>CAUJNA010000978.1:0-45000 GCA_963377175.1 Effrenium voratum
TTTGTATATGCTTTGTTTAATCCTTCTGTGTCATATAAATTATTATTATATTTAGGTTTGAATAATGATTTTTCTTGTTGAATTTCATTAATTATTTTTCTATACATCTCACTATATCCTTGATGAAGAGGATTGTATGATTTTAATGTTCCTTCTTTTAAATAATATTTGTACTTCGTAGCGATTTTATTATCATAAAAACTGTATTTATATTTATTTTTCATATATAATTAAATTATAAAATTTCTAATTAATTAATATAATGAGATTTCGTAAAATATATATCAACAGTGCTTATCGTGATTTAAATGACAGTCAATCTACATCAGACTTTGTTATTAATTTAAGAGAGCAACAAGAATGCGGACCAAATACTAAAATGATTTGTCATGAAGTATCTATCGCTAATTCATTTTATCCAATTGAAGATAATTTAAATAACAGATTATATTTAACATTAGGAGGGATATTAATAGGAGCATCAGTATATTATTTTATTGTAGCACCTGATAAAGGTAGTTATGTAGGTAGTGAATTAGCAACCGAATTACAAAATAAATTGAATACTGCTACTAATGGAACTGATGGAAATAGTGATTTTTTTACTTGTAGTTATTCATTAAAAACAAATAATATAACTATAAGTTGTAATTATATTTCTTATTTTTTTATAATCCATACAGATAAAGAATTAAAAACTAATTTTAGTTTTAGTATTGATTATGACAGAAATTATCCTAATAGTATTAATGATATTTTAGGAAATACTACTGAAAAAGTAAATAGTACAACAGATCCTTTTGTTAGTGGATTTATATCATTTTTACCTGTTAAAAATATTTATATTCATTGTAATGAATTAAGTAACGGAAACCAGTTATGTAGTTTTGGTACTTCATCAATAATAAAGAAAGTACCAGTTTTAACATCATTCGGCAACCTCATATATGATAATGAACTAATTTTAAATGATGCTAATGATGTTAGTATGCGTTTATTGAATAGACTTCATTTTAGATTTACTGATGCATCGGGTAGAGTTTTAAATATGAATGGAACAACAAGTAGTTTTAGTTTAACATTTTTTGAAAGTTAGGAAAGCATATATTAAATATTTTAATATAAATATTTATTATATACTAACTATATGGTTAAAAATATTGAAATAGTAGATGTAGGCAGTGAAAATAATGAAGCACCTAAAGAAGTAGAAGAAATTAAAGAAGAACCCATTATTAAGGAAGAAAGTAAAGAAGTAGAAACTAATAATATTATAAATGAAGAAAATAATAAAGTAGAAGAAGAAGAAGAACACGAACCAAAGCAAGAATTAAAATCTAAAACATACTCAACTGAGAAAGTGGAGTGTCCAAAGTGTAAAAAATATTTAACAAAATACACTTTCAGATATCGTCATAACTGTAATGGAATACCAGTTAAAAAAGAACCAGACCCTAACAAAGTTGTCCGTAGAAAAATTATGCATCCTGCACAAGCAAAAGAATTTGAGAATAATGTATATGAAAAAGTTAAAGATAATATTCCAAAAGTTGATGAACAAGAAATAGAAAGACGAGTAGAAGAAAGATTGAAAAAACATTTAGAAACAACTGCTAATAAAGTATTTGAAACTGCAAAAGACCGTTACAATAATATTAAAATGGAACGAGATAATAAAAATAAACAGAAAATTAATAATTTAGCAAATAAAATTATCTGATAAATATATTTATAATCTAATTAGTATTATATATAATGATTATTGATAAGAAACAATTGCTTATGCGCCGTAGAGAAATTTATGACAACGTTGTAAACAGAATAACAGAACCGCAAAATAAAGACAAACCGAATATCAGTGATGTTATTGATAGAAAAGCAGTTTTTGAAACAAATAAACCCAAAAAGAAGAAGAAATATAAATCAACTCAACATTACTACTATGAAGGAGACAACAAGGCACATCAACCTAATTATACATATTTGAAAGACTTACAAGAACAATTAGAACGTCATAGCGCTAAAAAAGATTATTCTGTATTTCAAAATAAAAGAAGATATCAAGATGAAGCGCAGGCGTATTTTAATGAAATTCAAAGGTTGGAAGGTGAAAAGTTGAGACATCACCCATCAAGTGAAACAGGTAAATCATATTCAGAAATGATTAAGAAGAAGAAAGGAATAATCAATCAATTAAGAAAGGATTTTAATTTTGATTAAATTAATTAGATTAATTAGATTAATAAATTATAATCTAATTAATTTAATATACTCATGAGATTAGACAATGAACAGATGAAAACGCTAAAATCACAATTGAGATTAAGACCGTCTTATAATGAACTGATAAAGGAAATTACAAAGGAAGAATACAAAAATAAGAATATCAGAGATGTAATAGACAGAAACGCTTATTATTTTCGTGACAGTCCATTGGGAACAGTGTACGATAATAATACAGTAGATTTGAGACAACAACACTTTCAAAAAATGTTAGATGGGAAAAATCAAACAGAACATTTTGATATATCGAGAGACGATGAAATGGATGATTTAAGAGATGAAGCAATACAATCACTAAGTGCCTCAATGGATGATGCAGAGGAACAACACGAACGACAAATCAGTCAAGTTTCAAAAAGAGTTAGTAGCGAACAAATAGCAGACCTACAAGAACGAGCACAACGAGCAAGACAATTAGAAGGACAAGAGGGGAGAAGACCAAGTATCCAGTCAATGGTAACTGCAAAATCAAACGACTCTGAAGACTTACCATCGCTGGAAGAAATAACCACTGAAAGAATGACAGCAGAAGCCGCATCAAAAGAATATGTTAAAGGCCTTGTAAATCGTCAATCAAAAGATGTAGCAAAGAAAGTGGCATCATCATTTGTTAAACAAATTACTGAAAATAAAGCAAAAGAGATAGAAGAAAGAAGAGAACAAACACGGGACAGCGCTGACAGTTCATCCACAGTCCCAGCAGAACCATCAAGAAGAAGCAAGGAAACCATTGATTATTCAACTGATATGAAACACTGGAAACAAAAAACGAACATTCTGGAAAAAGACCTATTATTTCAACTACATTTAAGAGGAATTGAACTTACTAAAGAACAACAACACGAATACGAACATGGAACAAAGAAAAAAGGAGGAAAAGGTAAAAAGGAAACAGGTAGAGCTTATTTAGTTGGATTGATTGAAAAACTAATACAAGAGGGAAAATGGACAACAGAAGTAAATGATGAACTACTAAGAAAAAGAATGCAAGACTGGAGAGATATTAAAGGAAAAGGTAAAGCATCAGAGGTTTAATTAAATCATGTATATAATTTATCAATAATTATATAAAATGATTGACAACCTCAAACACGAATTAAGGAAGCGCCCTACTTTTGATGAAATGCTTAAACAAACAATCACAAGCAAAATACAAACAACAGTTATATTGAAGAAATACAAGAAAGATATGTTATTGAATAATTTTGATTTTGATGAAATGGATTTAATGAATTATAAAAATAAAGAAAGATATATGAACGCTCAAGTTATGATGGCAGACAAGGCAACACAAACGCTTAACAAAGAAAACAAGGCAACACAAACAGACCTACCAAATGATAAAGCGACACAAACTTATAATTTTGATGATATGACAAAATTATTAGGTGGTTCTTCAAAGAGTTTCAAAAGCAAACTGATAACCAGGGCAGAAGCAGAAGCAGAAGCATTTACATATGACCCTGACTTATATGATGACGACGATGATGATGATGATAAAAAGGATGATGATATTGATAAATATAGAAAGAAATTATTTATGTTGATGAGGATTATAGAATTTATGTTGAGGTCAGGTTTTAGTATAGGACAAATAGTAGCACATTTAACATATCACACTACATTAACCACAATTCAAGGTTCAGAGTTATTAGTTAATTTAACAATGAATTCATTAGTAACATCATACGATATAGCAACTGCCATAATGAATATGTTCAATACAAATGTTAGTGAAGAAGTTGATTTATCAACCCCTCTCCACCTATTAGCGTTAATAGTTCTCCGCCTATCACTGTTAATAGTTCTTCAACACATACTGTTAATTCATCATCGTCAGAAGAAAATGCTAATTATGAAATAGCACCGCCAACCGACATGCCTATTCCTACTGATGCTGAAAGTGAAAATGAAGAAGAGCAACCGTCAAGCAGTAGTAAAGAAAAATCTAGTTAATATTGATAATTACTTTGTAATTATTATTAATAGATATTTTAACAAAATAGACTTAAGGGAATATCACTTTAATATAATAAGATAGTAATGCCTTTCTACAGCAGACATTCTAATGATATAAGTGACAATTATTATTTAAACACTCTTGATGATGATGAGTATAGCAGTTTTATGAGTATGATATATATGAATAGCAGGTTTGGAGCAGACATTCAAAGACATTATGATAGTTCAGATGCTGATGTAATACCAACATCAAGTGAGGAAGAGAGATTAAATAAAACAAAAAAACAAGCATACCAGAGTAAATATTTTCAAGAAAAGCAGAACCATCCTTACACCTGCAATATGTGTGGAAAAACGATGAGTAATTCTTCAAACATCAAAAGACATGAGAAATCTAGAAAGTGTCAAAAAGCAAGAGAAATAATGTGATTATTTTTTATTAAATAAGATTAATAAAAACTAATCAGTATTATAATGAGTAAACTTACAAAAGATGAAATATTAAGTAATTTATTTTACGATTTGGAGCGAGGGTATGGTTCAAAGCAAAGTTTATACAAACAAGCAAATGAGACAGATGCATCATTTACTCTAAAAGAAGTGGGTGATTGGTTGAAGAAGCAACCTAATAAACAAATTAAACCATATCAAAAATATAATAGTTTCTTAGTGCCTTATGCCAGAGCAGAATTTCAAATAGATATTATGGATATGAACATGTTTAAGAAAGAAGGTGAAGAAAGATATGCTTTAATTGTAATTGATGCTTTCAGTAAATTAGGTAATGTTGTTCCAATGCCTGAGCGAGCAAGTCCAAATGTTTTAAAAGCATTGAAAGAAAGTTTTAAAATTATGGGTGAACCGGTTGAAATTTATAGTGATGATGACGGAGCATTTTACTCGGATGTCAAAAAATATTTAGATAGTCTAGGCATAAGTCAAAAGAAAACAATGACACATGCGAATATAGGAGAGAGATTTATTAGGACGATGAAAAAGGGAATAAGTGATAGAATGAATTTTACAAAGGGAAAATGGACTGATATGTTAAAACCAACACTGAAAAAATATAATGATACTATACACTCATCAAATGGAATGAAACCTATTGAAGCACACAAGGATGAAAATAGAATAAATGTAAAGGCAAATCTAACATTAAAGCAGAAGCACATGAGGAAATACCCCCAATTATCTGTTGGTGATATGGTTAAAATCTATAAGAAAGGTAAAGGTAATTATTCCACACGAAAAGAAACAATTTCAAAATGGTCTGACAGAAAATTTAAATTGAAAAAATAGAGAGAGATATGACACTACAAAAATATTATATTTTAGAAGGTTTAAGCAGACATTATCTACGTCACGAATTGCTTTTAGTAAATGAGTAATTGCTTTACTTCATAGAAATTATAAATTTGATTTTGACTTAAGGAGATATTTATATTAATAAATATATACTTATTAATATGAATAGAAATTTAGCGCCGGATGAAAATACTAAAATCGTTAAATACATTCTAAAAAACAATGTAGGACAATATAAATTAAATAAAAAAGGTAAACAATTAAAAACAATAATCATAGGAAACAATCAATACAGATACAACGCTGATAAACCATTAAGCAAAAAACTCATCAAACAACTTGAAAGCGTAAAGAAAACTAATGAATACAAAGCAAACCAAATAAGAGAAAGAGTAGGAACAAGAACAGTCTTAAAACACGCAGTCAAGAAGAAAGCAACAATAACAGAGGAAAGAAGCGCTTTTAGAGCATATGCCAATGCTTACACCATTTCTAACATCAATTTGAAAGGTTTAAATGGATTGACTTATTTTGTTTACCAGTTTGATAAACTAAGTGAATATTTAAAAGAACATAAGGGTATGAAATTAAACGCTGTCGTATCATTAAGAGTACATAATATATTTGAAGAAGAGCAATTAGTTAGTGCAAAGACAAGGTCATATACCATAAATAACGAAGATGATTTGAAAAAAGCATTGAACAATATGAAACCAGACATTGAAACTAGAATTTTAGAAATGGCACTGTATCAATCAGGATTGATGATAGTTAAAGTTGAAAGCATCCACATTATGTATAACAAATACAACCCTACAAGAGCAGGACAATATATTGAACTACCAAAATGGGTAAAGTCCAAAAGAGCATGTATTAATATTCAAAATAAAGATGAAAAGTGTTTTAAATATTGTGTTGAATGTGCTTATCATAAAATCTATGAAAATAAGCATCCAGAATATTTTTATCATTATAAAAAAGTGGAAAGCGACTTGAACTTTGATGGAATAAATTATCCTGTGAATAATGATGATATTGATAAGTTTGAAGAACAAAACCCTAAGCTGTCCATTAATGTTTTTGTAATTGATGAAGTTAAAGAGCAAATAGTTAAACATAGAGCACTGAAAAATAAGGATGCTTCTTGTCATATTGATTTGTTAAGAATTGATGTTGGAGGTGCTAGTCATTATGCCTATATTAAGCATATGAGCAGACTTATTAACAGTCAGAAAAGTAAATTTTGTAGTGCTTCGTTTTTCTGTAAATATTGTCAAAATGGGTTTGGGACTCCCGAACTCCTAAAGAAACACTATGACAAGGGTTGTATGCAAGTTGAAGGTCAACAAATAAAAATGCCTAAACCAGAAGAAAAAATGAAATTCAAGCATCACTTTAAAAAGTTAAGGTGTCCATTTGTTATTTATGCTGACTTTGAATGTTTAACTGAGGAAGTTGATAAACCAACAGATGAAAGTATTAAAACTTACAATTATCAAGAACATAAACCCTGTGGTTTTATGTTGAATATGGTTAATTCAGTTGATGGTTCTAATTATGAATATTTATATCGAGGAAGTGATGCCGTTAATGTTTTTTGTAGTAAAATTAATGAGATAAGAGAAGACATTAAAGACAAAATGAAAGAAAATAAAGAAATTGATATGAGTGATGAAAATAAGAAAGACTTTAAAAATGCTACTCATTGTTTTATTTGTGGTGACGCGTTTAGCTCACGCGTCGCTTCGCGTGACAAATTTAGATATGATTATAAGAATGAAAAGGAAGCAGAGAAATATAAGAAGGTTCGTGACCATTGTCATTTCACAGGTAAATATAGGGGTTGTGCTCATAGCGTTTGTAATTTAAACTTTTGTCATAAATACTTTAAAATTCCAGTGTTTTTTCATAATATGAAAAATTATGATGGACATTTAATTATTCAAAATGCTGATAAGTTAAGTAATCAGAAGAAAATAGATGTAATAGCACAGAACAGTGAAAAGTTTATTAATATCGGTTTTGATTGTTTAAGTGTTAAGGACAGTTTTAGTTTTATAACTGCTTCTTTAGATAAATTAGTATCATTGACAAAATATGACAACACAGATGATAAAGATAAAAGAAAATGGATAATAAAAGACAACTGGCAGAACAATTTCAGATTTAGTAAAAATAATGATATTATTAAAAGTGAAAAATGTTTGGACTTATTAACAGAGAAAGGAGTTTATCCATATGACTATATGAATTCAATAGAAAAGTTTGAAGATGAAAGTCTACCAACTAAAGATATGTTTTACAGTAGGTTAAGTGAGGATAATATAACGGATGAAGATTATGAAAAAGCAAAAGTAATATGGAAACACTTTAAGATTAAAAACATGGGTGAATATCACGATTTGTATTTGAAAACAGATGTTTTATTATTAACTGATATTTTTGAAAATTTTAGAGATGTATGTATTCAAGATTACGGTTTAGATCCAGTATATTATTACACACTGCCTAATTTTGCTTTTGATGCTATGTTAAAATTAACTGGTGTTGAAATAGATTTAGTTTATGACCAAGATATGTATGAAATGATAGAGACCGGACTTCGTGGTGGGATGACACAGACTGCCTGTAAGAAAGTAGAGGCAAATAATATTTATATGGGCGATGATTTTGATGAAAGCAAAGAAAGTAGTTATATTAACTATTTTGATGCTAATAACTTATATGGATTAGCAATGATACAAAAACTGCCATACAAAAATTTAAAGTGGGATACTAAAATAACAGAAGATGATATTTTAAACTATGCTAATGGTAATACTGGATACATCTTAGAAGTTGATTTAGAATACCCTAAAAAACTGCACGATTTACACAATGACTATCCAATGGCACCTGAAATTATGAATGTTAAAGCAGATATGTTATCAGATAAACAAGTTGAAATTTATGAAATACTGAATAAGAAAAAACCTAAAGATGAAAAAACAAATAAATTAATATTGAATTTAAAAGACAAAGAAAAGTACGTAGTCCATATTAGAACTTTACAGTTTTATTTAAAACACGGATTGAAACTAAAGAAAATACACAGAGCAATAAAATTCAGTCAGAAAGAGATATTAAAACCTTACATTGAATTTAACACTGAGAAAAGAAAGAATGCCAACAATGATTTTGAGAAAGATGTTTACAAATTAATGAATAATGCCGTGTTCGGAAAAACGATGGAAGACAAAAGGAAACACTTAGATTTTGAAATAGTGAGTGATGAAACAAGATTTATGAAATGTGTTAATAATCCATCATTTAAACATAGTCATATTATCAGCGATAATTTAGTAGGAGTTGAGAAACAAAAAGCACAATTGAAATTAGATAAACCTATATTCATTGGAATGAGTATTTTAGATTTGAGTAAGCAACATATGTATAAGTTTTATTATGATGTTATGAAACCTAAATACGGAGATAATATTAGAATGGTTTATACTGACACTGATAGTTTTGTATTTCATACTAAGACTGATGACATTTATAAAGATCTTCATGATATTAAAGATGAAATGGATTTTTCAGATTATCCTATTTATCATAAATGCTATGATACTACTAATAAAAAGACGTTGGGTAAATTTAAGGATGAATGCAGTAGCAAAATTATTACAGGGTTTATTGGACTTCGTCCTAAGTGTTACGCTTTTCAAATCTATGGAGAAGAAAAAGAACATAAGAAATGCAAGGGCACAGCAAAGCACATAGTGAGGAGGCAACTCACATATAAAGAATATGATAAGGTTTTACAAACTAATGAAGTTATACATAAATCATTCAATAGTATTAGAAGTAAAAACCATAAAATTTATAGTATTAGAACAACAAAGATTAGTTTGAATAGTTATGAAAATAAAAGATACTGGACTAATACAGGTGATAGTTTAGCATATGGTCATTATTCTATTGAAAATGGAATAATATGATGACATAGTCATCACTGGAGAATTAAAGAGATGATGACTTAATGTAGTAATGAAGATACACGCAGAAATAAAGGAACGAATAGAATTAATAAAAGAAATGAGAAAGGTAAAAGAACACTATGAAGGTGAAAGAGATAAATATGCTTTGCTAGATGTTAAATACTTTAAAGACTTTTATGAAGGGTTTAAATCATGCCTTGAATTAGAACATGATGAGACGCAGTTGAAAAAAGATTTTAATGAATTAATAAAAACTTGTGAATTAGCAGGTGAAAGTTCCGTAAATTATGTGTTTAGTTTTGGCGGAGTGGTCAGAGGATATGAAAGACTTATAGAAATACAAAAACAAAAAATATCTCGTGTACTTCGTTAAAAATGACTTAAGGAAATAATGACTCAATATATTATAGTGAAATGTTGTTTAACTATAACAAGTGCGAATGCTGTAAAAATATAAAGAATGATGTTAATATAACATTGTATAAGTTATTACCCGACAATGTATGTAATAAAATAAGTGAATATAATGTATATTGCAATCAATGCTGTATAACAAGAGACCTTGAAAAGTTTTTTGTTGAAGAACATAAGGATGAGGGATATACAAAGTTTCAATTACAATTAAAATTCTTTATGCGACACCAAGCAAGATTTCCTATACACTTTTACCAGAAGATTTCCATAAAGTCATTTGAACATGAAATTGATGAATTCTTTAATAATATAGATTTAATTAGGAGGTTTGGAGGAATAAACGCAATTAAACCATACAAAGCATTTGTCAAAAAATACCGTTATTTGTTTGAATGGATTGATTGGCATTTATTAGACAAAGATAAAATAAATGAAGTCTTGAACGAATTTAGAGTAACTGAATATAGTATATGGTATTACTACAACACTAAATATAAAGTATGTCTATTAGTTAATTTGTTTTTCTGGGAATATATTTATTCAATAATAGGAAAAGAAAATATCAAATATATAGACATTGATGATATAGATAAATATGTAGATTACATATTTGAACACATATTGCCTGACTATTATTTTAATCCATAAACCTTACAATAAAAATAAATTGTAAGATTTATGATTTGTATTTTTTGTTAATAGTTTAAGTTTATATTCATTCTTTGAAAATGACTTAAGGAAATAGTGACTTAATATATTAGTGAAGAAATGAACGGTATTGAAATCAATAAGTATATTAATAAGAAATGCTATGACTGTTGCCACTTCAAAAAAGAAAATATGGAATTGTATAAATTAAATTTACCTAATGGAATAATAAATAATATTATTGATTATTCAATGGGTGAAGAAGATGTATGTGAAAATTGTAAAACCTGGAGAGATAACCAAGCTATAATCAAATGTTTGTTGAGATTAAAAGGAAGACATAATAGAAATGTAGAAGATGACATTTTGATATTTTTAACTGTAAATAAATTACCACCTTACGAATATGTTAAACAGTTTCTTAAAATCAGTAAGAAAAAATATGTAATGATTTCTGATATATTATTGATGTTGTGTCATAGTCAAAAGAAAGGAGATGATATTAAAGAATATATCAAATATTATATTGAAATTTATAAAAAGTTTAATGTTAAAAATACAGTGAGAGATATTAATATTATTTTTAAAATGATGTATGACATAAGTGAGATTTGTCAATTAAATTATTATCCTGAACTTAAATGATAAATTAACCCATAAACCTTACAATAAAAAACATTGTAAGATTTATGTTTTGAAATTATGGGGATTTTGGGATTTGGGATTTTGGGAATTTAGTTTCAAGGAATATTGATTATAGGAATTTCTTAAAATGTATTTAAAGGTTTAAGGACATTGTATTATAAGAACTATGGAAGGAAACATTTGTGTTTTAATTAAAGGTAAAATGTATGAAGGAATTTTGGAAAACGGTTCATTCAAAACTGATAATGGAAAATTATGTAGAAACTGTGGTAGAATGAAACTATTTGACGAATTTAATAAAGAGAATAAACAATGCAGGCAATGTTCAGAAAACAAAAGGAATAACCGAATTAAACATAAAGATAGATACAATGAGGAGCAAAGAAAAAGATATGAAGAAGATGATGAATATAGAAATAAAACACTTGAAAGTAATAGAAAATGGAACAGTATAAAAATTCAGTGTGTTATTTGTGACTGTTATTTTTCTCAATGTTTAAAAAAGCAACATCTTAAAACAAATAAGCATAAAAGAAATTTAGAAATGAAACAGGCAGAAGAAAATTAACATTATTTTTATTAATAGATATTTTACATAAAATTGTATAAGGTTAATATGTAGAATAGCTTCTTAACCTTATATAATATTTCAATGAAGTAAAATTATTTTTCAAGTACCTAGATAAGGTTAATGAATATGAATAATGTATTAACCTTATTTAATATTTGAATTATAAACCTATATTCTATATTTTGCTAAGTTGTTATGAAATTTATTTTACTTCATTCAAAATATGTTTTGCTATTTTTTTGGGGGGGGGGGAGAAAAACCCGGGGCAGCTGCGGTTTGGCTGCTTTAGAAGGAAGAGCCAAACATGTGGGTCCTGTCGTTTTTTAGGGGACCCGGGTTGTTTGCCTTTTTTTTTAAAACCACCAGACAAGGGTACAGCAAAAAAAAAGCAACGCCAGACCCATGCAGCGCAGGTGAGCGCCCAGCGGTTGAGCCTTGTGAAGGACCTGGAGCATTACAACCACGAGGCCTTCCATCGCTGTTCGCCAAGCCGTTTGGTCGGGTCTGGGGAAAAGGTGGTTCTTCGCAGCCACTTCTATAAACTTCTATTAAAAACCTCCCCCTTACAGTGAAGCCAGCAATGCGGGGTCGGGGAAACCCGATTTTCGATGATACCCAAGATCCGCCACCAGCTTTAGGGGAAGAACTAGTCATGGAAAAGAACGTACTTCCATTTGTATCGCAGAGAGCAATTCCTGCAGCCCTTTGCCCATGTGTAGAGGAGTCTTCCTTGTTGGGGTCCCCTTTTTCGCGTTTTATATGTGAGTCTGGGGAGCAGCTTCTCCTTTTGGCTAGGTGGCGAAGAGCGGGGAGCATGCTGCGCTCACCTTCGAGGAGGCCCTGTGGGGCGCTATGATGGTCAGGAGAGGGGGTCGATGGTCCGGGGGTGAGCTGGGCTCTTGGGGGGACGTTGACGCCGTTGGGTGAGGTGGTGGGGTGGTGGGGTGGTGTCGGAGTTGGTTTGGGAATTGGGAGAGAGGTCGGCCTTCGGCCTGAGCTCAAAGCCCCGCAACCAAGGATCAAGTAGCACACGTGCAGTGTGACAACCAATGAGCCAAGGGAATCCAAACCATTCCCACTTGCCACAGGATATCGCCGTGAGCCCAGGGAATCCCCCCCATTTTCAGTCTTTCTTTTTTGGCATGCATTTGCTCAAGAATATTTTCTATTTTCCCTTGCTGTTTTTTAAGGGAATCTATCACTACTGGACATATTTTCCTTTTTTGCCGAGGGCTGAAGCAATGGATTTGATGGGGTCGTTGCCCGCTCGACTCGAGGACGCGGGGCTTCAGCTGCGGGGAGGACGTCAGCGTGGTGGCGCCGGCCGGGCCGGGGGGTGGGGGCGGGGGGGCGGGGGCCTGTGGCTTTGCCGACTTCTTTCTTTGAGGTCGGGTTGAAGGGAGACCCAAAAAGGAAGACCTGGATCTATGGGGGCACCCCTTCTTTTTTTTGTTTTACACACGCCCTGTTCAGGAGTCCTTCTCTTGGAGGGTTGAAGGAACAATTGCAGGTGTCAGGGATTCAGACCACACGGATGAAAGGCTCACACTTTCTCTCATGACTGATGGTGTCAATTGTTCCAGCTTTGCTCTACGGATGCGGCAATTTATATGGTGGGACGCTTTGACATCGTCCAGGACCCACAAGTTTGGGCTTTTTCACGGAGCGGTCAGGTGGCCGACCTGGTGAACCACAGCCACCAGCCCAATGCCAGGCGGGTGGGCAGGTGTCTGAACTTCTTTGCGGTTGGGTGAACTATCGCATCAAGTGTATGGTCAAGTTGGGAGGGGCATGCAAAGACTCAAAAGACATTCCGCAAGACCTAAGAAGAGAGATGCCTCTCGAATCTTCCCACGTCCAGTAGTGTAGGCCGCATGTTTGACCGGATCTTTATGACCGTGGGAGCATCTGTCCGGGTGAGCGGCTTTTCTACACCATGAAGGCCCCCACAGCCGGTCCCACTAGGTGGACCTGCGACTCCGGCAAGAACGCCAAGCAGCTCGGCTCGGGGGGTTGTGGGGTGGGTGGTGGGTTTCAATCGCTACATTGATGGGGGCGCACACAAGGACGTTTCCGAGCACCTGCCATATGATGTCTCTTGGACGCTTCTACGGGTCCAAAGTCGGCTCATATTCTCGCATCCATTGCATCGTTTTTGTGGACAGAGTCTAATTTAGATGCATATACCCATCCCCTATAATTAAAGTGCTAAAGAATTGTGCGAAGGTTCCTATGACCAAGCCGTTTGGTTTAACATTTTGACCCTATGCTGCTTGTTAAGACCGCCCCTCTCTTTCCAACATGGAGGTGGACAGGGGGCCGTAGTTTGTGGCAGCTTTGATTCTTGGAAAGAGGGGAAGCATAATAACCGTTATGTTCGTCTTTTTCCGTGTCACCAATTTTTAGTTGTTTTATAACACATCCATATTTAAATAAATACTCAATTGTTTGTTTGTTTATATGTATAACCAATTTTTGGTCTTTATAAAGCACCCATTATATATATATATATATACACACTTGTCTAACAGTTTTCATGAGTTGCTATTGCCCACTCGAGAAGAGAGAAGCCCAGGCTGTCGCTCATCGCCAAGGAGGACATCAAGCCAGGCCTTGGGTTGGCAAGACGCCGGCTTTTTTGGCCGTAGACCAAACGAATGAGGTGGAGGTTTATAAAACAGGTTTGGGGCTTGGACAACAAGTTTGGCCCCCCTTGTGATTTAAGTGCTGTAATGAGACTTCAGACTAACATCTTTTTGCATCTAGTGCCAGAGATGTGACTTCGCCACGATGATGATTCCTTCAACCGGCAGCCTCTTATTATTTGCGGTTGGTGAAATATGTTTATATCACCCAGCAAACATGTTCGAAAGACAGGGCCCCTCATTGAAACGCAACGCTTTTGCCCATCCGGCGAGGGCGGCTGGGGGAATGGCTGACCTCCGAGCTTGGAAGCTATGAGTGAAAGGGATGGGTGGCCAATTTGGGTGCTGATTGCCTAGATGTGGCAGGTGCAAAAGCAGACTGCGGCAAACGGTCAACTCACCAGTGGGGTGTCTCCAGATGGGGCAACCTGCAAAACAGATGGCTTCTCTTCGGTTACCCTTGAGGAAAACGTCAAAAAGGGTACCAAGTCCAAGAAAGACGCGGCCACATCGGGGCAGTTCTATACTCTCCCCCCGGGGAAAAGTGGGAGGGCTTTGACCTTCCCACTTTACTTCTTGACTTTCCCAGGTCTCGTTCCCATGTAGTTCTCCCGTTCTCTCAATTCTGTATTTGGCTATCCACCCATGGAGGATATGGGGCCGATTTGGTTGGCAACTTATCACTTGGTTCTCCCATTCTCTGGTTTTTTGGACTTGGCTCTCAACCCATGGGCTATCCCCAACCTATGGGACCCATGGGGAGCCGACGGGGGATTCAGGCGAAGAGCTGCTGATCAACTACAAGGCGCAGAGCAACCCGGGCGCTGAGGTCTACTTCAAGGCGAGGCAACTTCGGGACTCCCCCCGAAGAGGGACGCCGTCCTTTGCTGGAATCTATCTTCGACCTTGGGCTTTCGGGGACTCCCCGAAAAGGCTTCCTCTTCTTGAAAGGGTTGGATCTTCTTTTTAACCTGAAAGGCTTATTGGGAATGAGCTTCCCCAGCCAGAAGCTGGGTTTCTGGGGGCGCTCGTCACCAGGTTTGGTTTCGCTTTAAAGGACTCTCCGCAAGAGGGACCATGAAACTCCTGCGCGCCCGCGGTCGCCAGCGGTTGAGACGCAGTTGTCCTCCTGTCGATGGAACCCACCAAAGGGGCCGCTTTTACGGAGACTTGTCTTTCAGGACCCTCCAGTCAGCGAGGCTAGACCAAACTCAGTCTGGCGGGGATTGTGTTTTCATGGCCAAATGTTAGCGGCAGCGGAAGAGATACATACCCTCAACCAGATAATCAGCTTTTCATTCTTTCAACAGTCCGACTTCGGGATTTGCCCGAACTTCAAAGGCCCACAGATGTCAAGCTGATAGTATAGAAAGTTGTGAGCTGCGACTCTGCGAACCATCTCTAGCTCTTTAGCTCCCCGAAATCGAGCCGCTTCAGATCTACGGCTTCACCGATGGCGCCAAGCCCGAGGCTGGGCGATCCATGGGCCGATGGGCCGAAGCGGCCGACTTGCGGCCGAAGCGAGGGCAGCCGCTTTTTGTGCCAGATCCGAGCATGTCGGTGAGACTTTCGATTCGGCTGGGTGGGCCGAATCGTGGCCACGTTTCGGTCAACGTCTGACTGACTGTGCCGTGAGCGCGAGGCCTGGACTTCCTCGGAGTGCGGCAAGCTGCAGGCGGCGCAGCTGGGGGGCGCACCGGTGCTGGACCGAGCCAAGGCTCTGGTGGTGCCTTGGACCTGGTTTGGGGGGTGGGTTTGAGGGGAGGGTGTGAGGCGTTGGGAGGTTGGGGCTATGGTTTGGGGTTTGGGGGTTGGAGGTTGGGGGCGGCGGGGCATGTTTTTTCTGAGGGTCTGCGCCCAAGCGAGCTTTTGGCTAGCTCGGAGCCGGGCGGGCGGCGTGGTTCAAATGGCCATGCTGAATAAACAGGAGTATGATGTGTTCGCCGCTTGGGCTCCTGTGAGCGGGGACCAGGCCAGCAACATGTGGGACTTAACATTTGGGCTTCCAACTGTGCTGCCCGACCAGAGAGTTGACGTCAGCCGAGACAACCGAGCATGTCATTCCCAGCCGGCATCAAACATGAGACTCGCCGCTCCGGAAGACGCCTGAGCCGAGGCCGAGAAGTGCAAACTGCAGACCCTGGAGGCTTCCATGGTGGCCTGGCGGCTTTTGGTGTGGTGACCCGTTTTGAGCACTCTAAAGAGGACGACAACGGCTTGTGAACCATGGGGGTTCCCACCGGAAACACACATAGCTAGCGCAAGTTCTGTGGCCACAGCTCGGTGTGGCCACAAGTCGCTTGAAATGGCGGCTTCAATGGTTCAGCCTGTGCGGGCCAGGGCTCCTTTCCTGTGTGCGATCCAAAGCACGTTGCCAGATTTAAATCCCCCGGTTCGTGGGTTTCCTTTGCTTTAATACACGATCCCTTGAACCGATTCCAGCTCTTTCTCGAAAGGGTTGTCCCGAGTTCCGACACGTACGAAGCTGTGTGGAATGTTGCGGTCACCCTTTCGTTGCGAGGGAAGCAGAGGTGAACTGGATCCCCAACAGAGTTGGGGCAACCTCTGTGATTCTTTTCCCACTTCTGTGGTAGGGAACCTCCCTGAAAGAAATGGTCATTGAGAAGGCCTTTCAGTGGACAGAAGTAGCCGCACTGCCCACCGGCCGAGTGCGAGGCCGGGTTGGCGCCCTTTTCCGTGTTGGCTGTGACACCGGCGTCGGAGCGAAGGAGGCGGGGGCAGAGGAGAAATGCCTTTGGGCAAATCACAAAGCTGGGGCTTGCGGAAAACGCATCATGCTTGACGTCTAAATTCCCGGGAGCCATGGTCTCTGGTGTGTATATAACAAGCTCCCCGTGGTAGCAAATTGCGCCCTTGTTCTTTGTGAAGTCGGGGAGTCAGGGGTGACTTTTTTTCTGGTTTGTGGATGTGAAAAGCATGTTGCAACTGTGAACCGTGTTCTTGTCGAGGGTACATGGGACACCACTCCCTAACCTCCAATCCACGAAAATCCAAACCACCAACTAGGGGTAGGGTGACTTGTTACAGGGTCCCGGAGCCCAGTTGAAAGCAGCCCGCTTTGTATGTCGCGCCTTCCTGCCAGGGGCTCGTTTCTATGACCCGCGCGCCTTCAACCGGACGGAGTTGCCAGCCGCCTGGTTGAACGGCAGGGTTGTCCTGCAAATGGAAGTCGTTTTTGGCAGGTTCAAAGGGAAGCCTGGAAGGCGAACATGACAAGCCCTGAAATGGATTCCAAAAGATATGTGAATCCGAAGGCATGCCAAACTTGCCTCAAAGGTGGCAAAAGGCAAACCTAGCTGTGTTCAAAGCCACCGAGAACTTCTTTTGAGGCATTCAGAACCCTTACAGAAGCAACCGTCAACACGGATACCTTTCCCCTCACGCCCACATGCGTAGCCCCGGACATGGCTTTGAGGTGCTAAACATGGGATTCCGAAGCCATGAAGCAATTTAGGAGTGTGTGCGTGCGCACGTGTGTCTGTGTGTATGTGTGCGAATACCAAGGCAAATGGCTTCGTCTGAAGTTTGCGGGCCTTCTGGATGTTTGCTTTTTGCACCAATCAAAAGGGGCGGCCATGAAGCAATTAGTTGTTTGAGTTTGCTAGGAACAGGCGCTGACTTCCATTCGGAGCCTGTCAGCCATAGCACTGCAAAGGGGGATGGGCCATGCTTTTTGCATGTGTTGTGGCTGCGTGGTTGCTGCGACAGAGCACTTTGCTTTCTGCATGAAGCCGCCTATGCAAGCCTAGGTGCGTGGATCAATCAACCAATCTGGATGCAAGATGAGGGTGCGGCCAGAGACGGTTGATTTTGAAGCAGACATGTGTAGTCCTCGGCACGTGTTCATTCCATCCAGCTTTGTACACAGGCTGTACTCTTGAATGTGGTCATGTGCTTTTGCCATCTAGTTGGATCAGACAACTCTGAAAGACGTGGCTGCGCCCCGAATCCATCTTCCTGACATGCTCCGGGAGTGTTGATTGGGATTCGAGCAATCAAACTGATTCCAGATTGCTCTAGAGCAGCAGGGCTTCTGCATCGAGTTCTGAACCAGGGCATGTCCGGGCCAGAAAACATGTGTTCCACCTTTGGGCTTCTCGCAGTCACAGGTTGCAGACATAAATCCCATGTTCAGAGTTTCCAGTTGCTGGCACTGGCATCAGGCGCCCACACAGACTGGCAAGAAGCTGTTTATTGCTGCATCAACATGCGACAGTGCACAAGCTGGAATTCTTTGCATAGCAAGGTTTGTGTCCACCACGTTGCACCCTTTCAACGTTGAGCAGACATCCTGAGGGGCTTTGCCCAGGGATGACTGCCGGCAAAAAATGAGGGCCTAGTGGTCGTTTCGGGTCTGCCTCGCCAGTCAATGGTTCCTGGAGCATGTTGCGGGCGAGTTAACGCCGTGCATGAAACGGCAGTTGCCCAAGAACGGTCCGTGATCCATGTGCCCCACTTGGCAACCTGTCAGGTTCTGTCAATTTTATGTCCATTGAGCACGTGGGGGTACAAACTCAATTTCCCAGGGGACTCACCCATTTGGCTTGTGTCAAGATTAGGTCCCGTGTAAACGCCAAATGGCTTGTAGACACTGCAAGTCCTGTTTTCAAGAGGGCTTGCTTCCCTTCGCAAGTGATGCAGACGCAGGCAAGTAATTCACCACACCGTGTCGTGGCAGTTCATTGCTGGGGAGAGCCAAACCTCACGAGATGTCCTTTTGATTGCAGCAACAAGCATCCTCCTGATGTCTTGAAAGGCCCTCTTGTCCGGACAAGTTTCACATGGATCGCAGCTGGCTTTGGAATACTTGGCAATGCTTCCTTTCATGCTTCAAGGGCCCCGCTTCCGGGGCCCCAGAAAGTCTGGCGGCTAGAACTGCGCGCCTGCGCGCGAAGCGTGCTGGCTGAGGGCACCCGTAACGTCACAGCTCTAAGCCAATGATACCCACCAAGAATGTACTGTATCCCCTTTTGTTGGCTAGCTACTCACCCAACAATGCGCTTGGTGGTGTGGGGTCTTTTTTCTTCTAGTGGATACCTGACTGGATGCTCCATGCCGTTGGAATCAGGATGCTTCAGGCTCCTTTCCGAGGCAAACGTTTTCGTTGCGGAAGGGTACAATACAGGGAGCCCACAGGTGGAAGGCTTAACTCACGGAAAGGATACTTGTTGACCTTTGTTGAATTGGGCAAACATCGCATGGCCTGGGACTGTGAATCTGAATGAAGAAACTTTTTTTTTTTGAAAAATAAAATAACTATTGCCCAACGGCTTTGAACTGTTGCAAGGGAGTCAGCAGTCGAGAAAAGCACACATGCACAGGATTGCCGTGATGATTGCTATACCAACCCCCAAGAATAGACATTCGACTTGGTTTGTTTTCTTGGCCTTTTGCCGAAGTCCATTTTCTTCCAATGTTACTGAACGTCTCCTGCACCGTAAGAAGAGAGAGAGAGAGAGAGAGAGAGAGCTACTTTCTGCGCGTAACCTGCTCAAAGTTTTGTAACCAGAGTCCTTTGAGTTGTAACCAGGGTTACGCACGTTGCTCAGCAGTCTGGCCCTTGTTGTTGCCAGCTGAAGCTTCCGTAAGCGCCGACTCTAGTTTGAGCTGGTTGCTGAGATCAGCGTCATGCGCTTGCTTCCGGGCTCCGTGCATGAGTGGCAGACTTGCATCTTTGCTTCCAAAACGCCAACAAGTGAGGAACCAAACCCTTCGCTAGTCAACACAACAGCATCGTTGGATACTTGCCATGCACGTAAAAGCAGCAGTGGTGCTCCATCCCACAACATCAACTGTCACATCGCGGAGCTCCGAATATCAATCTGACGGAGAAAAGCGGAGAGAGAAGGAGAGAGACGCACGAGCAGCTGCTTTGGCAATCCTATGCTTGTTGCTTTTTGAAGTGTTTCCTAGGACCGTTTCTTCATGTCGTTCTTCCATTTTTGTTGTTGCAAGGATTCAACACCGCTTGCTCCTTGACTGTTTTGGCTGGCCAATTCAGAAAGACCCAGCTGGGAGCAAGCATGCGTGTAGGTGACTGTCTTGGATTTCCTGAAAGATAGTTGGTGACCGTTCCGCGACTTTGCTAGCTGCTCGACTTGCATCGGCTGGACGTTTCTTTGAGCTGCCCTTAAAGCACCTTCGTTTGGACACCTCAGGCGCTCGGATCGATCCCAGGTGCCCGCAAGCCCTTGCGGCCGGAGGACGCCAAGCGCCGCCGCCGCATTTTTTCGGCGCGCGCGAGCGACCCCGGAGGGGGCCTGGGGAGCATGGGGCAGTGTTCCGCGGGGTTGGCCGGCCGTTTCCTTCTAGGTTTTCCTTTAGAAGATCGTTTGAGAGTAAGATAGGTTTGGGGTGAAAATTTCAGGACTGAGTCGAGTTCGCATGATTCAAGCCCGATTTGGCAGCCTCGAGAAAGCACATCGGCAAACGCCATGAGATGGGCTCATGGACACCATCCTCCGCGTGCTGTCTTCGCATGCGGATTCCTGGCAGATCAGTCCCTAGCCCCATTCCGCTTGCCTAACAACTAGACAGCTCTTGGAGTTGCGCAGGTTTCTTCATGTGAAGCGCTTTGGCAGGCGGATAGCCTTTCAATAGTTTGCTCAAAGCCTCCCGAGTCTGCTTGAGTACTGTAAGGAGATAGAAAACGGAGGATAAACCTTGTTTACATTGAGAGTCCACAATGTGCCCAGGACAAGTTGTTGGCTCAGTTTCCACGTCAAGAGTCCATGTTGCTACATTCCTCATGATTTGCCCATGCCAGCTGATGAGCTGACAATGGCCGTGTGGCCTCGTTGGCCTTGTTGCTTGGGACGTGCGGGATGACCGGGCCGCGCAACTCACATCTTTTGGTGCTCAAGCCCCCGGTGCCATGGGCTGCAGTTTTAAGATGAGTGACATGGGGGCGAAGAGGTCAGATTGCCACTCGAGGGCCAACAGTAGAAGCGAAACAGAAGGACACAGAAAATTCTAGAGAGCTACTGTGGATGGACGAAATCTTGCACCACCCAAAACACAGTGGAATGATGATTTTTTAATACCAACAATAAATGATTTCCAATGGTTTCAAAGTGGTGCAGGATTTGGTCCATCCACAGTATCAAGAGTCCCGGGCCATGTAGGTGCAACAAGGAAAGCATTTTAGCTGCCACTTTCAGAGTAGATTGGTTCCCCATCACCTGTTCCCATAAGGGGCTTGGGTCTACTTGCAGGGCAGGTCTGATGGGCATTCTACACCCTGCATTCAACTGTTGTTCCGTTGGTTTTGGGTTTGTATTTGCCTGTGCAAGAATTGTTTGCGTTCTTCTTTTCTTTTTTCCTTTGAACGGTAGCATTCATTGTTTGCCTTGGAACAGCAATCGGTGTTCGTTTCTTAGCAACTTAGCATCTCAACCGACCCAAGGGCAACTAAGATTCAGCCTGGCGCATGCCGGCCATGGAGTAGGCCGTTCATCGGACCCCGAGGCCCCGTCTTTTCGGCCGGAGGGCCGACGGCCGGCCTTCGCTGCACTGGGGTTTCTTTGCTTGGCAAGGATGCAAGCTTCACGTTTGCTTATTCATATATATATATATTTAATATGGTATTTATGTATATATGTACACAGTAGGCCGCCCCGACCCCTCCTTCTCCCAGACAATTGGCTATCCGCCTCATAGAGCCAGTCAAACACATGCAGAAAGGGACACGCTTCTACTCCTGGAAGTTTTACCCTTTTTGCTAGTACTGGGGAAAAGTAAACCAGTGGAGCTTTTGGTTCCATGAAAGGTACATCTGAAAGCTGCCAAAAGTGAAAGTGCAAAGGCATTTGGCAGGTTGATGGCTCGACTTGTGGCGAGAAACGATCATTCCGATTGCTTGAAGTGTACGGATCAAGCGTACTTCGGCGTGCATCGATTCCGAGCCAAAACATGTTCGAAAGGGCGGCATGAGGGCAGGTGAGTTGGCTATGTATCGAAAGTTGTCTTACCCCTTTCTTGGGGAAAACAAGATGCAACCGCCCTGTTGGGGGGATTTATAGTAGCTTTGACACTTAGAATTCCGGTCCAAGTGTCCCTGAGGTGACCCCCTCTTAAGAGCTTAGTTTGATCCTTGGTATCCCTGGCGGATCCGAGGCCCCCTGAAGTGCTCTCTGACCTTGCGTTTGGTCCTCGTTATTTTGGTGGATTTGAGGTGACCCTCCCTTTTGATTTGATTACATGTTTGCTGTTCTTTTGGCTCGTGGTAGCCTCAAAGGCACACCATGGGCACCGGGATTTGCTATCGCCTTGGAGACCTCTGTGATGCGTTTGGAGTCGGGGCGGAAGACCCCCAGAATGGTGGGTTGTCCTGTTGGTGGCCCGTCAGGATTTGGTATCCTTTTGGCTGCCCTTTAAAAGGCCAAGGGTAGGCTGAACAAATTACGAACTGTTGCTTTTTTGGGGGGTGGGGTGGCACGTCTCTTCTCCTCAGCCCTGAAACCAGCGGACAGGGGATGCCCTTAGTGGATGTCACCGTGGATCCCGTGAGCGCGCGCCCAAGAGGTTTCGAGGAGGGACTTCGTCTCATGATGTTTACCGCATGTCAGCATCTATACATTTGCTGGGGTCGAGTGTCCGCGCCTATCTCCAGTAATTGGCAGCACCTTCGGGAGTTCTTGAAATTGGAGTACCTTCTTTGCAACGCACACACGCACCCACACACACACACATACACACACACACACACATACACACTCGCACGCACTGCGCGTGCTACTGCAAATGATCAAATGAAGTTGCCTTTGTTGCTTGTGATGTTGACCTGCCGGGGGGAGGGGGGGGGGGGGCTGACACAATTATTTGCTTGTGAAAGTTTCAGAGGAGATGGCTGTCATGTTCTTTTTTGGTTGGGGAAGCAGTCAACAAGGCAACACGGCCTTCAGCCAAGCCCTGGTAGCTTCGGGTTGATCGTGGGCCAATTATAAGTATGGGTGTGCGTCTGTGTTGCTGTTTTTTGATGGTATACTCTTAAAACCCTTGGGTGCAAAGCTTAAAGGGAAGCCAAAAGCACAACCATTTTCTATTTTGACAGACCTGTTCGGTGGACTTTCTCTTTTCTGCCACATGAAATGCCAGTGAAATACCACCAAGCAGCAAAATCCAGCACCAGCGCAAGTTGATGATATGTTTGCGGGGGACCATCAAAGTCAATGTGCTACAACTACGTTATGTTCTGTATTGTGCATTGGCTGAAACGACAGCAACCATTGCACGAATTGCTTTCAGGTGGAAAGCAACACGCATGGTTTGTTGTCAGAGTCTTCCCAGTTGCTCAGATGAAGAGTGAGGCCAGGCTGGAAGTTCACAAGCACTCTGTGATATCAACGCAGCGTAGAGTAGATAAGCCGCTGGCTTGAGGAGAATGACCGCACATCTGGCAAGCTGGAGCATCCGCGATTCTGTTTGAGCGGGAAGTAGATACGGACGCTATCAATCATTCCCCTACCAGACGGCCCCACATGCCCCACGGCCCCACGGCCCCACGGGCCCACGGCCCGCCCCCCTCCCCTTCCACACGAAGGGTTTGGGGTGGTCGATGTAGACTTGGGCCGAGGCGTGGAGGTGGAGGTGCCAGACGAGTGCACGGTGGGGCAGTGGAAGCGCATGCTGGGCGACGGCTTCCTGGGAGACAAGATCCTGCCACTTGGCGAGATGTTGTTTTCTTCTTTGTCTCTTGGGACTCAGATCTTTTAATGGTGAGTCGTGCTTGAAAGGGACGATTACTGTTGGGTCCTCTAACTTTGAGACAAACCCAGTGATTCTGGCGCGCCATGCCCCGCACCCTAGGTTTACCCTTTCCTTCTGAATGAGGTCACTCGGAGACGTCTCCAATCAGCGGCAACCTTTTCCCCTCGTGATGGGTGGGTGCAGTTCCCCCTTAGCATGGTCAACCCCGCAAGCGGGTTTCCTGTGTCACTGGGCCCTTGGCTAGGTACAGCTCCAAGCTTCAGTGCTACTGCTTCGACAAGACTAACGTGGCTTGGGCGGAGACGCGGCGAGAAACGAACTCTGGAAGCCCCCGTCGCCCCAAAGATCCGACGAGGTGTTGCTTTGGGGAAGATCAAACAACTGGGGAGGACACGCGTTTGGCTGAATTCGAAAGACCCGGACCAAGCAACCTCTCTTGAGGGAGTCACTCGCTCAGCTTTGCAGGATGGCAACATAAGGGACTTCCCGCAGAAAGCTTTCCCGGCGGTTGGCTCGTACTGCTAGTTCAGAGTTCTTGTTTGTGGGATTCGCCATCACTTCTGTGATGCCACTGACCAATCTTCACAATGACCAAGTCGTCGTTTCAATGCGAGGTGCCGGTATCGCAGATTTGGGCGATTCCCACAACCCTTAACTTCCAGATTGACCTTTGGCTCGGAGGGTGCTAATCCACAAGACTGCACTCATGAAACCGCAGCGGTAAATGGGTTTGTCTTTTTTTCAAGGGACCCCCCCAAAAAAAAACCAACAACAACAATAATAATAATGGCGGTTTTCCGTTCGTTTCGTTTGGTTTCCGTTCAAACACATGCCAAAAGGGTACGCCTGAAAGAAAACACACGGGCACTCCGAGTGAAAGATGACAGGTACTAGCTGACGAGGAGCAGATGCCCACACTTCCCAAGCGGCGGCCTGGCTGGGAAAAAAAGGCGCCGTAGAACCTGGGCGGAGGTGTTGAAGGAGTAGCCTTTTGACGCAGGGGCTCCTTCGAACCGGAGACCAGCGGCCGTTTACCAGGAATTCGGTTCAGGATCCAAGGCCAGAGCGCCAAGGAGGTCTTTGAGCTCGATGGAGGCAGTCCACGGTTGACGATTCGTTTTTAAAGCCACTTGATGTGGTTACCAAGAGAACCTCTTTATACTGTGCAAATCCATAAAGCGAAGGTGGACGGGAGTCCCAGTTTGGTAGTGCAGAAAGGGGTATTGTTACAACTGTGAGCCGAGCCGCAGCCGGTCTTTGCGTCACATGCACCCTAGCTGAACAGACGTCCCTGGCGGGGAACAGCCGTAGTATGTATGAAGGGCTTGTTCCAGGTTTCACCCCTTCCTCCCTGGCCGAGTGGGCTTGCATCTAGGAGCAATCAACACCACATGTCTGAATATAAATGCGCACACGAACGCAGGTCGAATTTGCGACTCCGCGAACACTTGGCAACTCAAAAGGGCAAAGAGCTGTTTGGAATTAGAGAATCTCCAGGCGCCCTATGGAGACAGGCTGAGACAAGAGACCTGACGGGGTTTCCCTTCAAAACCAAAAAGAAGGGTACCTGGTTGGTTAAACACGTGCCGAGTCGCCCAGTGCCCTGGCTCCTTCCTTGGCTTTAGGATCTACATCCGCGGGCCCAACAGCGTGCTGAAGATGCTGGAGCTGGCGCTGAACAAGCAGAGCCTTGACTCCTCTGGGCCCCGACCGCGATAGACGGCGGAAGGATGCTAGTTGACGCCTAATAATCCTATGGCCATGGCCAAAATTTAGGTTGCAAGTACCCCGTTCTAGTTGGTTGGGCCCTTGTATGCACTTGAGGTCCATGGCTAGGTCGTTCGATCCCAATGGTCCATACTGCTGCAGGGACCCCAGACCTGGCATTTGTTTGAAAAGGCCACTGTTTCCCCCCTTGGTGACTCAACTGGGTGTGGCGCAAAATTGTTTTGAGCTGGGGTTACAGGTTTTGGTCTTCCGTCCAAGGGGCCCACAAATGGGTACCACTTTTTGAGCAGCCAAATGGGTATGGGTCAAAATTCAACCACCAGAGGACCGCAGGTTTAAGTCCATGGTTCCATTTACCAGGATTCCTTTTCTGCTACCTATGTTTGACCAGCCAAATGTCTAAGTTTCCTTTGGTGGTTCCTTTTCCAACATGGGCCAAGCACGCAGCGGGCCCATGCGACTCGACTGTTGCGCCCGATTCGCGAGGACCGGGAAGCGGTCCTCCCGGAAGCCGGAGCTCCGAGACCGGAAGACGGCGCAGGCGCCTGGCGGGGCCGGTGGGTTTCTGGGTCTGTGGCTTGGGGTGGTCAGGGTTCCATGCTGTAAGTGCAAGCAGGGTGCTTTGTATGTGACACTCGTGCGCACGCGCATGTGTGTGTGTGTGTAGCATCTTTGACTTTGGGGTTAAAGGGAAGCTGCCATTGCGGGGCCCCTTTACCCATACCAGAGATTCATACCAGGGCTTAAACCATGAATCAGAGGTTCAAAACCGCGGCTCATACATGGGTGCCTATGTTCCCCCTTTTAGGTTCCGCTTTCGTATTCAAAGTGAGATTCCCTTTGGTGGGGCGATCCATTGGGTGTTTGGTTGTGGAAAGTTGTTGGTTTTAGGGGGGCCACTTTCTGTGAGTGGCCAAGGAACACACTGAGTCATAAAGCAATCAGGATGAGAATCCCACTTTGGTACTACGGTACTAGTATCACCTGGACGTGAGAGACCCAGGAATTTGATCGACCCTTTTCCCAGAGGGTGTTTTTTCTCCTTCACACCGCGTTTTACACTCGGACCAAAACTAGAAATCTTCCATGAGCAACAAAGGTCAGGGGACCCCAAACCTCAAGCTGGCTTCAGCTTGCACCAGAGGGCAATCAATCGTGTGTTTTTTTTTTGCATCCGGACTTTGAAGAATCCCAAAATGGTGGGCCCTTTTGGTTGGGAATTGCAGGGAAGCCGAAAGGACACCGTTGCCGGACCGATTCCTATTTGGAGAACTGCCCATTCGGTCAGTCTTTTCTTGAGGGTACCCTTTTTTGGTGGTTTCAAGCGGACACCAAGGGAAAACCACCCCTTTTGCGGGTTCCCCTAAAAAGAGAGAGAGAGAGAGAGAAAGAGAGATAGAGAGAGAGAGAGACACTGGTTGAGAACCCCAGCAAATCACCCAAACCGGTGAGGTGGCCCCGGCGGCGCCCCCGGTGCATCCGCCGGAGCGGACCGCGGCGGCCTTCGAGCGGACCGCCGCGGCCTTCGAGCGGCCGCCGCCCACCGCGCTGTGGCCGAAGGACCCGGGGCCTTCGAGGGAAAAAGGCCGAGTCGTTGGAAGACCCGGAGATATGCAAATCCCGGGATTTCTCAACAAAAAATCCGGGGATATCTTTTAGTTGGCCTTTTTGAGCTTGCTGAGGACAGGTTCTTCATGGTCTCCAGTCTAGGTTTTGGCTTGCGACACGGAGTTGTTCCTTTGCAGGGTCTTGGCCATGACTCGATTCATCTTAACCCAGGAGTGTCGAGGGGTCTGGGGGGATGTTCCTCGGCAAAGTTCGATCTTGCAGCATCAAATGTTTGATGTTTTTGGTTGTGGTAAAACGATTGAAAGATACAGCGTGGACCAAGACAAACACGCTGACCATCCGGGAAAGGGGGGGTGCCAGAGGCTCCACCTTTCCATTGATGCGTTGTCATGCCAGCGGCGGAATGGAGTCGCCGCGCAGGACACGAACACTCACCTGCCGCCTGCCTTGGAAGTTGGGAAGTGGGTGAGGCTGGGAGGTGTCATCTTGTTGGCTTAGAGGTAACCACTTTGCCCGAGATGGGACCTGGGATGTTTGAAATCAGTCTAAGGGTAATATAGGCCAGAAGCGAAACATTATTTTTGGGGTAGATATCTAGGGTTTACATCAGCCTTTTTGATGGGTTTCAACGATTGCCAACTTGAGCATCGGCCACATTGCTGACCACTCGCTGAACTTACATCGCCTGACATCCCGCACCTGAGAAAACGCGGGAATCTTGAGGCAGAATGAGACCAGGCATCAGGCTGCCGCTGCTGAGAGAGTGCAGGCTTCTGTCTGCTGAACAAAAGGATCCGCACAAACCACGAGCTGCCAGGTTTGTGGACAGCTTTTTGGGGTTCTCAAAGTCAGAAACTGAGATTTCCTTAAACCTACCACTAGGGGCTGACCTTTGGAAACAACACAACAACAACGGGGCCCAAGGTTTGCGCCCAAGATTCGCTCAATTTGGGTCCAAGACCTGCTGTTGAGTCTGAACTCCAAACCCTGGCTCTGTGCCTGGGGTGAACGCCAGTGGTCGGGAAAAATGACTGCCCTTTGCGGGACGACACTTTGGAAAGCGGCAATGACACCCGGTGATGGCTTGGCTCTGGTTCATCTTTCCTCCAATGTGCGATCACCGAGAGCCGAGGTCCGTGTATAGCGCCGGGTATCAAGGCATGCGCCCATACATGGAGGAGCAGGGAGGGGTGGTGGAATGATGGAATGAGTTGGGTGGAAGCGCATGAGGGCTGTTGGCTACCGGTAAAGACCCAACATACTGCGAGGCCAGTGAGCCCAGCTTTCACTTGTTGGGGGCGATGCTTCTTGCGGTGTGGAAAACAAAGAAAAACCATGTTGACAACACAACCGTTTCGGCAGAGCGCTGCCAGCTCTTGCCCCCCTCGCTTTCCTGACGACCTTTCAATTGCTCAGTTTGGTGCGTCCAACATTCGAATGGCGTATTTGCTGATATGTTGTTGCTTCCCTTGAATTTCGGGCGCCTCTTTTGGTGAGAGCTTGCGTCAAGGGGTCTGAGGACATGCTCTCCAGCCTTGCGCTCTGAAGCGTTAGCGCTCTTCTGGCACTCCCAAATAAAGGAAACCGGAAGCATGAATTCATCAGACGTGCCACGACCAAAAGACCCCCTAAAAGGGGGAACCTTGGCCCACGTAAGCGGTGGGCACCACCCAGTCTCGCGCACACAGACACAGACACATTGATATGGGCATTTGGACAAGTCGCATCGCCCGTCCTGGTGGCGAGGGGAGGCACGTGTCCTTTGAAGGTCCGTTGATTGAAAGAAGATGAGTTCCAGTTACTCACTAGTTTCACTGGGTTCCAATCATGCGATCTTCCGCCATCTTTTGTCAGCTTCGTTCCAGGGCCAAATGCTTCGATTGGCGGTTCCCCCAACCCCCCCTTTCCGCGTTGGCTCGCTCTCCGTAGCGCGAGGACCGGGCCTGCGGCCTGCTGGAGCTGCCGGGCTTCCCCGCCGGCAGCTTCTTCGGGGTCTTCGACGGGCATGGGGGGCACCAGGCGACGCGGGACGCGACGCGCGAGACGCGCGGGACGCGGTTCGGCGGTTTGGGCGGGCGGTTCGGGCGGTGGGACGACGTCGGGGCTTTTTGGAGAAAGGACGTTTCTCGGACCTTGGTGGTTGTTCAACCATCGAATGGTTGAGTTCCGAGGCACCTTGTTGGAGGCAACAAAAGGGCATCCTTTGTGAGTGTCAAGGGAAATCTCCCTGGCCTGAAACTAGCGGTCCAATTCGAAAGCGAGTTCCATTGGTGGGATCATGGGTTGAAGTCGTTGCTGGATAGGGTGTTTTTCTGGATCCCAGCCTTTCTCCTACTTGGTGGTTTCTGCTGGACAATGGTCAACCCCCTAAAAAGGGGTGCAATTCTTTTTCGACCAGGGTCACTCACTGGGCAATAGGGGATCTGTGAAATTCATCTTGGAATGATTTGCGTGGGTTCAATGCGCGTGGGGTTTTGTTCGCTGTTTCGGACGTGTAATGGTAGTTCAGAAGAAGTTATCATGCATGCAGGAAGTTGCCATGTGTGGTCTTTGTTGTTGTTTTTGATTTGTCTGATCAAAGATGCGAGCTGGTTCCCACGTCATGAAGCAATACTCTTCGCACAAACGAAGCGGACAAGTTTAGTTTGAACATGCTCAACAGTGAGTGAAGCAAGCTTAACTCCTTTTCAACAAACAACACAAATCAGATGACAATTTGACAAAGCTCAATAAATCAAGTTTCCGGTATGTCGGCCTCGACTGTTCCAGCCTCGCTCCTCATCCAGTGGGGTGAACCGATGCAGTTTCTTTTGATTCCAGATTGTGTGTCTAAAATCGGGATCGTCCCTTCTGGATGAGGATGGCACACCAAAAGAACACCTGCCTCGTAAACCTGGACCGCCGCCCATATCTTGCGCTTCACATCAAGCTCACACCGGCAACTGACAAGCCGCCATGCCTTTCCTTTTTGGACCCCAAAGTCTAGATTCTCTCCAAGAGCAGAAGATCTGCAAAGCAAACACATGCAAATCATCACTCTTTGGTCTCAACATTTTCTTTGTTGCATTGTTTTCTTCCAGGCTTCCCTTCTGTTTCCCAGAAGACGGGGCCCCTTCCTGCCTTGAAATCAGTGACTTTGACCTTCGGCCACAAGGACACTGCATGCTGGGCATCCTTTTTCGCTGCTCGCGCCCTCCAGGTTTTTTTTGTCCTTTCGTGGGGGTCCATGTGCTATTTCAGGTTGGCGCATCATTCTCATAGTTCTCACCCCGAATTCTCCCCGCGACATCCGAATCCGCTTTTTGGAAGGGGTTTGCTCGCTTTCTAGTCCATGGCGACAGGTGGCACAGTTTGCAGCCGAGAAGATGCCACGGACGGGTTGGAAGGGACCTGGCGCTGGGTACCCTTTGGATTGCCCTTCCTGGATGTTCAACCTATACTTAGCAAGTAGGTGAGAACCATGTGTATAAGTCAGCCAACCCTGTTGTCCCACTCCTAACTCCCTAGAACTTTGAAGTTGCTTCGGCATGCCACAGGAGCATCAGCCCATGTGCAGGGTTCCTGCTTTTGGAGAGACTCATGCAGATTGATTTCGGCTAGCGGCTAGCGATGCTAATCCTCGTACGGGGATATGCTAATCGTATAGGGCTGATCTCAAGGCTCATGGCCGGTCCTGTTTGCCCGTCGCAGAGTCACCATTTCGTTTTGTTTTTTTGCTGTTTCTTTTAGTGGGATGTAAAAAAACGAGAAATACTCGTCAGGAATTGGGCCACTTGACTGTGTTTTGATGAGGTGATGTTTGGGGGCCTATTGCCGGTGAAGGATAGTACTCAACTAGGGGTATATCACTCCTGGGTTCCTCTTATCACCGGTTTTCCAGACAGCACCCCTCTGTGCTTTCGTTTTTTGGGATGGGCTCCCTTTCTATAGCGTGAAAACAACGCAAAAAAATACGTCCCACGGCCTGGCTTCTGACCGGAGATGTTTTGCCGCAGGATCTTGGTGGACAAGCTCAAGGAGGGCTTGGATCCCGCCGAGGCGCTCAAGGCCGGGGCCGGTTTGAGGCGTTTTTGCCTTTTTGGCGGAAACGCAAAACACGAGAGATGCGTTTCAATGGGGGGGAGTCAAGAAGTCTAGATACCGTGTGTTGCTGGAGTCGTGAAGGGACGGTTTGAAGGGGGCCCCCACCCACCCATCCCTTTTTTCCACTGCGTGCTTGCGCGCGCCCACCCATGTTCGCGTGTGTCCAACCATGCGCGTGTGCGCCTGGCCAGCCATTGACATTCGTCCGTCCGTGGGCATGTTTCATCCATGCACGCGTGCAGCAATCCATCCTTTCTTCCATGCGTGCGTGCGTCCGCCCATCTAGCCATGCGTGAGTGCGTGCGTGCGTGCGTGTGTCATCTCTCCCTCCCTCCCTCCCTCCCTCCCTCCCTCCATCCATCCATCCATCCATCCATCCATCCATCCATCCATCCATCCATCCATCCATCCATCCATCCATCCATCCATCCATCCATCCATCCATCCATCCATCCATCCATCCATCCATCCATCCATCCATCCATCCATCCATCCATCCATCCATCCATCCATCCATCCATCCATCCATCCATCCATCCATCCATCCATCCATCCATCCATCCATCCATCCATCCATCCATCCATCCATCCATCCATCCATCCATCCATCCTCCTTCCTTCCTTCCTTCCTTTCTTCCTTCCATCCAGTTGTCTACAGTATCCATCCATCCGTCCATCCATCCGTCCATCCATCCGTCCATTTGTCCGTCCGTCTGTCCGTCCGTCCTCGGCAAGTCAACTTTTTGCAGCGGTCTAAGTTTGGCCCAGATAATATCAATAATCAATAACTATCTCACGTATTCTATATACATATGTATATCTACATCCACACTGCCTACGCAAGTTCATGAAAATCGGCTTCCCCCTTTCTCGTGATTCCATTGGTTGGGTCGGTGTTATGTCGGCCCCCCCTGCTTCTCTAGGAGTCCTTCGGGGCCATGGACGCGGAGCTGCGGTCGCTGGCGGCCACGGCGTTTCTGCGCCAGGGCTCCACCGCCGTGGCCACGCTGCGGCTCGGTGGGTTGTTTGGAGGTTTGTTGACCCCGGATTAATACACCCCTGTTCATTAATATGGGGCTCTCCCTGGTTTTAGTGGGGGTTCATCACTTTTATTCATATGGGGGTGGGGGCCCCTCCAAAAGTGATGAACCCCCACTAAAACCAGTGACACCCCCATATTAATAAACAGGGGTTTATTAATCCGGTGTCAACATTGTGAGGTTATATGATATGGGTTATGAGGGGGGCGAACCAGAGCGATCCACCTCAGTTGTAAGCATGGTTGTATACCTATTGCTGAAATCAAATACCCATGGAAAACGATGCACTCTGCCTCTTTCAGGCCCTTTACTTGTGTATTCAATTCTTATTTAAGGTTTTGGATTTGCCTTATGAATTGAAGGCGATGTTTGTGTGTCAGGCAGGATTTGTTTGGCCAGCGCCATCTCATTTGTATCTGGCCGATAGGGCCTTGAAATGTTTGTTTTGGGGCGGCCAAAGTTCGGCGGTCCCATTTGGATATGTGCCCAAGTAGGAGTGTTGGACCCCACCACAACGGGCTTCGGTCTTTCTCCGGGTCTCTCTGCAAGCCAACCTGAGCCCCCCATAGCTTTCAGCTCTTGGGAGAAAAAAAACACCCCCCCTTTGCCAAGTGGCAAGTGGTTGGCAAGTGGTTGGCAAGTGGTTGGAGGGTTTGGCCTTTGACGCAAAACCGCTGAGGTTGTTGCGGGAGGAGGACAACGTGCGGCTGCTCTGTGCCAATTGCGGCGACAGCCGGGCGGTGCTGTGCCGGGGCCGCGCTGCGCTGGCGCTGTCCAAGGCCCCGGGCTGGGGGCTGGGTGTTGGTGGGTGGGTGGGTGGGTGGGTGGGGTGGGTGGGTGGGTGGGTGGGTGGGTGGGTGGGTGGGCGGGTGGGTGGGCGGGTGGGTGGGTGGGTGGGTGGGTGGGTGGGGGTCTGAAAAGAAGAGCCAATTTGGCTGTCGGCCAGGTACTCCCCAAATGGAACCCTGGTAAATGGAACCAGCTACCCTTGGTGATTTGAATTTGAGCCATACCCACTTGGGCCATGTGAAGCATGATGCCTTTTTGTCCACAAGGGAAAAACTATCTTGGGGTATTCAGGTTGCGTCTCTTTTTGGACGATACCCTTTTGAAGGTCCAATTGGAGAGCCACCCCCTCTTCGGGATCGCTCAACAAAGAAGGCAAACTGGGGGATTCGGTGGCAGTGGTGAGGGTTGGCTCGGCTCAGCTAAGAAGTTTGCCGGTTGACTCAAAGAGGTTCAGCTAGGGTTTCGGCCATAGCCCATGTAGCTTTGAGCCATGTTGAGTTGGTGAAGAATTCGAACCCCGGCTGTGATTTGTTTTGTCCGAGTTTGCCGGGCCGCAGTTTGAAGCTCTGTGTTGGTGTTTTGCAGACTCGTCCGACCATACACCGCATAGCACAGGCTGGCCACCGCCAATCAAACATCGAGGAATCTGATGCAACACATATTGCCAAGCGACTAGCTTAGCGGATCCCAATCACCGAAGTTCTGCATGTTGCTTTGTTTCAAGGCGGCATCCCTACTCCCCCTCGAAAGTGCAGCCGGGATTCGTCAAGAGATTTAGCATTCCCTCCAAACAACTTGTGCATGCTTATGCTCCCTTTCTCGATAAACTTTGGTCCGGTTCGAAGTCATCCGTGGCCAGCCCGGTTGTTTGATGGGGCGCCACTTTGCAGTTTGTCCCCCCCCCCCCCGCAAACGGTCTGATAGGGTCTCAAGATCAGAACATCCCTTTGGCTTTGGTTCAAGCGAATCCCATGACGGGTTACTAGCAATTTAGCCAGTCCCTAGACCATCCAAGCAAGTTGTTCACTTCAATGCAACCAGCGTTTGGTGGGTCTGATGGATTCATCCAGCGAGGACCACAAGCCCAACGATCCAGAGGCAGGGAGGGTGGGACGGCGCACGGCGCAGGGCGTGTGGCATGTTTCTTCTCGAGATAGGACGCACAGAAATTCTGTGCAAACCATGAGGATTTGTTACAGACCCGCCCAACAACAACTGACCTTCAGTGTGTTTTCCTTCTGGAGCTCCTCTAAAAAGACGATATTGGCTTGTGTGATGGATGCAAGAGCAGCTCCATTGGCAAACTGGGCATGGGGCGAGATTTTTGTTTTCGCCAGGAGCGGCGCCGAATCGAGGCGGCAGGGGGCAAGGTAGAGCTGCATGGCCCCTGCTGGCGCATCGACGGGGGCTTGAACCTCTCGCGGGCTCTTGGGGACTTCCTCTACAAGGCCCTTTTGGTGGCGAGGTAGTTGACTTGCTTGTGCGATAAGTAGGGAATGAGGGAATGAATCCATGGGTCTCCTTAAAGGAAACCACAAGTGATGGTTTACAAGAATCATCCCCTCATTCCCTGCCCATCGCACCAAGTTGAAGCAGCCTTTCTGACTTCGTCTCAGCTGTGCTTCTGACTGTTTGGCTTGAGGTTTTGGGGGTCGAGTGCTTGAGGTGGCGCCACTTGGTGGGCGATGGCAACCTTGCAGCAACCACTTGGCTTTGGGTCCCTTCAAAAGACACACTGCCAAATGGAAGAGTCTGTCTGAGGGTGGTACATACTCTTTTGCGGATTCTAAAGGAAAACCAGAGGAACACCACCTATTTTTCGGTCCCCTAGGCCTCGTTCACCATCGCAGGCCCGGCGAGAGCTGCCGGCTGACCAGCAGAAGGCGACAGGGGTCTCGCAAACTTGCATAGAAGGTCATGAGAATAATGGGGCCCAGTTGATGAAAGGTTGGTGCTTTGCAAGTTTTGGGTAGACTTTGTGATATCATGTGGTCCTGGACTGGCCTTGGGTTGTTAGTTGAGGAATCTCTGGGGAGGAGCGTAGTGCAGGGAGGAATGCTAGAAAAAAGACATCACTCTTTTACTTTCAGGCCCAATCTCTATATATATATATATATGCTATATACATAGGGGAGTTGTCTTTTTGGCTTGGTTCGAAGGGGAGCCAAAAGCAAACCAAGCATGTCCGCCCTTTGACGCATCAGCCGCATCAGCCGCAGAGCTGGAGAGAGTAGTCTGGTTTCAACCGGCTGGATGCTGAGATTCCATGTCGAGTCAGTGGAGCTCATGCATTTTGTTGGATTGGAAGAGGCTCTTGGATTTGTGGAGGGATGGAATGTTGGGGAGTTTTTTTGTTTTCCCGCTTTTGGCTTCTTGGCTTCTTGGCTTTTTGGCTTCTTGGCTTTTGGCTTCTTGGCTTTTCGGCTTCTTGGCTTCTTGGCTTTTGGCTTCTCAGCTTCTGGGCTTTTCGGCTTCTTGGCTTTGGCCTCTCGCATCCTCTGCATTCCCAGTTCCTCTTCGGCAGGTGGCATTTTGGCTTTTGCGGCTTTTCGCTGGTTTATGCGGCTTTTGGCGGTCTGCTTTCCCAGTTCTGTCCGGGCTTTTTGGCTTTTGCACCCTTTCTTTTTGGATGTGGCTTCCCGCATCATCAGCATCACCAGTTCTATTTGAATCATCACTTCTTCGAACATCATGGGGGGGGAAGCCCCCCCGCAACCCACCCGCTACTGTTTAGATTGCTTGCAGAGTAATTGCACCCCTATTTGAATCAACACTTATTCAAACATCATGGGGGGGGGCTGCCGCCTCCCCCCCGCTACTTTTTGGATTTATCTTGCAGAGATTGAGTTGCACCCCTAGTTCAATCATCACTTTTCGAGCGTCCAATTTCGCGAGAAAATGCTGCAAAATACTACATTTTAGGTATTATGTGTAATCCATGTATGTCTGTATATATGTATGTACTTCTTCGAACATCATAGGGGAAGCCACCCCCGCCAACCCTCCCGCTGCCTTTTAAATTCTATCGTACCCTTTCTTGAATCATTGCACCCACCCCTACTTGAATCGTCACTTCTTCCGACATCATGGCGGGGGCTGCCGCCCCCCCCAACCCCCCCGCTACGTTTTAGATTTTCTACAGAGATTTCATTAATTGCACCCCTAGTTGAATCATCAATTCTTCGAACATCATGGGTGCCGCCCCCCCCCCCCCCCAACCCCCCCGCTACGTTTTAGACTTTTTGTAGAGATTTAATTGCACCCCTATTCAAAGGGGGGCTGCCGCCCCCCCCGACCCCCCCGCTACTTTTTTTTACAGGGATTGAGATGCCCTCCTGTTTGAATCATCATTTGTTTGACCCCGTCAACCGGCCAGCTACTTTTTTGATTTTGTTACCCACGATTTGTTGGTGATGCTAGGGATGTTGGTCGGACATGCGGGGGATGTTGAAAACGATGCTGGGATGTTGACCGGCAAAATGCATCAATTTCGCGAGACAATGCTGCAAACAAAAACATTTTACTGGCCCGGACGAAAAACGAGAAAGACAAAAAATCCTAAAAAGATCCGGAAAAAAAACACAAAAAACCCAAAATAAATCCGCACGCGAATGGAATGGATTTGTGGAATGGATTTGGTTTTGTTTTGGAGTGGAATGGATTTTTTCTTTGTTCGTGAACACAGCGCCTGAAGGTTGATGTGCTGTCGCGAGAGCTTTATTTTGGGCTTCCCGGTAGGGACGTCTCAGGCAGTTGGCATTTTCAGCTAGTTGCGACCCGTGCTCCAGAGGATGGCCGGAGCACGGAGGCGCACAGATGCTCTGCGCCTGTCTCTTCACTGTTCTATTTTTTGATTCGCAACATATGGGTGTTGCCAAAGACAGGGGGTTCCCTTTCAACACGTCTGAAGTTTTGTGCAACCCATATTTCTGGAAACACTCCTGCTTGGTTCTGCGGCTCGCAGCTGCCGGGCTTTGGTGGCCTGTCGCGAGCTGCCTGGCACTTGACGGATTGCACAATGAAACCTCAACAGGAAACGGCTGGGGGAACATCCTCGGATTTCAAGCAGTCTTGGTGCTTCCGAATTTGGTGTGGCTTCCCTTCAGCCCCCCAAAGCATACCACGCCCAAAGTGGCGGAAGGTGTCATCAACTCCGAGGATCGCAGGACCCCCAGCTGTGAGGTGATCAGCGACCCAGAGGTCGAGGAGGTGGTGCTGAACGACACGGACCGCTTCCTCGTCATGGCCAGCGACGGGGTTTTCGAGGTGGGGACGGGGGTTCGGGGAAGCATTGGGGGTCATGAGTCCAAGTGAAACATAGATGGTGCGAGGTTCGGTCACCATTTCGAGGCTTTGGTCCATTTGAAGGGACAAGGGGAACTCACGACATGTCCTAAGCCTACAAAACCGGGGGCATCTATTTTCTTTTGTTTTGGTAGAGCAAGTAAATTTGACCGTGGCTCCTTTGGCATGGGTATTCTGATCTATGAAATCGGCATCCAGGAATTTGAACTCACCTTGGTGCCCTTTGTTTGGGCGGTCGGCCCCGAATGATTTGCCCTTGGGCGTCCGTCAGAGGTTCTATCCGTTCCAAGGGCATCTTTGGGCGTATCCCCCGGGAATTGGGGTGAACGCTGCTTGGACCTTTTACCACAGCGTCGAAGAGGTAGCCCCAACAGGGTTATCCTTATTGAACTACCTTCGTGGGAAACATGACCCTCCATAAATGGTGCAGGATCCTTTGAGTTCCGCCAATCTTTTCTTCCAGAAAGGTGGCACACTGACAACCTTGGACCCATATGAGGGTTGGGCCAACATTTCCAGTAGTTTATGGTCGTTTTGGAGGACATGAGTCTCGACCCCTGTTGACCGTGGCTCACCTAGACCCCGCCTCCTGCCCGGTGTTTTGGCCAGATCTTCAACTCCGATGAGCTGGTGGAGGAGGGGAGAGATACGGCGGTTCTCCCATCTGGGCCTAAGACGTCCCAGGTCTTGATGCGTTCCAAGGCCGCCATTTCTCCACAGCGACAGTCTATGTTGCAGCGCCAGCGCAGAACCAAACAAGCAAGGGGAGCAGCAAGCCATTCAGGTGCGCGCGACTCGAGGAAGCCTGTGTATATCAGTCAGAGGAAGTTGTATCAAAGGCAACAAGAGCCGGGGAAATCTTTATGTATCATCAAGGGGACGGGGATGGCATGGCAAATCACCGGTAACTCGGCATGACCGTAGCCAAGTGCAACAATGACCTCGGCTCACAGGTATGTGCCCTGATATGGAAGGCCACATCTATGTGGCAGGCATGTTTACACACACACACACACCCAAGCAGGATGAGGTGGGCTCCTCGTACATGAGTCGTACTCAGCTTTCAGGAAGTTTGTCAGTTAGCAGAAGGGAGTTTCATTCAGACGGTACCCCGGGGAGTATGTTGCCATAAAGCTTCAAACAACAACGGCCTGCTTGGATCGTCCGGTCGTTACAGTTTGCATATACGATGGGTCCATTTAAGTCGATTTCAGCCAGCTCAACCCCATGAATCAGAGTAGCCTCACTTTCATGAACTTGAATGAGGCTTCCTTTATGAGCCGCTGATTCCCATTGAAGGCTGCTGTGATTGAAAGGAGGCGTTTTGTCGGCTTCCGTTTGGGTGGCGTTGCTAGCCCAAGGCGTTGCTGCTGTGTCTTATCGAAAGGCCCAACAGAAACACATGGAGCATGGACCATGCAGCTATTTGCAAGCATGTTTTGGATATGGAAAGCTGAGGGGTGTCTCCCAAGAAAGGACCATGCAAGCAGGTGTCCTGTTTGCGTCCTTGTAAAAAGATGTGCAACAAATCTCTTTCCTTTCAAAACCATCACTTTCTTGAGGGTTCCATTTTTCTATTTTGCCAACCCCACGCAACTTCGTCTGTAAAGGCCACCCTGCCGACCAGACCCCCCAGCCCCCACCTGCCGGATCGACCATGGATCGACCGGAGGAGTTGCTCAGGGAGAAGCGGCGCCTCAGCTCTTGGCAGAGCGCCATCGACAGCGTCCTCAAGCCGAAGCCTCGATTCCCTCGGAGTCGGATGTCGAATCGAGTCGCGGAGTCGCTCGCCACGAGCCGCTGAACGTCGGAGTCGGATTCGCCTCCGTTTTGGCCAGACACATGAGCCGCATAGCCGGGAAGCCGGAGCCACGAAGGGAGGGGGGGAATTAGGCAGTTCCTTTCAATTGGGAACGTGGAAGCCAGTGGAATCAAGTGATACAAGTATCATAGAATGAGCAACCGAGTGAAGTTGGTTCATGTGCCTCGTGCCCCGTCAATGTCTTAATTGTTTGCTTTGGGCTTTTGGCGATGGCTCAATCAGGTTGGTGCTTAGAACTCGCCCAGAACTGGTGCGGTTGTTCGCCAATTCCTTGGGCTGAGGGGAGCCTTTCGGTTGGGCTGCGTCAGTAGACATGCTTCGGCAAGTTTTCTGCTCCCGGACAAAAATGGTGGTAGGTGCCCCTTGTGGCAATGCCTGCCAACAGGCTCTGGAGTTGCTTTTGAGAATCCCAAACCTGGGCAAGCCGTGGCAAGTATTTTCCGTTTCATTTGAAGGGACACCGCAAAAAATCCTCATCACTTGGGAGTCCCTGCCAGGTTTTCCAGGCAGAATGCACCCTCTGGGTCGACCCCGGGTCTCATCCCTAGTGGCCTGTGACTGTTTGTGAATGCATTCTTTGTTGATTTTCGCATAGTTGAGGGTTTACCCCTAGACGAACAGACACACTTCTGGTCTCAAGTTCAACTTCAGGAAGTCTTGGAGCAGCGGGGACAACGTGAGCATTTGCCGGGCGCCCAGCTTCTGGCGGCCCACGCTTTTGGCGCCCGTTGGGGGAACCCTGTGTCATTCTGCGTCTTTGACGGACCGGTTGGATTCGGATCTGAGGCAATTTAGCCTTTGCAAGTTCATGTTTGGCAATTCATGCTTTGTTTCCTTCAGTTGAACATTGAGAGCGCAGAAGAAAGTGTTGGAAGACTGCATAGCACGCAAACCTGAAGAATGTCAGTGGTCTGACCGGGGAACTCTGATATTTGGTTTTCCCATGGCCAAGAGAACCGGTTCAATCCACTCAGTTGACCTTATGGACCGACCAGTGCGCCTTTGTTACAAGCCCTGCATTTGTTTTTTGCTCGAGGCTTGGTGGAGTTTCTGAACATGGCACGGGGCATCTGAGCGAATGGACCGCGAGGGAAGAGCATCCGCAGGGTTCATATCTGTTTGCTTGGTTGGCGGGTACCCTTTTCAGAGGCACCCCAGCCAACAATTGGGGGTCGCCCTAGGCACCTGACCGGTTGTGGAAAGGTGCGTGCCACTTTTTGTAGGCAATTCCCTTCGACATACGAGTACTTCTCACTCAGTTGTCCAATGACCCCCTCTTGTGCTTTTGTTGGGTGAGTTCCTCTTCGAATCAACAGAGAATGATGTTATAGCGATAGTTACTCGGCAAGTAAGACAAAGATGAGGCGAGCTAGGCAATGCCATTGGATGAGCCATTCTTGCTCCAGGCATTGTTTTTACTTGTGCATTGTAGAGAAAGAAAGAGCCATAAGGGAGCGTCACAAAGAGACGGTTGAAATGCCATGCATGATGATATATATATATATACGAGTAGTATATACACGTAAATACATGGACATATGTATAATATATATGTATATATGTTATACATACTTGATGCACACAAGCAATTTTGCCCCAGCCGACCCCTATCAGCGGTCCGCTCTTCGCTCTCTCGTTTCCTGCGAGTGGGTGCGGATTCTGCGCGCGGTCTCCCTGCACATGACATCGCTCATAGGGAAGATCACGGACAAACATATGGGTCCTTTGCAAAATGGGTATCGGCACCAACTGAAAGGGTGTCCATTTTGAGAAACCTCCATGTCAAGCGCGGTGCCTTTGGGATGATTCAAAAGTCTAATCCACCTTTGGAAGGCATCACCCGTGCCAGTTGTTCCAGGCGCCTGTGCCAAGGGTTGCCAGGGGTGTCAAGCGCCTAGGACTCAAACATGGGATTGAGGATACGCCTCCTTGGTTTGCATCCATGACGCCCGCGCTGTGCAGAGTGAAGGGTGGGTTCTAGCGAACAGACCGCAACATGTGGCGGGAGGTGGGGGATTCTGGCCGCTCGGAGACAATGCCCACCCTTCCGACCGCGCGCGGTTCCCGCGCGGGAAGCGAGGGCGTGAAGCAGTCGCTGGCTTCACCGTGCTTGTTGATATTCTTTTAAGACTGGGGTGTTCGGTGTCCAGGTCGGCCTGGAGTTAGAATTCTGAGTCCGGGGAGATCTCTACCTCTAGCAGGTCTGTCTTGCAGAGCCGCGTTGGCAAACGATGTAGCTTCACAGCTTCGGATATCATTCCCAGGAAAAAGGAAAAGCTATTTGCCCAAGCCAAGCGGTTTTGAGGAGATGCAGGGAAGTATAAACATATTATTGGACAAACTTGACGGAGGTTTGAGGAGCTCTTGTCGAGGCATGTTATGCCATTCATGTTTACCTCAAGCAGAATTGACCATGGTACAGCCCAACCGCTGGATAAGAATCCGTGAGGATTTGGCCAGTGTCACTCGCATTCTTAGATGTGGATGTGGCTTTTGCGCAGACACCCTCAATGTCCAACTGGTTGTTCTTGATTACATATTTATCGCAGTGGGCAGTGGTGGAGCTTGGAGGGAAGCCTCACATGTTGATGCCTCACATGTGGCTGCTTGCTGGTTGTGTTTGTATTCTAAAGTGCCGTCCCTTTTGATTTGTCAGCATACGGGAACCCCCAAAATATAAGCCACCCCAACAAAGGGGGCCCTCAAAACACACACACACACACACGTGGCGGTTGCTCCAGGTAGCTTGTGGCAAGGTTAGTTTCAGCTTTCATGCCCTTGCTACTGTGCAACCCTGGACAACACTAGAGTCAAGTTGGTCAAAGGAGAGTGTTTTTCGCTAAGGAGCATGTCGGAAATCCGGATCTCGACTCCGATGATGTCAATGTTCAGTACACATTGCCATGTGCTTGTTGAACCGGCGGTTGGAAGCAATTGACGCCCACGGACTCTTTGCTGACATGAAGCCCACATTTTTCTTGTGGCTAGCCCCAGGCCGTTCCTGACATGACTCCATCGTTTTTAGCACGAGCCCGTGACCGTGGATTCGCCCGAAGAGTTTGCGGAGGAACTCAATGGACTGGGTGTGAAAACACCCTTGATTTGTGGTTTCCCTGGAAGGAAGCCATAAATGGTTGCAGACATTTGATTTTTCACCCAGCCCCAGTCTGAACTCTGAACGCTTGTTAAACCTGTGGGAGACAACCCTCCCAAACCTACTTTTCTCTTGAAGGGCATCTGGTAGATCCCAGGGACAGCGAATCCCATGGCACAAGTCACATGTCCTCATCGCACAAAACCGCCGTTTAGGCAGCCCCTTTTAGAGGCATGGCCGGGCGGCTTTCCAGGGGCAAAGATCCATGGAGTGAGCACACCGGCTGGGATCCCTCGCCCTCCATGAAGTCCACGGAAGGGCAAGTTCTCCATGCGGCCAGACTCCAAAGAGGAGTCTTCATGTTTCGTGCGTGGAGATCTGTTGTTTCTTCAAGGCCCTTTGAAGGTCACAGGCTCTTCGGGCACGGCTCAGCCGTGCGACCAGCCACGGCTCTTTGAGGAGCCCTCAAATTAGCATCGGCTTCTGGAGCCGCACTCTTCTCACTGACCGGTTTCTGGCGTAAAACTGCTCGCGCCTCTAGGGGCCTAGGCGCTGTTCGCGGCGACTGTCAGAGGCTTGACGAGATGGGGCTGGCTTGCTGCCTCCCCAAAGGATCAAGCAGATTGGTAAATTCTCTGGTGATTCACCTCGCAAGCTTGCCACGAGGGGATCATACAAGTCAAGTGGTTTGAAGGTTGTGCAAGTTTGCGCTTGCCTCATGTGCCCTTATTGGGTGAGTTCAATCTCAGAAAAGCGCTCGTACACGGCCGAACTCCGATGTTTGCCAACGGGCTTTCCGGGATCATCCGGCTTGATAGTTTGCCATGCTAGGAATCCTCCCGATGGATTGATTCATGTCGTTGCCGCTGCAAGCTTTAAGCCGTTCCCGCAAGGGCTCTCAGTTTTGACAATCATTTTTGCCACCAGCGACTGCCAATAGGGGCTGAAGAACCTTCATTATTTCTCACCATCTTTGTAGAACCACAATCACTGCGTTGCGGCACTCAGATGGGGAATGGGAAATTGGGGAGTCTCTTTGCGGCCAAGGGTTCAGGCTCTGGACAGAGAAGCTTTGCCCTTGCATCACGTGGCTTTGTCCCAAAGAGGTCCACAAACGGGTGGGTTCCCCTGAGTTTCCTGAAAAGAACCCGAAGAAGGACAGAGACACAGATATCATATATATCTTTCTGGTGCAAAGCATCTCACTTCAGCCACGCCTGGATCGTTGTAAGGCATGGTCGGAAGGTTTCTTGCGGTTGCCGAGCAGCGTTTCATGGGATAGGCAGCGCTTCGTTGGCGCATGGCCAGGTTTGGTTCCTTTGGGGGCTCACTTTGAAGGCACACTGCGCAAAACGGAATCCCTGTTCTTGGCAGCTGAGGCCCGAGTAGGGGTGCTTCCTTGAAATGAGGGATCCAGCACAAATCGAGATCTCCTAGTATCCTAGTTCCTGAATTTGGGGCCTTTCGACACAACGCCGAAACCGCCGGAATCTCACTGGGCAAAGTGATCAGGGCGACACCTTGAATTCCATTGCTTCAGGACTCAGTCCGGTTTAGGGCAGGATTGTGAAACAGTTGAAGGCGCTGTCACTTTGATGTTGCCATTTTTCTTTCCCAAACAGGGCTTCCAAGTTTGCCCTGCTTTTTGAAAGTTGGACTCTCTTGGTGCACTAGACTCTTGGTTTGGGGGTCTAACTCACCCGCCTCTGCACAGAAGCTACAGGGCTCAGAGACCGACAGACCGACAGACGGCTACCGCCAGGCACGAGGTCTCGGCGGTGCTGGCAGGGTCCGGAAACCCACCCTCGAGTGGCAGCGGTGTATGTTGAGGGATTTCTGGCACATCCCGCTAAGCAATAAACGCGCCACTAAGGTTTTGCTGGCTGATTTCGATTCCGTAGAGAGGGCGATCGGGTACGTCAGGTACGCGGTTAGTGGTTCTCCCGAAGTGGGTTGTAACCCTTAAAGCATGCGAACTCAGACTCACCGGGGGCTTTGGACATTTTGGGGACGAGGGCCTTGCGTGGTTGTCGGGCCTTGTTTTCGAGTAGGAACTGGTTGAAAAGTTAGCTTTGTCAGTCGGATTAGCTGGCTTCTCACAACCGCCTCGCCGTATTTGGCCCAGCCTATTCTCAAGCTCGCTCCCGTCGTCTGCTCATCGCCTCACCATTGTCAGAATGGTTTCCATGGCCAAGCTGCTCGCTTTCGCCTCTCCTGTCTGGGCGATCCGCGAGAATCAGCAGTTCTTGCTGCAGCCGAGCGCCACGGCGGACACCAGCTGCGCGAGCCACGTCAAGGCCACCTTGGCGAACCTCGGCGAAGTGACGGACATCGGTCAGCGCATCGGCGCAGTGCTTGGGGCGCAGGAGAGGTCCGAGAAAGAGG
>CAUJNA010000978.1:50000-53511 GCA_963377175.1 Effrenium voratum
ATATGTATATATATATATATATATGGTACCCTCCCTCCCAAAACCCAGGTTTTGTGAGAAAACACTGTAAATACCAGTGTTTTCTCACAAAAAACTGCATCTGCCAGAGCACACACTTTTCAGGCCCACTTTCTCCATCTGTCTCATTTGGCAGCCAATGCTGCAGCCAAGCACTATGATTGCGTAAGGGCATCTCTTCAAGGAAGCTCTCTGGAAACTGAAAAACTGAAAAAACTGAAGAAAAAAAATCGGAAAAACTGAAAAAAACTGAAAAAACTGAAAAAACTGAAAAAACTGAAAAAACTGAAAATCAGGGGAACATGGGGGCTGCCCCCCCCCCAGGCATGTCCCCCTGAATCCTTGGTTTTTCAGTTTTTTCAGTTTTTTCAGTTTTTTCAGTTTTTTTCAGTTTTTTCAGTTTTTTCAGTGTTCTCCTAGCATTCAGCTTTATTATTCCCCTAGTCTTGTCTGAGCAACCAGGCACTATGATTGCGTAAGGGCATCTCTTCAAGGAAGCTCTGAAAAAACTGAAAAACCAAGGATTCAGGGGAACATGGGGGCTGCCCCCCCCCCAGGCATGTCCCCCTGAATCCTTGGTTTGGTATACTTAAATATTGAGAAAAGTCAGACATATTGAGCTTGAGAGTATACCCCTACTATTCCCTCAGTATTCACTAGTATTCTCCTTTAGTATTCCCCTAGTATTCCCTACTTAGTATTGCCCTAGTATTGCCCTAGTATTGTCCTAATATATATATATATATATATACATAAATTTAAATATTGTCTTGGTATACTTCTAGTACCCCCTCAGTATTCCCAAGTATTCTCCTAGTATTCACCTTTAATATGGCCCTAGTATTCCCTGAGTATGTACCTAGTATTGCCCTAGTATTCCCCTAGTATTGCCCTAGTATTCCTTTAGTATTCTCTTGGTATACCCCCAGTGTTTCCTCACCACCCCCCAGTGTTCCCCAAATAGTTCACTAGCAAAGGAAGGGAATACTAGGGGAATATCTTCAGTATTATCTAACTAACTAGGCAGCTAAATAGATAACTAACTGATTAGCAAATTAACTAGCTAACTGGGTTTAGAGCTAATTCATTACAACTAGTTAACTGACTATTTAGTTGACTTGCTGACTGTTTTTTGACTAACTAATTGAACTTGCCAAATTTTACTGCTTGAACTTGCAAAATATGCGTTTCGCAGAGGCGGAAATACACATGTTTCTCAAAAGTAGCATTTTTCCAGTGATTTTGGCAATTGTCCAAGTTCAAAACCTGGGTTTTGGGAGGGGGGGGGTAGCATATATATATATATACACATCGTGTTTTGCGCAGGTGACGGTCTTGGCCAACCTCGTGCGTCCCAGCTTCGACGGCAAGCCGGGGGCCCCCTTCACCGGCTTCCTCTGCGATGGGGAGGACCTGGGCAACGGCTTCTGCTCGGCGGGCGGAGGCACCACCGCGGCCCACGAGAAGGTGCTCGAGGACAGCCCGTTTTTTTTGCTTCTTCTTTTCTGCTTCGTTTTTTTTTCTTTTTTCTCATTCTTTTTTAATCTCTTAAACAATAATAATAAACAAAAAACACTAGAGTAGAGAATAGAGGTTGAGGGTTTAGGTTTTCTAGGGCGCGCCCTTAGAGGCAAGAGAAGTCCCCCGTGGTTTCAAGAACCTACTTTTGGTTCCGTCGAAAGTAGAGGTCTGTTTTGGTTGAAACCGAATCGCCAAACCTCGAGGACTATACGGCCAACAAGGTACTCTTCAAACGCGCAGCCTGAGAGGTGCCCTCGCTATCCGCTGAGCCTCAAGGCAGCCAGCCAGCTGCGAGTTTGACTTGAGAGCTGCAGATCGCTTCTAACCTGTGCTTTCTAGCTGGGATGCATGGTGCAGCTAGTCGGTTATGTTCACAGTCCGGTTATTGTCATGCATAGATGAATCATGAGCTTCATTCTGTGTTGTCACGCGATTCGATTGCCAAGGCCTTTGGTTGCGAATCCTGCAGATCTTGCATCGGAGGATGATGAGGATGAGGCTGAGCTGCGTTCACTCGTCGTGACCGCACGTAGCAAATACGGTCCATCAGCGAAAACCGTTTCCAGGCTTTGCATGAATAGCCTGTGCTCGATTGATTTGTTTAAATTCAGTGCTGATCAGATGTTGCAGCTTTTTCGTGCCTTTGACACATCTTCCTTGTGCTTATTGCTTGATCCTGTTCTGAGCCTGCACCCTTGCTTGGCAGTACCCTAACCTCGAGGAAATTGAAGTGAGCTCCCATTCCCTTTGGGTGGGGTGATTGTAGAAAATACAGGGAATCTTGTGGAAGTGTCTGGTTATTTGGAATCAAACCTGAGGGAACACCCCCCGATTTCGGCAATTTTATCTTGGAGACAGCACCGTGAAAAAGCACAACACGTGTTGGATAACATCCAGCCAATTCTTGAATCCAAAGGGGTGAGCAAAAGGAGCTGTCAATCGTTGTAAATCAAGGCGATGTGCCCGTGTGCCCTTTTGGCCCACCAAAACAATGAGTTCTGAGATGTCCGAGTCGCTCAATTGACAACACCTCAAGCCGATCGAAGATGGGAGGTTTTGGTTCACACCTCAAACAGATGCCCCGCTCAATCCGCGGATCCCCGTTTTGGCATGCTCCTTGCGCTGCGCCAGGAGCATGCCCCGGCTGCGGGCATGCGGTCAGGGCAGCCCAGTTTGTCCGCCACACCACCAGCATGTTGCCGTCTGTTTTTTTTTTGTCTGTGTCTGTGTCTGTGTCTGTGTCTGTGTCTGTGTCTGTGTCTGTGTCTGTGTCTGTGTCTGTGTCTGTGTCTGTCTCTGTGTCTGTCTCTGTGTCTGTCTCTGTGTCTGTCTCTGTGTCTGTCTCTGTGTCTGTCTGTGTGTCTGTCTGTGTGTCTGTCTGTGTGTCTGTCTGTCTGTCTGTGTGTCTGTCTGTGTGTCTGTCTGTGTGTGTGTCTGTGTGTCTGTGTGTCTGTGTGTCTGTGTGTCTGTGTGTCTCTGTGTCTCTGTGTCTCTGTGTCTCTGTGTCTGTGTGTCTCTGTGTCTCTGTGTCTCTGTGTCTCTGTGTCTCTGTGTCTCTGTGTCTCTGTGTCTCTGTGTCTCTGTGCCTCTGTGTCTCTGTGTCTCTGTGTCTCTGTGTCTCTGTGTCTCTGTGTCTCTGTGTCTCTGTGTCTCTGTGTCTCTGTGTCTTGTGTCTCTGTGTCTCTGTGTCTCTGTGTCTCTGTGTCTCTGTGTCTCTGTGTCTCTGTGTCTCTGTGTCTCTGTGTCTCTGTGTCTGTGTGTCTGTCTCTGTGTCTCTGTGTCTCTGTGTCTCTGTGTCTCTGTGTCTCTGTGTCTCTATGTCTCTGTGTCTCTGTGTCTCTGTGTCTCTGTGTCTCTGTGTCTCTGTGTCTCTGTGTCTCTGTGTCTCTGTGTCTCTGTGTCTCTGTGTCTCTGTGTCTCTGTGTCTCTGTGTCTCTGTGTCTCTGTGTCTCTGTGTCTCTGTGTCTCCTGT
>CAUJNA010000978.1:53611-86111 GCA_963377175.1 Effrenium voratum
ACACACAGACACACACAGACACACACAGACACACACAGACACACACAGACACACACAGACACACACAGACACACACAGACACGCACAGACACACACAGACACGCACAGACACACACAGACACACACAGACACACACAGACACACACAGACACACACAGACACACACAGACACACACAGACACACACAGAGACACACAGAGACACACAGAGACACACAGAGACACACAGAGACACACAGAGACACACAGACACACACAGACACGCACAGACACACACACAGACACACACAGACACACACAGACACACACAGACACACACAGACACACACAGAGACACACAGAGACACACAGAGACACACAGAGACACACAGAGACACACAGAGACACACAGAGACACACAGAGACACACAGACACACAGAGACACACAGAGACACACAGAGACACACAGAGACACACAGAGACACACAGAGACACACAGAGACACACAGAGACACACAGAGACACACAGAGACACACAGAGACACACAGAGACACACAGAGACACACAGAGACACACAGAGACACACCGAGACACACCGAGACACACCGAGACACACCGAGACACACAGAGACACACAGAGACACACAGAGACACACAGAGACACACAGAGACACACAGAGACACACAGAGACACACAGAGACACACAGAGACACACAGAGACACACAGAGACACACAGAGACACAGAGACACACAGAGACAAACAGAGACACACAGAGACACACAGAGACACACAGAGACACACAGAGACACACAGAGACACACAGAGACACACAGAGACACAGAGACACAGAGACACACACAGAGACACAGACAGACACACAGACACACAGACACACAGACACACAGACACACAGACACACAGACACACAGACACAGACACACAGACACACAGACACACAGACACACAGACACACAGACACACAGACACACAGACACACAGACACACAGACACACAGAGACACACAGAGACACAGAGACACAGAGACACAGAGACACAGAGACACAGAGACACAGAGACACAGAGACACAGAGACACAGAGACACAGAGACACAGAGACGCAGAGACGCAGAGACACAGAGACGCAGAGACGCAGAGACGCAGACACACAGACACACAGACACACAGACACACAGACACACACAATTGAAAGGCACAATTAAGCTTGCACTTCAACGCCTGAGTTTGCAATTGAAACTAGTTGAAATTCAAGTTGCTTTGGAGAGTCCCCAAATAAACACGACTGAAAATCCGGATCCGGGAGGTCAGAATTGTTTTAATATGGTCTGAGTTGAATTTAGTATTGGGAGATGTTGGTTTTGGAAAACCCATACTAGTTAACGGGTGGTTTAAGTAGTCTGGCAAAGGTTTAACGATTTAATAACCTATATGCAGACAACGGACATGTTGGCTTTGGACTGGCTTTGGGCTCGCGACTATTGTCAGCGCTGGGATGATAAACATTGCACAAGACATGTTGTTTAGAAGGAACACAAGCACCAGTCTCGACAGGCAGCACTAACCACCCGGGTGAAACATGTCCTGCTTTTGTTTGACTGAGCAGCAACCTGAATCTTGGCTGAATGTCCAGCCTCGAAGTGGCTGGGGCCTGAAATGCTACCCTCTCACAATTGACATGGAACCTGACCGGGAGTCCCTTAAAAAGGAAAATGGTCTTCCAGGACCGCCCCAGTCAGGTTTCATGTGAATTGGTGGAAGTGAGTGCCAGCTTGGATGTCAGTTGACAGCCGACTGGATGCTGTGATTGGCTCTTCCTGAGGCCGACGACCTTTGCGCCCAAGGACGACGACCAGGAGACCTTTCTTTCCGCCTTGACACCTAGACTTACCTGAGCACACCTATACTAGGAGTTGGAAGGTCAAGAGATTGGCTGGTTCGAAGCCTTCTAAGGACTCTGCGTATTGACAAGCTTCATGGCCCAGCTGAACTTGGTTATGGACGACACGGTAATGGGTCGATGAGGATTGAGAGCGGCTACACAATAGCAGCAGTTGCCCAAAGAAAGCTGCGTCAATGCGTTGAGATTTGACCAGGTTGTTTGGTTTTGTTGATGTGCAGAATTCCTTTTAGGAAAATCTAGATTCTCCCATCCTCGTGCTGGGGCATGTGTGTTGACCGTGCAAAACGGTGATCTTGTGAGTTTGCCGAGCACTCTGCACGACACACGATATATAGATATATTTTTCTGCGTGTTTGAAGCAACTGGACGACTGAGGAGCCCTGGATTGAATCATGGCGAAAAAGGAAGACTTTAGCTCCGCCGTTTGTAGGGGTCAGGACATTTTTAGACAGTTCAATCAAGCAGCTCAGTGCAGTGGGTGGCTAGTGCTCAGTGGCAAGGATGTACATGTGCCGATCTACAGGGGCCGTCACGCGTTTGACGACTTGTCAGCCCACGAAGGCACTGGATTCAGTTTGCTTCTAGCAGGAGCCTCGGTCAACGTGTCCAGTCCGGTAGTCTATGGTCCATTTGTAAGGGACATGGTGACTCACCAAGTTTCCCTCGAAGTCTAGGGGAGCCACCCACCTTTCCAGGGATGCCTTGGTGGTGAAGGCGTAACAGCTTCTAAAGCCCAGCCGATCGGAAGCCGGTGCATTCCGCTACCCATGTTTTGGAAAGGCATTCACTCCGGAATCAATATCTTCATGTAGACCTTTGCAGGTGGTCGGTATTGGACAGGTTCAGGCACTTTTGCAGTACCATTCCTGCTTTGTTCTCCTTTTTGGTCGTTGCTATCGCTTTCACCTTGACCATCGCTTAGTGGGGCCAATCCTTCCTGATGATGCTTCATGAGTCATGACCTTGTTTTCTTTGAGCGGCGCGGGAGACAAGCTTTCAGCCAACACTGCGCTTGGGAGAGCACTTAGGCATCCGGCAAGCGTTTCTTTGAACCCGAAACTCGTTCGCAGCTGACATCGAACAACTCTTCGGCAGACCTCTTAAACAAGTGACAAGATGTTTCGGTCCTGGGACCTTGGCCTGCAGGACCCTGACACGGACGAGGAGGTGGGCAGTCGATTGTGGGTAAAGGACGTTGGTTGGAGGGGCGTTCCCAATTGGGAAGTGGGCCACAAACTCACTCACTCGGGGATTCAAATGGGGCAGCTGTGGAGAATGTTCTTACAACCAAGGTGTTTATCCACCCGCAAATTGCACTGGCCGTGCAAGCGGTATACAGGGTCATCTCGAGCGTTATCGGTCAACTATGGTTGGACAACACATTTGTGGCAAGCGAATCCAAACAAACAAGCAATTGATGCCTTTCTATCCTGTCATCAGCGGCTGCAAAGTTGAGTTGGTTCTTGGAAGGCTCCAAGGCCCACTTGCTTGATGGGTTGCCGAATTCTCAGAACCTGTTGTTGGCGTTCTTTTCTATTTGTTGTATTTTTCATTTTCTTGTCCTTCTTCTTGTCATTGTTGCCCTTGTTCCCGTTGCTCCTGTTCACGTTGTTTCTGCTTTTGCTGTGCGGATTGTTTTTGTTATTGTGTTTTTTCATTATTGTTGTTTCTATTGCTGTTGCTGTGGCGGCGGCGGTCGTGGTTTGCCGTTGTTAAAGGTGATTTCTCAATATTATCAAGATAGGGAATTCTTGTGGTTTCCCTTTTGTCTCCTTTTCAACACCCAAAGCTACACTTCGAAGACACACTTCGTTTGTGCAAACGAAAGTGTCGCTTCGTCAACAGGGCGAGCAACGTTGGCATTCGCCTGAAAGCTATTGTCCATGGGTCAAAATCCCGTACCCCCAGTGAACATCCCAATCCCCACTTAAAATGACTAAAATGGGTGGTGCACCTACCCCCAAAATGGTACCATTGGTTTTGACCCACAACCCTATCATGATAGCTTTCAGGTGAGTCCGTTCCGGTGTGAGGCGCTATCGCATGTTTCTGGGCTTCCCTGGTGGGGTTCTGGTCCCGAGCCGCTCGTAGGAGCACCACGAGAGTATGGGTGACCGTGCCGGGCTCCAGTGTGGTGCCCAGACTCTACCATAAGGGAAAATGTCCCAAGGACACCTATCCGGGTGTTTCCTCCAAAGAAACCACCTCAAAAGGGCCGGGAGGAAGGATATACATGGCAAACCCATCAGGGGCATTCCCGACTTTTTAAGACTTTTCATGATTGGGGGGCCCTCGTCGCCATATATAACCGATTCTCTTAGGCCAGTGACGGCAAACTGGGACCACTTAGCATATAGGGTTTTCCCAAAGTGGACGCAACTCCACGCGGCTTTCTATTGGCGGCAAATCAGGCCATGGCGTGCCTTCTTCTTCAACACGGTGCTGCTCTCCGTGATGTGGCGAGGGGCCCTGGTCGAAGCCGGGGGAAGCGGCAAGGGGTTCGGTGCGTCAAATGGCGTCTTGGCTGGTGAATGCTGTTCCTCCACCCAGATGTGTGGAGCTGCTTAAAGTTCAGAAGGCCTTAGGCCCAAGGTGCGCGTTTGAACGAGCTGAATTGAGGCGTTTGGCCATGGCGGTTGGCAGCAACGATGGCCCCTGCCCAGGGGTTTTGACCTCTGCCATTGGCTGCATATGTAGAGACATACCTCATGGCAAGCCCGTGAAGCTGAAATTTGGCTAAGGAAAACAAACAAGTATGCTGCACAATTGTATTCGCAAAGGTGAGCGGGGGAATAGCCCTCCCAAACATGGAAGCACCAAGTTTCCAGCAGTTCCGTTTTTGAGGAGGTTTGAGCAGCTAGGAAAAACAACTAGACGTAGGAATCCTGAAAGAAGTCGTAAGAGGATATTTCTTCGAGGATCTCAACGGCCGGGCTAGGAGAGCAGAATGGCGACAGCCAGGTTCGCCTTTGGATGCTGGTTTCTGGAAAGTACGAGAGCCCTCTCAAAAGGAGGGGTGAGATTGCAAAACTCTGGGCGACAGTGGACTCATTGTCGGCAGATGCGAGAGGTTGATCAAGCAATGGCTTTGGGTTGATGGCGCAGCTAAATGGGGAAGCCTCTTGAGGGTGGAAACCAAATTGAAACCGCTGATTCTGGGGGGTTCACCTAGTTGAAGCCACAAGAGGCAGTTTCCCATTTGAGCTGTCCCATGGATTTCAGCTTTGTGGCAGCTAAAGGGAACTATCTTAGCCAAAATCATTGAAACACCCAGTTTTGAACACGCATATCTTGGTCATCATGCATTGAATGAGTCAAATAGGAATATATAGCTAGAGGAGAGAGAGTGGCAAGTCTTCAACGAAGATGTGCTTTTCCCCATAGACCGTCCCAGACTCGCAAAGGAAGGGGAGTGATGCATATGCGCAATGCTCGGTGCGCTTTGTGCGGGGCATTTTGTCGAGGTGGTGTGCCTCCTTTGTGGCCTTCATGGATGTCTACAATGACGTCCCAGAGTTCACCAAGCGCGGGCCCTCAACACAGGCGGCCTAGGAAGGGGGGCGGGTGTTGGCCAGCAATTAGCTCAGTGGATGTCCCAGAGTTCCGTCATGTTGTGGGAATGTGACCATACTGGGAGGACCCTTTCTTGTGGTGGTTGATGTTTTGGGCGACATGTTGCTGAAGAGGCAACCCGCCATGAGGGAGGGCGAGGGGATCTGTTTGCTATCAGGTGTTTTCTTTCACTTTCACGCCTTGCAGTGAGTCCAGTGAGCCCCTAAGAAGTGATCAGATCTCTCGGTGGCGACAGGCATAGCTGTCCTCCCTTCTTAAGGTAAGCTCAAAAGTGGGTGTTCAAGCAGTAGTGGCTGAACGAGTCTCAAACACGCTGTTCGAGCAACCCGCTAAGAGCAAGAAGCTACCTGCCAAGCCGCGCGACATTTGCAGTATTCAATGCAGGCTGTCCCTTCCATGTTTGCACGGGCGTTTCCGAAAGTTGAGCCCCCCTGACCAGCGTGTCCCTCCGATAGGAATGAGAAATGGAATGAACCCAGGGCTCCCCTAGGAAGCCACAAGGGATGGTTCGTAGGGGTCATTCCCTATTCTTCTGCCTATCGCACCAGCAAGGTTAAAACCTCACCCGCGAGCAAACCGACAGAAGTGAAACCGTCTCAAACATGGCACGACCTGAAATTTTTCGGGACGCCGGGGCCCCTCGTTCTGGCGCGCACCCGCAAGTTTCCCCCCCGGATCAGCGTGGGTCGGATCAGCCCAGGGCGCACTACGGCTTGAAGCCGGGGGAGGCGGTCGAGAGATGTGGTCGTGGCCGCCTGAAAAAGCAAAGAGTTGAGACTGCTTGGTTTCGAGCTCACCGGTCCCGGGAAACAGGCTCGCTATGATCATGTACTTGGGGATTCAACTTGTGTTTCAGGCTTATTGTATGAGGCATTTTGCACCAAGATATTTACCTGCATAGGGCAGTATCAACGCATCTTCTGGGGCCGATGAGGCGAGAAAGGGAAATGCCGCTTTTCTGGCAGCCGACGAGAGAATTGAGCAGGCGTCGAACGCCACGAGATTCCACTGGATGTCCGGTATTCGTTTGGACCAACCAAACAGAAAGTGGCTTCCCCATTCTGAGACCTTTTCCGCGTCTATTTGACTGGCAGAGAAAGCAAAGGTAGCGAGTCGAAGTCGACCCCACACTCACAACTTTCTCACCAAAGAGGACTCTAGTGACTGGTGGCACTTGAACGGGAGGGGGGGGGGCTATGAAAGCAGCCCCAACATTAATGTGATGGTTAAGGCTTCCTGATATCTTGCGTTTGGCAAGAAGGGGATTCTCTAGATATGTGTCTTCATTGAACGTAGGTTTGCAGAATGAGGAACTCGAATCCCGTGAGTTGGCGTCAGTTTTTAGATTGAACACATGGTGAGTTCTTTGAATGAGCAGACCCACCGGTCCTGCAGTTTCAAGGGCAAGGTTTGCACATATGTCAGCCATATCCGAGACGGACAAACATGTTTGTTCAAAGTTTTGCTCAGCCAGGTGCTGTTTGACGAGTCCCCCCACTCGTGTGTATATTTGTTGGCCACCTCGGTTGGGAAAGGTGTACAATTCCAGGTCTCAACCCCTGAGCCTTTCTGTTTAATCTGACTGTTTCGTGGTTGGCTTTAATATCCAGCCTCCTTTTTTTTTTTGGGGGGGGGGCACACTTTGGCGCCTTACCCTTCAAGCCTTCCCCTTCGGAGTCCCAGTGCTTGCATTTGTCTCGCAAATGCTAAACTTGGCATTAGTGAGGCTTTGACCTTTGAGCTGGGAAGAGCTTGGGATGAACCACACACGTAAGAGGCCAAGGCTCTGATTTGTGAGTTTCACCTCCTTCCCCCCCAAACAAGCAAAAAGACAGAAAGAAAGACAGAAAGACACGAACAAACGAACGAACGAACGAAAGAAAGAAAGGAAGAAGCAAAGAAAGAAGCAAAGAAAGAAAGAAAGAAAGAAAGAAAGAAAGAAAGAAAGAAAGAAATAAAGAAATAACGAACAGAAAGAAAGAGACAACGAAAAGAAAGCAAGAAAGAAAGAAAGAAAGAAAGAAAGAACGAACAGAAAGAAAGAGACGACGAAAAGAAAGAAAGAAAGAAAGAAAGAAAGAAAGAAAGAAAGAAAGAAAGAAAGAAAGAAAGACATAGCAACCAAACAAAAGAAAGAAAGCACGAATTGGACATTGAAGCGAACATCAAAACAGTCACATGAAGCAGCATCAACAGCATCATTAGCATCCATCAACCCAACAAAAAAGAACATGTTTTAGTTTTGTTTAAACGAGTCATCAGAAACTCGATGGTTTGGGGCCTATTTCGTAAGCAAAAATAAGCTTAGATCCGAGGCCTTGGAGCCGAGCTGGGAGCTTGGGATGAGCCACTTGTAAAGTGAAAGGCGAGGCCTGGAATTGTCCCAACCCCCCCCAAAAAAAAAAAAAAAAACAGAGAAAGAAAGAAAAGAAAATACAAAACAAACAAAAAAAAAAAAGGGGCTGGATATTAAAGCAATCCACGAAACAGTCAGATGAAACGGAATCAGGGCCTTTTGTAGGCAACCCCCTTTGTGTCACTGTTTGGCCTTTGTTTCTTTAAATGTGATGGTTTGGGGACACTTTAAACAAGGAATTATGGAAATTTGGAAACACTTTTGTTGCAATCATAGCGACCCCGGAATTTATAGCCCCACTGGCAACATCCCATGCGTTGATTTCTTGAAGGCAATCAGCCGCCACTCCGCAGTGATCAGGTATCGTACCCTCGTTGATGGTCTGAAAGCGGACTAAATTTCGGCCCCCAACCTGTTTGCGTTGGGCGACACACACACACACACACCGAAAGGCGCAGCGAACGTCAACCCACCTGTGTGGGGTTAAAACAAAGCGCCGACTTGCAGAGGAAAAGGCGGCTGACGGCATGAGATTCTCGATTTGTAGACCAGCTGCTTCTGAGTTCACAACGAGGTCGTGATGGCCAAGCTCAACGAACAACGGATATGGCCGCAGCTCAGAAACCTCCTCTAGGTTTTTGGGGGAGGGTTCCCCTACTGAAATAGACTACAGAAAAAAGGGTACCCTTATTCTAACCACTCTACTGGAGGACCTAGTCTTCCCCGGATTTGTTTTTTGTCTTGGGAGGCTTCCCCCATTCACCTGACAACAGGTGGCGCGCATGGCGGGGCTGATCGGCGAGAAGGTGACCACAGGCACCGGAAAAATGAAAGGGTGGCTCCGTTCAAGTGAGCATTTTTTCGGATATTTGGCGAGGGGGTCTCAGGGTGTTGTTTGTTTATTTGTGCTGTGCTTGTTGGCGTTTTTTTTTTTTTCGGGATTGCCTGTTTTTTAATCTCCCAATTCATGTTCATGTTGTTTCTTGGGGCGATGGACATCCTTTTCAAAGCCATTGCAAGTGACGAGTGTCACGGTACCTCAACAAGCTCGGACCAATCGTGACGGCCAGACACTCGTTTTGTTTCTCCCCCCCCCCACTTCTCTATCCATTGCCTAGTCAGGAGGCGGCGTGTTCAACAAATGTTAGACCTTTGGAAGCACGCTGATTCACAGCACGGTCAGGATTCCTGGGACAGAAGTCCTATAGCCAAGGGAGAAGAAACCCGGTCCCCGTTCGCAGCCCAAACAACTCCGCAAATATCTTCGACAAGAGCTGAAACACAGGGAGGCGGCCCAAAGGGTCGCTCAAAGCTGAACTACCCCGGGACACCTTGAGACGCAAAAGCCAGAAATCCCTCGCTCCCCATGAAATCTTTGGCTCTGACTCTCTCTTGTTCCGTGAGCGACACAAACATTTGGAGCGATGCAGCTTAACCCTCTTACTCCAGCAAGGCGCTTGGCCATCTCTTCGCCAGTGTCAAGCTTGGGAATCGATTGGACCATACCAGCCTGCTGGACGGCGAGGGCGGAAGGGCAATGGGTTCAGGTAGCTTCTCCGCTGAAACCCTGGGGATTTGCATGCCTTCGGGCAAAGCATCGCTTTCGCTTTGCTGAGCCTAAGATGTTGCCGGGGCATTATGGAGTCATCAGTTCGGCCAAGCGACTGTTTCACGGATGAGTTGCCAGTATTTGCTGGACTTTTCCTGCTGTACTGTGAGGGAACTTGCCGGGAGGGAGGATCCTTGTCGGAGGTCTGTCGTCTGTTTTCAGCATTCCTTTGACTCATGTGACTCAGCCTGACTCATTGCCCTGCCTCGTGTCGACGCATTTCCCCGGCTAGGTTTGTTTGTTTCAGGCAAGCAACATGTTACCTGTGAATGCATTGAGTTTGGTAGGCTTGGGTATGCATTTATCATTCCTTGATGTCTTGCCATTTTGGGACTCAAGTGGCCTTGATCCAAAAGTGGCTATTTTTGAGTCTGTTACCATGCCTGGCGATGCACACGGAGTTCAAGATGCTGTCTACAGCGGCATGGTGGGACTTTAAGCAGCACATCATCCGGGTGCAGGCTCGGGGGGCCCGGGTCGCCACTCTTCGGCTGTGGCAGTCGGTTGGGATGGTGCTGCATCTCCCCCCGGGGGACGGGGAGAGTGCTTTTGAGGTCCCTGGGTTGCCCCCCTATTTTGCTTTTGCCTTGCACTGAGGAACAGTGTCAGGTGCAGGGACCGTGTTGGGGGTTTCAGATTCCCGTGGATTGGCATCTGGACGCGGCGGCGTGTCCTGGCTCGAGATGGTGAGAGTGCCTCCATCGCTTGGGACCGATACCTTCGACACCATGATGCCTTTGATCTCTTGGGCATCGAGATGGCGCGCAGCCGCTGGGTGCCCGGGGACATGGCCCCGCCCGAGGTACGGGCTGGACCTCGAGATGTTCTTGGTGGCCTGGAGGCGCTGGCAGGTGGGAGTGCGTCGACGCGCACGACCTGCCGTTGGATGGGCGTGGTGCCGCAGGCCGGGCAATGGCCCATTGGTTGGGGAGGCATCGACATGGGTCTGCAATCCTGGGCTTACCTTGCTGGGACTTCCAGAGGGTGGTTTCCGTGTCTAGCCCTCTGCCTCGCCATGGCCATGCAGCCACGGGGCATCTACGCCCGGCAGGTGCTGGCAATGGGCTCTGAGGTGACAGAGCCCGGTGCGTCATCCTCCTTAGCGGTGGCCGCTGACCATGTGCGTGCATGGAGGAGTGCACGTGGACTGGAGCGGGATATCGGATGACGACTGCGCTTTCATGTTCCTGTCCAAGGAGGACGCCTATGCGGAAGGAGGAACCGCGCTGGCTGAAGCCTGGTTGGAGGTGGCGAACCTGGCGTACGAGCGCCTGATGCCGGCGGCGGTGGCCGTGGCGGAGGGACCGCCGGTGGGCCGAGTCCTTCCCCTCAACCCCAAGAGGGGGCGGCGGGCTCCAGCTTGAGGTGTGTCCGGATCATCCAGCTGAAGTCCTGCGATACGTGGAGGTCCTGGCTGGGGCGCTGATGGGCTTTCGGGCCATGAGGCCGACCGGGGAGTTGACCCCGGCCTCAAGGCCGAGTGGGAAGCCTCATGCCGGCGGCAAGCTCAACATTTGGTTACCTCAGAGCGGGCAACCATCATCAACGCCCTCAAGACCTGGGCTGAGTTGCGCTCACATATGGAAGGGCGGAGTCGACCGCTCCCTCCGCAACATGTGGATGTCGACTCTTTCTTTCAGTGCGGGACTTCGGCGCCGGTGCGGGCTATGGCATCGTTGAGGTGGTTGGTCAAGCAGGCCAAGCTTCCGTTTGACCTGAGTGCGGTCCAGCTCCCGGCGAGGCCATCCAAGCCACCCATGCGGAGGACATGATCGTGTCCAAATACCGCGCCAACGACCCGGCATGGTCCGCCCTGTTGGGATCGTGGTTGACGGGCGCCGGAGTCCTGCGCTACAGGCACATCATGGCCCAGGCGCCTGAGCCACTCCACCTTTCATGGTCGTTGCGCCAAAGGCAAGCAGCGGCAGAACAGGCAGGGGTTTGATTTCTGCGCCCCAGCAGTCTTCGCCAATGGTTGGCCTTGGCAGATCGTGCTTGCCAAGTGGCGGCGCCTGCCGGGTGAGGTGCGTGGCAGCAGCGGCCTTTGCTTCAATGAGGCAGGGCCTGCCTTGGTCCCTGGCCACGGTTCAGTCTGTGATGAGGGAGGCCTTTGGGAAGCACCTGCTCAATGAGCTCAACAAGCTCCTTGCGGCCGAGAAGCACCAGCCCACGGCACCGGATGGGACTTTTCTGGGCCTCGACCACCATTTGGGTACAGTGCACACCGAAGGAGTGGTTCGATTCTGGGCTCGAGAGCGTTTGGAGGAGAAGCTGATGGGCTGCATCCAGGCGTGCCGGGACAGCGATCGCTTGCCTCCAGGACAGGCATCCAAGCTCTATGGATTGGCCAACTTCTTCGAGTTGGGGGTTCGGCCGGGTCGGGTGCTCCGGGCTGAGTGCCATCAAGGACCGCCAGGCCGAGAAGGAGACTCAGCTTACTCCTGCAATCCGAGGTTGCCTCGACGTGTTGGAAGCCGTCATTCGCAGCAAACCCATGCGGGAGGTCAAGGTGACCTGGCGCGAGGTGCCGCGCTTCTTTGCCGCATCGGATGCGGCTTTGGAGGCCCCGAGGTGCGGGGCCGGCGGATTCCTGATTGTGTGGGTTGACACACATGCCCAAGGTCGGGAGGGCTTTGTGGCATGCCTCCCGCCGACGTTGTATGACCTGTGGAGTCCAGCTGGAGATGCTGATGGTTCAGTGTGGCTTTAGGGGCAGGAGGGGGATTTGGTACATTGACAATGTGGCATCCCTGATAGCCCTAGTGCGTGGGCGTTCTGACAGCCCTGACCTGCTCTTCGCCCTTGGCTCTTGGTTTTACTGGGGGCCCACCACTAAGAGCAACTGGGCGGATGCCATCAGCCGGTTGGCACAGAGCGAATGGTTTTTCCACGGCAGACGCCTTTTTCCCGTTTCGTTTGAGTTGTGGCAGTTACCACTGCCCGCCTTGGTGCTCGTTATGCAGTTTCTGTAAAGTGCTTTGGGGTAGTGCGTTGGGAGATTCCTGGACAGGGTGTCCACAAAGGGTCTCTGACCATGATGCCAAAAGCATCTGTCTGTCAGGAGGAGAGGCCTGACAGACATCCCAAAGCAAATCCCTATGGTAGGGTTTGGAACTGCATTGCATCGGGCCGGCGAGTGAAAAAGGAGGCGTGCTCCGTTCTAAGTATAAGTCAACTAGCTGTCCCACTGACTCAGACCGCCAGTGATCCCTTTTTTCCTTTGTGGAGGGGTTCCATTTGCATCAACTGCAACAGCACACGGCCCTCTTTCCCATGGCCGCTGGTCGCCGAGTCGGCCGCAGACTGGGGCAACCACTCCTGGCAGCCCCACGGCTTTGCGTGCGGCGGTGGCGCCGGGATGCCCGGGGATCGGATGTGCAAAGTGCACTTTAGAGAATTGGAACAGGGGGAGCGCTGCTTGAAGTTGGTTGCACTCGTCTTGCCCGACCCTGAAGCAGGAAACCGTTTTCCTTAGTGCAGTGTGGCTGCGGCTCGCATGGGCCTCGGGTGGCTCATGAAGACTCGCGAAACAGGACCCGGACCTTGTGCGATGCGTTTTGGAGAGGCACGGTTTTTGAGCCCCGGGCGTGTCGCATCGGCCTGAGGCCTTTGCTGTGGCCGGCCGGTCCGATGGACGCCGGGCAGTCCTCACAGGACACGGAAGGGGTAGGGTTGGAGTCGAGCCCGGTGGTTCAAGGCCGGCCTTACGGATTCGCCTTGGTCTAGTTGTTTCATGCTAATCCACCGCCAATTCTTCCCCGCAATCACATCCAGCGGTATTCGCCAGAGGTCACAAGACCAGAAGCACCAAGGATAAAAACCCTACTTCGAGGGATATCGAGTTGGGCAAGCCAAGTCCACAAGTTTCGACCCCTAGGGCCAATCAAAAGAAAGACGAAACCTAAGACCTGAGCCTGCGATCCCTCCGGATACTCTAGCTTTTGTGTTGTGACACTGTCCAACCACGGATTATGGGGACAATGGCTAGACATGCCTGGGGAATCGATCTTCCTCCATCCTGCTGATCACGCCTTTCTGAACTGTTCTGCCTGGTCCGGCTGAAATCGTTTCAAGTCCGGTCAAGATTTCCAGTTGTCCGTGGTCCATTTGGGAAGAACTAGCTTTCGCATGAAAACCTTGTGCATTGCAGGAACCACGTATTTTGACCGGCTTGTTTTGCTTGAGCTTGCCACAGGGACATGTGGAACTGGCAACGCATCCTTGCGCAGATTCGTTAAGACCTTGCCGCATGCTATACAAATAGTGTTTGCTTCTGCTTTCCGAAAAAAGAAAGAAAGAAAACACACACACACAAGAAAGAGCTAAAGTATTTGTGCCATTCCTGCTCTTGAACCATGTTTCAATCATCTCATACATATTTTGGTGATAAAAACTAATTCTATGTCAACACGAGTTAATTTGAACATAGCATCAGAAGCAAAGTTAGGCGCGGTGTAAAGGCGAAGTTGGGGAAAGTGAAATGATACGCCGGGTCTAAACCATAATCTTTCATACATACAGCTCTAACGTGTTCAGAAGTATCAGCCAATTGTGTTTTCAAAAAGACCACGTGATGTTCTCGTATGTTTAATGTTAAATGTGTCCGAATTAATTCTGCTTTTCACAAGTCTTTAATTACTAGCTTTTCATCAGTCTTTGTGTCCTAGTGTTATCCTGACTCAATTGACTTTGAAACATCTCTGTGAGGGTACCGGCGCAGGGGTATCAAAAAGACAAACAGCACCTCTTCTTCTGCGCCTACGCATCTTCGATTGATCATCTCAACCGATGTGCAAATCCTGTTCGTTTGTCAACTTACAACCCGGTGCCTAGACCAAGACATCTGCTGCGCATCTTCCATCTTCCATCTCAACTCATTTGCAAATCCACTTCGTCTGTCAGCTCACAAGCCTTGGCCAATACCAAGACATCTGCTCAGATTCCCATGTGCCTTGACCAATGCCACGCTGTCTGCGAAAACAATTCAATTTTCCTGAGCAATACCTGTTCTGCACAAAACCTGCTAAGAAACATGCAACGACACACTGGCATTTGCAGAGTTTCTTTCAAAATTTAAGGGTTGATGTGGATTTATTTAAGTAATTCTTGAATGTCAATATGCTGGCACAAGTCCAACAGGCAAACAAGGTGCGCACCTGAACAGGAATGGCTGAAAGCAGACGCTGTCAAGCGCGTTAAAGCGCTTTTGGATCTAATATTCAAGGTTCAAGAATCCAAGGGCTCTAGATATTGAATCCTGAATCCAGTATGGGGCCCCCAAAAGGCTTTAAAGCGTTTTAAGACACTTTTGGATCTAAGTCTCAAGATTCAAGATTCTCAGGGCTCTTGTTCTTGAACCTTGAATTCAGCATGGCGCCCCCCAAATTCTTTAAAGCGCTTTTGTATCTAAGATTAAAGATTCAATAATCAATAACAATGGTCCTGGGAATCTTGAATATTGGATGCAAAGTGCTTCAAAGCGCTTGAAAGCTTTTCTGGCCGGACAACGCCGCAGTCAAATTAAGTAATTGCTCAAATCTGGGGAGCCTGCAACCAAAGGGGGTGGAAATCACCCAAAGGTGCTGTAAATACCGTCAAATTCTGTTGGCGATTTTTGTTGGGGGGAGTCCCGCATATAGACACATCTATGTACAGATATTTTGTTTATATAGAGATATGTAATGCATACATATCCTGCCCCTTCAATGCAGATGCCTGCAGGCCGCCTCGACCAGGGTGCCATCCATTTCGCCCGGGCCTGGAGCGAGCGGGCGCAGACAATCGCGGACAGGTTGAGATGAACGTTGCAGGGGTGAATCAATGATGAAGAAGTGGTTCTCCTGGCTCACCTGTAGTGTTCTCTTGCTCTCTTGGTTAGTTCCCACGTTTGGAAGTTTCAAACATCGCCGCTTCGCTCAGTTGGTGCGCTTGAGTGGGAAGTGTTCATGGCCGGGCTGAAACAAGTCAGCGGCAAGCGTTTGGCAACTTTTGACTCCGACAGCCCCAAGCTGAGACGAGCACATTGCTGCATGGCCGACCCGTCACAGGCACATTTGCCAGTTCATCGTTTCCTTGGAGTACCATTCAACTTTGGGATGTTTACGCTTCTTCGTTCTGCCAGATTCTTTCCGGCAGGTCTCGTTCCAAGTGCTGTTGCAAACCTGTTGATTTCCATTGCATGGTCTTCATGCTACTTGCCTCAAGAAAGGAAGCTCAATTGGATATTTGTGCTCGTGCCTTGGGGAAGGAGGTGTCTCGAGCATGCTGGAGAGCATGTGCGCTGGAGAGCATAGGGCAACAGCCATTTGCCAGCAAGATGAAAGCATTCAACACCGCAGGTCCCATCCATTTGACTCAGGCCATGCTTGCACAACTGAGCCCCTCAACTCAGGCCATTCACGCTCTTTGAAGTCCATGTTTGGGGGCCGTGTCAATTGAACAAACTGCTCAGAGACCGTCGTTTTCTTCTGGCCACAGGTTCCTGAACCATGTCATTTGTCACCGCTTAGTTGCTCTTTGGTAACAAGTCTGGCTTGATGAAGGGGGACGACGAAAGGTAAGGAATGTGCTTGAATCCTTGCACAGGCTTAGCAAACCTCTGGACAAGTATTTGGTTGCTCTTTGATACAACCTTTCACATGTTTTCACCTTTGCAGTCGGGGCCACCAAAATCTGACAGGTGCCCCCCCCCGGCTCCTTAGCCTTGCATGGGGTCAGTTCGAGCAACTGATTGCATATATACATTTATGCAGGAACAAACCTAGGTTTGGGGGGACCCTATATATATATAGTATCGGGCTAGCAGTTAGAATATATTTTTTAGAGTAAATGAAAATGCACATTTCAAAAGTCAAAACATATTCTATCTTGCTGAACTATTCTATCTGTCAAAACATATTCTATCTGCTGGCCACCTGAAAGGGTGTTCAAATTTCAAGGATTTGCGCAAATGTGAATTATTCTAAGTGACTCTTGTGCTCCTAAATATTCTAACTTATGTTTTGGGAAATTTTCGGAATAAAATATATTCTAAGTGAGGATCGGACGGAGTAAATTATATTCTAACTGCTAGCCCGATACTATATATATATATATGTTTTCAACATATCAAAACCAGTGAGCCTTGGGCAGTGGGAACCATCTTGAAAAACATAATGTGGCCGGAAAGCTTTCCGTTTTTGGTCGACCCTTTGCATAGATACCTGGCTATCCTCACTCAGTGGATGGTTGAAGAACCATGACGGGTCTTTGTTGGCATGGTAAGGATCTGAACCCTCTCAGATGGTTGGGATTCCCTCCAACAGGTGAAGTCGCAACCCACACTTTACTGTCATGTGCCATGAATGTGCATGTTCACTTGCCTAGTGGAGATGGTTGCTCCATAGAAGTCTCACCGGGAACGCCCATAAGCACCGTTGGCGGTTGCTTGGATGTTCTGGACGTGCCTCAACTGTTCTTGCACCCGGCTGCTGTCTCCGCCGAATTCTGGATAACCCCAGGTCACAACAGCCCCAGATTCAAGAATGGCAGCAAAAGCGCCGGCAGTTGCTTCGATGTGCTGGACGTGCCTCAACTGTTCTTGCACCTGGCTGCTGTCGCCGCCATATTGCGGATCACCCCAGGTCACAACAGCCCCAGATTCAAGAATGGCAGCAAAAGCACCGTTGGCGGTTGCTTGGATGTTCTGGACGTGCCTCAACTGTTCTTGCACCCGGCTGCTGTCTCCTCCGAAATTTGGATTACCCCAAGTTATAAGCTCGCTCCCTTGGGCATGGAAAGCAAAGGCTTTAGCAGTGGCAGCCAGCTTGCCAAGCTGCGCAACTGCAGCCACCACATCCCCATCTTGCAATCCGGCCTCTGTCAGAGTAGCCGTCAAATCAAGCTGCCGGCCTTTCGCAATGAGCTTCAAGCGACGCTTGAAATGCTGCTGTGCTGCAGCCTTCAGCTCGCTGTTGCTGCCATTCTTGAATCTGGGGCTGTTGTGACCTGGGGTTATCCAGAATTCGGCGGAGACAGCAGCCGGGTGCAAGAACAGTTGAGGCACGTCCAGAACATCCAAGCAACCGCCATCGGTGCTTTTGCTGCCATTCTTGAATCTGGGGCTGTTGTGACCTGGGGTTATCCAGAATTCGGCGGAGACAGCAGCCGGGTGCAAGAACAGTTGAGGCACGTCCAGCATATCCAAGCAACTGCCGGCGCTTTTGCTGCCATTCTTGAATCTGGGGCTGTTGTTACCTGGGGTCCTCCTGATTTCGGTGGAGACAGCAGCCAGGTGCAAGAGCATTTGAGCCTAAATTTTGGGCCGTTCTAATTTTCACATGCACAGCGCAAATGGCCGCTCAAAGCAGGTGAACTTTGCATTGGGAGACGCGAGCAATCAGCCCATTGGGGTTGGACCTGGGGTTTGAACCGAGGCCGCCGCGCCGGAGTGCGCTGCTTTGGAGCCTGATGCGCTGATTCAGGACGGGTCTGTGTCGAGAGTCTCCGACCCCGGTGGGGGTGGGTGGTCGGGGGGAACTTGGGTGTGGGTCAAAAACAGCGGGGTCACCCTATTCTTGACCCACAGCCATATGGATATGTGCAATCAGTCCTCCATTGGGATCTACCTTGGCAGTTTCCAGATGACGACTTCCGAGTCGCACCCCTGCGCTCGGTGATGGCGGTCATGTTTGGGCAAATCAAGTTTCGACCTCACCGGGCGTTCTGCTTGTGCTGCAGCTCGCTAAAGCACCACCACACTCTCTAGATTGGGGCAATCGCCGTTTCGGGTTGATCATCGCCGTTTCGGGTTGATCTGTCTTCGTTTTCATGGCTCCCGGAGTGCACGCCCCCCTGGTTGAACTGTTCTGAGCTGATTGGTTTGACCGATTTCGCCCACGAAGGTTCATTTGGCGCATTTCTTTATTCAGGTAGGTAACACTTCATGATCCCGGCTCATTTTACATTCTTGAGCCATAATGGTAGTTTGGGGGACAAGCTCAAAAGGACCCCATGATGACGCTAGACGTGGGCGCCGGGCTTTGACACATGACCAAGTGTTTGTTGATGTGTTTTATCATCTTTTTCCTTTGAGCCTAGAAGTGCTGTATAACTGTTGCGTGGTCTTTGGCCCGTTGCCGGCTGAGTTTGATTTGGCGCAAATTGGCAGTTGCCAATCTCCAGGATTTGGCCATCCACTGCAAGAACGGCACTTGTGACGCGCTGGCCACGCGCTGAGGACACGTCAAGCGGTTTGCGGCATGGCACTGGGGCATGGCAGGAGTGACGCCGCTGTTGAAAACTGATCTGCGAGCTTGAACGCGCGCAGACAGTAAGCGTCATTGAGAAGGAAAAACCTGAGAGCCCAAGACGGTCAATGAAACTTACGAGGTTTTTGGCAAGCTCGTATCACCTGGCGCACAATGAATATGAAGCTTGCTTCTGAGAAAAACAAAATCACAGCCACTGAGCCCCACTTGTCAACAGTCAGCAGGCTACACGTGTCCGGTCACTTGATGATCAACCTGGACTTTGATAAATTCATCGAGTCTCGCTGAGCAGTTGCAGAGGTAGGTGAAGGCTCGGATGTCACAGGTGATGCCACTTCGGGGCCAGCACCTGGTGAGCTGCCCGCTGCATGCCTGGCGCGATTGGCTCGGGTGGCTTGTTGGCGTATGGACGCCGTTCATGTCGATGGGCCGTCCGCTTGCCACAGGGCACTTCCTCTTTTCAGTTCCCTTCGAGGTGCCCTTTGATTCAAGAGTACGGGAGAGTCCTGGGAGACCCTTTGAAAGTTCTTCCCGGAGCGTGCGCTCATCCCATAGGTGCCGCGCTTTCTTATGGTCGTGACACGGATCCTGCGAAGCATGCTCCAAAAGCCCAATGCATGGTGCGACCGACAAAAGTCCGTTCAAAGAAACTCTGAAGAGAATGCAGAACGCTTTGTTTCACTGGTTTACTTCTGTACCAGAGCCAATCCTGGTGCACGCAATTGTTTCGCTTTAATGATTTGAATGGTGTTTTGATTGCTTGCTAAGCTGGCCGTAGATCCTGAAGCCATGGGGGGGTTGTCCAATTGGATCAATTCGTCGGATCAGCGCATGGTTCCATGCGATGGCACAGGCCGCGGGGCGTCTGGTGTTGCCAGGTGCGCGAATGGCAACAAGCTTGTTTGTAGGATAAAATGAGCTTTTTGCATGAAGGTCCCTTACTCAAGGATTCGACATACTACTTTAATGAGTACAGGGACATGATATTAAATATAGTGAGTAACAGTCGGTGAGCACATGGACCCCTAAGTGTGACCACCTTGTTCCTGGGAAATCAATTCTCAAGTCCGTGCTAGGTGCACCTATTGGTTGGATATACTGATCGATTGTCAATATGCTCTCCTTGGTGAGTAAAACTGGCTCGCGGGTTCCTTCGCTTGCCGCGCCAGGGCCGAGAAGAACTGGCGTGGTTTCCCGGGATGCGGCAAGTGGAGCTTAGAAAAACTTTGCATCGCCGGACTTTTGCCTAACCTTTTGCCCTTTGCCTTTTGCCTTTTGGGTTTGCCCTTTGTGTCTCCTTTTCGCCAGACGTGTCATCCTTTTGCGGGTCGAATTCGCCAATGTTTGAGGCCGCCTTTTTCGGGGTTGGTTTAGGGAGCTAAAAGGACACCTACCATAAATGTGTTTTCCATGGTTTTTTTCCCCCAACAGCTGAAAGCTTTGGGGTCTCAGCCCAGCCAGGTTCTGCGAGGCTCCACAAAGCTCCACAAAACATTCCATGGTTTGCCCTGGAGGGAAGCAATGTGTCACGGGAGCAGTAAGTTGAGGGCTCAGAAGATCGCTTTGCTCATGGGCGGAACACTAAGCAAAACCGAAATCAATGGTTTTCAGCACACTTTTGCAAATCAGACCGCGCTGCTGCGGGACTCACTGTGCAACTGTGCAGCAGAGTAAATGCTTGGCATTGCTGAGTATTACTTGGTGGACTTTGGGTTCCAAGAGTTCTACAAGGCTGCAAGGGCTATGGCGTAAGGTTCCAAAAGCGCTCCGCGAGGTTTCTAATTGCCAGGTTCTGCAAAAGCTATGGGGCAGCCCTGAGGAAAGGTTCCAACAAAGTTTCACGCTCAGTTGGACGAGGATTCGACAAGGACGGCTTGCGAGGTTCACGGGGCCCAGGTTGGGGCCTGATGGGGTCTGATCGGGCCCGGATTGCGCCGTCGGGCCCTGATCGGGGCTCGGCTCAGTTGGGCCCCGTTAACTGTACCAAGCTGGCATCGCTAGTTTTGCTAGGTACAGCTGTAAGGCCACATGTTAAGGAAAGCCGGCGCTGAGCTATAATATGGTTGGCTGGGGTTGGTGGGATGGCATGCTCGGGCCCCGATTGCGCCGTCGGGCCCCGATCGGGCCCCGCCGTCGGGCCCCGATCTTACAAAGTTGCAAGGCGGCGTCCTCAGCAAAACTGGCGGTGAGGTGGGTCGGGGCGGATTCTGGGAGGGTGTGGTGCTGTTGGGGATATCGCCTGAGCTAAATTTTTTAAAGGGGGGGAGGGGGTGCGCTATTTTGAGAGACAGTTGAATTGCTCCAACAAGGGCCCAACCTTGTGCAACTGGCAATATCCTGCGGAAGGCGTCATGCGGCCCTTGGAGTCTCGCAGCTCTCAGGACCCGGTGCCTCGCAATGGTTGGAGCACTCGCGAGAACGCCTCGGCGCCCGCAAAAATCGGATAGGCTTTTGCCCCTTGGAAAGGGTTCCTTCGATCTCTACCCCGAGATGAAGGGGTAGATGGACGTGGCATACCTTGGAAGCTCCAAGGAAGTATAGCTTTCCTGGTAGAGGAAGTTTAGCTTTCCTCCTTTCCGCGTCAGTATCTATGTTTGTTGGAGGGATTGGAGTGAGGGTAAATGAGGTCCATCCCAACCATTCTTTATATACATGACCCTTGTTTTGGCTGGACTTCTTCGACCCAACATCAGATTTTGAGTATGACTCTGGGTTGTCAAACGCATGGCCGTGGGTCAAAACCAATGGTACCATTTTGGGGTAGGTACACCACCCGTTTTAGTGTATTTAACTGGGGATTGGGATGTTCATTGGGGGTACGGGATTTTGACCCATGGCCATATGGACTCCGTTTTGGACCCCCAAAGGCGGGCACAGAAACCATGGCCCGCGAAGGGTGCACATTTGACCACCCCCCCCCCATGTGAGCCCCAGGACCCTCCTACCGCTCATGGGCCGACCTTAGGTCCTCCTCGGCCGCCTCGCCACTGTCCCGTGCCTGGCTTGAGGACTTCCCGAGAGCGAGAGAGAATACGGAGGCGCAGCCCTATTCGTCGTTGGAAACAAGGATTTGCTTGCAGCCGTAGCCTTCTATACTTGATCGCTGTTGTAACGTGCTTTATGCTTTGTGGCTGGGTGTCACTGCAACCGTTGCAAGCAGTAGGCCATTGTAGGAGAGCCGGAGCATTTGGGTGTTTGAGAAGCCCCATGTAGGCCATTGTTGCCCACATCTCCTCCGATTCACGACAACTGGATGTCGCCTCAGAAAAGAGCAGCACCAAGCCTGTCTTACAATGACACAACGAGACTTCCCTTTTGTCAGATACGTGCAGAGGACCACAGCATGGAACCCCCCAAAAACTGCAGAGCCTTGCAAGTTGAGAGCTGCGGCCGAAACCGTTCCGAAGTCAACAAACAGTAATCTAGAAAACCACTCTGCAAGCTCTTCGATACTATGCCAACTTGCACAGTAAAAGCAGACTGTTGAAACCTGGCTGGCTGACCAGACAATTCCCTGGCCGTTCGGCACAAGTCTCAGAGATGCCAACTTGGCCGGCCCTGGGCACCTTTCGCACAAGAACTGGTTACACGAAGCCGGCCAGCTGGAATATGCCTGAGACCCGCATGCGAGGACAGGGGCGGCATCCCATTGGATGAGCACAGAGGAGCCTTGGGAAGTGGGAAATCGGCATGGGTCACCGCCTATGCAGAGGACCACAGCATGCAGCCCCAAAAAATTTCGTGCTTGCGAGTGGAGAGCTGCGGGCCAAACCGTTTCCCACGAACAGTAAACTAGAAAACCGCATCTCTTGGACGATACACCAACTTGCGCTTGTTCCTTGGCGGAGTCGATCTGGAGGATGAGTTGCATGGGACTGACATGGTGCCGGTGGTCGAATCCACTCAAAGCTGGGAATCGCCAGGCTTGAGTCACCTGTTCCACCCAGAAGAGATGTCCGCGATGAGCATGGCACCTTGCACCTTGTCCCAGTGAGAAGGGGGGGGGCTGGACGGCGGATGCGAGCGAGGAAGGCTTGGGCACTGATTTCGACAGCTTCTGGAGGTTATCAAAGTCATTGTTTTTCTGGAGCCGTGGCCGAATTCCAAACACATTCCTGGGAGAATTATGCAGAAGCACATGGCCAAAGGTGGGGCCAAGGCAGGAGTGGAATCAAGAACTAGGAGTGGTTTTTTGGGGGAAAGAATTGGAAACAAGACATGCGAGTCTCTGCAAATCAGCTTGATTGAGGTCCGGGCGAGGCAAGCGAGGACTGCCTGGTGGTCGCTCGGCTTCCCCATTTGCGCAGGTTTTCAGCAGGAAGCGTAGCCAGTCAACACCCTGCCAAGTCTTACTTGGCATCGCGGCATCTCGGCGGTTGTGATTTTCCGATATCAGATGGCAGCTCTTCTCTTTTCTCGCGGGGCCGGCGAGATATGCATGCTCTTTATTTCAGCACTGTTGCACGTTCTCTGGCATGCAGAAGCTTGCTTCTTGCAGATGAGGGCAGATGTATGGCAACAGTTGTCACATGTGTCAAAGTTCTGGCGCTCGGTGTTCACAGTCTCCCAGGTGGTCCATGCGCTGCTCGAGGTTGGCATTTGCACCCATGATGCTTTCTTTTGTTTTCTTTCATGGGGAACCCCTCATCATAGGTGTATAAAGGAGAGGCCTCGGTGGCTCAGGTTGGGTTGAATACAACCATTGTTCTTAGTTCCCTCTCATCAAGTCAGGGTTGGCCAAACTCACAAGAGATGCAACGCGCAACCCTTTGAAGTTGTCAAGATGGATTTATACTCATTCACCACACATTTGCCTCGGAGTCCTCACAAAAGAGCTCTTCCATCTACTCCTGTGGATGGACAAACAATTCATTTCCGCCCCTTTCAGACTGGTTTCCGATGCGATGCCAACGTAAACGCCAAAGAACGGCGTCTTCGCGGCTTCCTGTCGTGGCCCCAAGAGACGCGTCCATTCGCGGTACCTCCGTAGCCATTCCAAGCTTGAGGTGGGCACCACGGCGCGGGGCTGCCCGGAGTCATGCAACGCAGCCGTTGCGCGCTCGGTGTTTTTTGAAGCAGTTGGACCTTCCCCCGTTGGATGGTTTTGAAGGGACACCCAAAGGAAACACACCGTGTTCTGACGGGGAGAGCTTGGGAGATGCTGAAATACTCAAATGTTGGGTGTGTCCACCGCCCTTCCCAGTGAAGAAATGGACAGTATTCTAGATTTTCAGTGTCATTGGCTGCACAGCCAATGGTCAAAATCGCGGCAGAGTTCAAGGACGGCAAATGAGACGACAAGAGCACTGCTGGACCAGCTGACAGTTGTTTTCGCTGTGTTTTTCGTGGGACATGGCTGCTTTGCGCCCATCGAAGTTCAAAATGGCCATGTCTGTTGGAATTCAATTCGAGAGCAACACATCGACATGGCAGTGTCTTTATTTGGGTAACCAACAAAGTTGTATGGACTTCCAGGAATTTTGGGCTACATACTAGTCGGCCATCAACGTGTGCGATGTACCTGCTTTTCCGGCCAATCTGCAGCATGCGTGTCACCGGCTTTGTGCAAGTTAGATCTCCATGTCTTCTGTTTGGACCGACACTCGGTGGGGCATGCACTTTCAGGCGTCGCTTGGTGCAGATGGCACGGGGCAGTTCCCTTGGTGTGACGCTTGACACTTGGCTGCCGAGGCGCTTTCTGTGGGCTCGAGCATGGGAAAGGGAGAGGCGGTCAGCACCCCTTACACACTAATCAACCCCAGTTTATTAAAAAGGGGCGGGTGTTCCCCTCCAAGAGTGATGGTTCCCCACATTTCACCCATGGACCCCCCCACTAATAAGCTGGGGTTGATGAGTCTGGGGTCAACCCTTCTGTCAGAGACTTTGGCTTTCACGGGCTCAAGGCGTTTGCGAGCCATTGACTCAACCAAGCCTTGGTTTATCCAGGGCCTTTCCGTGAGAAAAGGGGCTCAGGGGTTGGGGGCACCTCCGGAAGTTGCGCGAAAATGATGTGGGCCCTTTGGCTTCCTTCCGGAGACACGTCTAGGGCCTTTGGTGCAACGCTTGTCAAACTTGGCGACACAGTTTGCAGGGCACCAGGCTCGACCCTTCTGGAAGGGCAGTTTGGGGGCAAGTCAGAACCATAGGTGTCCCTTTCCGCCGAGTTCCACTGCTTTCAGCTTTCCAGTCGTTGGATACCTAGGTCCAAAAGGCTGCAAATGTCCATAGGGACACACTTTTCAAACGGTTGGTGGATGAATCACGTAATTCATGTTTTTTCTTCTTTGGGGCCCCAAACTAAAGTTCATTCCTACAGTGGATGGACAAAATCCTGCACCACCTAAGAAACCCTGGAATAATGATGCCCCTGTAAGTGCCAACAAACACAAAGGTGTCCCACGATTGCAAAGTGGCGCGAAATGGATTTCGTCCATCCACAGCATCATGGCTGCTGTGCTTTTGGTGTCCATTTTGTCGACAGATCCCGGAGGCGCTTGTTGCAGCGCGACGGCCACGAGCTACCGGGGCCTGGCTCGCCCGGAAACCCGGAGCCAGAGGAGCCCCACGGAGGAGAGTTCCTAGAGTTTTCAGTACTGTTTGCAGGTAATTACTTGGCTGTGGGTCAAAAAAGGGCACCCACGAACCCTGGTAAATGGAACCAAGGACTAAAACCCGCAGTCAGCTGGTGGTTTAATTTTGACCCACACCCATTTGCTTCCGGTGCCAGTTTTGTGCATGTATTGTTTGCAGGGTCATCCTACGTGCTTTGTGTACTCACCTCCGCACCCCGAAGGACAGAGAGCGTCAATGGCAATCGAGCGCTAACTCCAATGGCCTTCAGCCAGTCGGCCTTCAGCAACTGGGCGTTTGTTGGACTCCATGTACAAGTTTGCATGTAGCACGAGGCCCCTGCAGCGTATTTCAGATTTGAGTGAGTTAAACTCTGTAAGGTGACCAACCTCGCTTACCAACCATGTGTGACTATGGTTATGATCCGCACACACACAGTACCACCATACTATGGTAAGAGAGTTCTCTGGTATGAATTTCAATGACGCTTCAGTGGACATCATATTGTTTGAGGATCTATGTCCACCAGCCATTGTTGTTCCCCGTTCAACTCATGCCTAGTGCTTCCAGTTGCCACTAGAGTGGGCAACCAGGGCAACTCATCATGCAAAGAACAAAGAGATGGCTGTGGGTCAAAACCAATGGTACCATTTTGGGGTAGGTGAATTCAGCACCCATTTTAGAACCAATTTTAGTGGTTAGATTGGGATGTTCACTGGGGGCTAACTGGGCTTTTGACCCATGGCCAGATGAACATACCGCAGGGCTACCAACTTTAACCGGACGTGGGGCCGGGCGCCATGTGAGTCGGGGTGTGGTGTGCGAGCTCAGGTTCGCAGTGCTGGGCAACCGTTTCCTCGGCGCCTTGGCTTCAATACGCGTTGTAGGCATGTACCCTCAGAGTTACCAGGGATCATCATGGTTCATAACTACCCTCACCATGGTTCGCATGTACCTCATCGTATGCATGATCATGGTTCATGGTCTTTGTTATTATTCTATTTTTGAGGAAGTCCTTGCGAAACCAACATGTCAACCTTTGCGAGTACGTTGGTCGTCGGGAATCCGGGAAGCATTCCTTGGATGTTCCACGGACTTCTCCGCTCCAACCCACTGCGAAGTGCTTCTGCTGGATTCGCGTAGATGCGCCATTGGCAAGCATGTAACGGCCAAAGGTGCTCGTCATGGGTACCTGGGTCAATACATTCAGTCAAATGAAAGGTCTGTGTTGGACCCTTAGTCGGCAGGAAAGGAACACTGCGCACCTTGGGACCTTATCATGGGCCAGGGGTGTTGGCGATGAAGCGGCAGAATACGGGCCCCCATGGAATGGCGATTTACGCTACAAAACTGGGAACCAACATTTTGACAACCAGACATATATATATATATATGTATACAATTTATACCTATACACATGATATTCTTTTCACTTTGGTTTCAAGGGCAGCCAACATAAAAAAGCACACCCACCATTTTTGTTGCCCCCCCTTTTGGCACCCTCTTTGTCCCCATAGCTGATCGGAAATCGCTCCTCCCTTTTGGATGGGCAGGTGTGCTGCAGCGCGAGGTCCGGGCGCCACAGCCGTTTTTCCGCCGGCTCGCCCTTTGGACTCTCATTGGTTTTCGGTAGCTTCAAATGAAGTGTCTCTCCTGATTTTCTCGTGGCGAATCCAAGTCTCTCGGCATTTTAAGCCAAGTCTCTTAACCCCCATTCTTTCCCTTGCGAATGCCCTCATTAGCTTTCGGTGTTCTCTTCTCTTTGGTTGCTTGAGTGTGGGACCTGGCGCAGGAAAGGGAACTCACCGCAGGTGCAGCCTTGGCGGTGTGGTTGCATGTTACGAACAGCACATGTTGATGTTGGTTGCAGTGCCGGCCCTTGCAAGCCATTTGAGAGCGGCAGAACTGCTGGTTGATTGGATGGCATACATCTTAGGGACTTGCCCGCCATGCGGTTTGTAAACGGCGTGCGCAGCACACCATGCAGGTTGGTGCAGTTCCTCGCAAGGGGTTTGGGTGCGGTTTTTGCATCTTGAATGCAAGCCTGGTACAGGAACTGCGTAAAGCGCTGTAAAGCCTTTTAAGCATTGCTGAGATTCAAGCTTCAAAAGGAGATTCCTGAGAATATTGCATCTAGCAGTAGCAATGCTTTGAAGCGCCTTAAAGCTTATTTTTAAGACTCTCGCGCACGCAATATTCAAGAAGCAGAGTCTCAAACAAACTTCTATCTCACAGCCTGAACAGGCAAGTTGTTGTTGTCGGTTTCTCTTCCTTTTTTTTTTGTCTTCTTTTCTTTTTAGGGGGGGTTTGTATATATATATATATGTATATATGTATATAAATGTGTATATGTATATATACATAGTTGTTTTTTTTGGTGTTTTGGTGAGGGCGCATTGGTGCATCTAAATTGTCTAAACTCCTCCCTCGTCGCTTCGGCGCGAGTCCAACTCCGTGCGGCTGCTGGACCTCGGCGCCGGCGGGCGCCCGGCGGCCCGGGCGGGCCTCCGGGCCTCCGGGCAACTCGGGATCCCAGGGCACCCGCCCAATGGGCTCCAACCAAGAAGAACACAAAGAAAACACAAAGAAACGAACACACAAAGAGAAGAACTAAAGCACCAAGTATGATTTTTTAAAGATCGCACAAAGAAGAAACAGGTTTTGAACTATTTGAAGTTGCATTTGGTTTGGTGTCGTTTTGATTGAAGGTTAGATTTGAGATAGTATACGTACGGATATATCATTCATATGATTCAGGCGTCGATATTTTGTAAGTTCTAGGTAATGCGATTTCAGCAATGATTCTGAACAGCACACACAGACTTGGATACTAGTTGCAAAGACACTATGTGTAAATGATAGTCACGATAGTTTGACGCGTGGCATTGACTTTCAAAAGCATGAACACACATGAGTTTTTCACTGCTTGCGATGGTGGTTAAAGCAAAGGTGAACCGCTGTCGTTGATCAGGCCAATTTATCTTCTTTTTTGGAGCCTCCAACTAGCCGATTCCTTTTTGTGCCGCATCATGTGAATTGCTGTTAAGTGTTGTGAATGCATTCCTATCTACACGCATATTACGAACACATGAGATCATCATCATCTTCATCATCTTCATCATCTTCATCATCATCATCATCATCATCATCATCATCATCATCATCATCATCATCATCATCATCATCATCATCATCCTACGATTAGTTAATGTTTTGCTCGTGTAAAGAAAATACCACTGTGGTCCAACACATACAAGGCACTCAATATTTGCAGATTTGATCCCAATGGCTTAGATGTTTCAAGCACATCTATAGCACCTATTATATGATGTGGCTTAATGCTTGCTTCATTCTTCACAATAGTTGTTCTATGTAACAACACCGTTTTGTTTGAGTAGGAACCACATATGTACTTGAGTAGGGGGTGAAATATCTACTTTATGTGAATCGCTCGTCACTATTCTGTAAACTAATCATTTGACCTTCAAGGTCACACCATTCAGTTGCGTTATGTGTAGCATCTGAATGCTATTGTTCAAGCCGCTGATTAAGTCAACTATGCGTCGTAATGGTGGCTCCAATTCAACTAGGTTCAACATCACAATTCGTTGTATCCCTAAGCACGGCGTTTGAGCCACACACCGATTATTGTTTAATCCTACTAAAATAAGGGTTTCTTCTATGCTATATATTTGTCTTGCCTTCAAGTTATTTCAACGGAGATTTAATTGCAATAATCAGATCATCTAAACGCCAACGGTTATTAGGCGTTCAGGTTTACAGTATCGATTCAACCTCGTTTGCTCTTGTTTTGCACAACACCTTTTCAAATGCTAATTATTGTCTTCATCGTGAAGCAAACGCGTTCTCATCTTTATTTGGACTAGGCAGTTGACATATTAAAGTTTCAACATACCAAATGTCTTTCCATTTTAAATTAGACTGTTTTCTTTAATCCACGCACAGAGACTGCACAACGGTTATCCAAAAGGAGAGTAGTCTTCTGAGCTTACCCTTGGCTTTCGTTTAAGGGCGCTCTCGCCATCAGCTGACGGAATCTCTGAATCTCCGGGTAGTTTGGCTGTTCGCGGAGCTTGGTTTATAAACAGCGGCACGCTTGCTGGGAACAACTTGTGGGGATAAGGCTAGGCTGTTGCCCGACTGGAAGTGGTGGAAGTCTTGGAAGGTGGGCAGGGGGTACATGTTATGAGCAGGGTGAGTTGAGGAAGTGTTACCTTCTTAATGTGAAGTATTTGCCTGAAGCCCTTTTCACGAGCTTCATGGTGCTTGTTTGGCATGGGGGGGGGGTCTTCTTCCTTTGAGTACACAAGCCGTTGGACCTCCCCAGAAAGAGCGTTATGGTTTCTTTATGTACTACAAGTTTGACCACTGTCTGGTGTCGTTCACTTTCAAATGCCCAGATCCAATAGCAAGTTCGCCTTGGTGCATATGACTCCTGTTCAACAGATGTTGGTCGAGGCTTCTTCTCGCCACGTCACACGCAGCTACTCCATACGGCGTGGTTTCCGTCGGCCTCGATTCCTGTCATAGGACCCTCACTTCGGGTTGGCCTTTGTTATTTGTTTGCGAGACATATGATTCACCCAGTGAACTTGATCCGATGGTGTTTTTCTTTAGGGTGCGCATGTTTAGGGCAACAGGACGCCAGTCATCTCCTGCCAGGCCTCCACTCTATTTGGAACCTGCCTCTCATCAAGGCGGGGGCATGGGTTGCCTTCGGGATGGCGCAAGAAAACATGTCGCGAGTCGCCAAGGTGTCTTGGGATAATTGGACACCATCCCAGTTGCAAACAACAATGAATTCTGTACACAGCGTGGCCATTAAAAGCCTCACCTTTTCCGCTAAAAGGCAAAACACCCTCCATTCTAAGGGAAATGTTCAGGCGAATAGAATCAATCCACTTCCCTTTGCCGGACTTCTTCGCACCTCGGCTCGCCTGCCAGGGAGACGACGGCCCCAGCGCGCTTCCCCAGGACGCAAATCGCCACCGGGGCAGGGCAGTACTTGGGCACCAGCTTGGGTGAAGGCAAATGAGATACCGGTCCCAGACCCGGCCGTCGGCACAAGTGCGTCGCCCTAACCGACCAACCACTCGAAATGGCCGCTGGAGCAGTGCAAACGGCACCATGGCGAGGACTTGCAGAAGCAAACAGCTGATAGAGCCACAAGTCAATGGGTTTGGGGCACACTAAAGTTCAATAGGACAATTGCACTCATGGACAAACCAAGCGGATGGGCCCATGCAAGAACCACACACACACACAGCACCACACACACACACACACCATGAGTTGAGTTACGCATCAAGCATTGCGGGACCCCTTTTGGATGACGTTGAAACCAGCCAGATTCCGTTTGAGTCGGGAACGTGACAAAGGGACCCCTACTGGTTTTGTATTGGCATCCGACAAAACAGCAGTTCCAGGCGCCATCCAAGCTGCACTTGGAGCACGGGCCCATTAAAAAATATATATATATATATATATAAACGGGCAAGAACAGCTGTGGTCTACGGATTCGTTGGCGCCTCTTGCTTCGGAGGGCTCTTGGCACAAGGATCACCTGACTCGTGACTTAGGATGGAAAAGGAGCAGCTGACATCCTGGGATTCACGCGTAGCGGTATAGATTTGCTGACCCTGGCCCCTCAAGCATTGGACGGCTTTCTATCACCCAGCTAAGTCTTTGGCCCATTTCCGAGACTCATGGCCCATGGCCCAAGCTTTCTGAATTCATGGGCCTATCCACAACCGGCACAACACTGTGAGCGTTTGATTGGCAGACCGCAGCCCAGGCTTTAGCGGCATCTGCGCAGCAGAGAACGGCCTCTTCGCCCTGCAGGCCCAGTCACTACCAAGTCCTGCTGGCTGCTCTGTCCACTGGTTGAGTTACACGGTTTCCTTCTGCACGCTTGAGCTCTGGGTCTATCTTCTTATTGCTGTAGATTGCACCCTCCCCTTGCCCTTCACCGAGAGATGAATCTGCAATGCCGCACCTTTTTGTGAGGCAGGGCCCACGCCGGCAGTCTGGCGCTTTGCAGTGCCCAAACACTGAGACCGCGAATCCGACTTCGCATTCGCGGGACCCGCGGTTTCTATTTGAAGCTGCTGGCTTAGCCTTTTAGGCAAAAGAGAGCCTCGAGGGGCCAGAAGAAGAGAGTTGACGAGCACAAAGTGGGCATCTGTAGGAAGGAAGTCGATGTACCTAGCTGAAGTTTGGTGTTTGGCAATTTTGGCAAACATTTCGTTGGGGGACGCAACCATTTGCAAATGAAAGTTTCTGACATTTGTCAGCTAGGAGTCCATACTCTCGCAGGTGTAAACAGCGAGTAGATTCGCTTGTCATCCCCTTGGCTGATAAACGCAAAGGGAGTAGTGTCCATCCATTTCTACCCTTACTTCACTGAATCACGTGCAAAGTAAACAATAAATCGCTGTTCGGCTTCTATGCTCCATTTTTTTTTGCGAGATACGGTTTCTGCGGGGCTTCTACTTAAGTAGAAATTGTCTGAGTTGGCCTATCAAAAGCCTGGCGTTTTCCTATTTTGAACAAATGCCAAGAACGCCCTGATCCAACAACACATCCCTATGGTTTTCGGCCCCTGGTGCCGCATGACGTTCCTACGCCTCCCGACCGGAGCCGTGCTTTCGGGATCCGTTCTTTCCTGAAGTTCTAGGCCTCAGCTTCAAGGCAAGCAAGGGGCGAAGTGAAATGAGGCTCCGGGTCTTAGAGCCATGGACAGCTCGAGTGCTAATTGTCATTTGAAAGACACGCTTGGGCCTTACACCGCAGCTTGACTCCTTGGAGATGGGTGCTTTGGATAGACTGCTGACTTTCCTCGAAACCCATGTGCGTGTTCTATTGAATACTCTTACCGAAAACCACCCGCAGTCCGCAGAATGTACGGAACTAAACCCCGGCCAGCGGTCCAACCAGCGGATCTCTTGCGGTAGGCGCGCAACTGACGGCCTGGCAGAAAAAGGCGCCACGCCCGCAGCTTGTGAGCGACGGGTTCCAAGCAGAGCCCTTAAAAACTCTTCCGATTTGGACGGTCGTCAGTTGGTGCTCCATATGTTTCTTTCTCTTTCTTGTTCTCTATCCTTTTCTCCTTATCTTTCTCTTTCTCTCTCCCTATCTATTTTTCTCTGTCGCTTTCTCTTTCTCTATCTCTTTCTCTTTCCCGAACTCTTTCGCTTTCTCGGTTGTGGTTGTGGTCGGTCGT
>CAUJNA010000978.1:96111-108611 GCA_963377175.1 Effrenium voratum
AGGCCGCCTCTTTTCTCCGCCTCCTCGCGCGTGCCAGAGCCCGAGCCGCGCCGGATCGGCAGGACGGTCGCATTTGACCCTACCTCAACGTGGTCGCATTTGACCCTACCTCACGATGAGGTAGGGTCAAATGTGACCGGAGGTAGGGTCGTATGTGACCGGGACCCCTGTTCCGTTGTAACACATGCAACTGAAGAGCCCCTTTTTGACAGTGAGGTAGGGTCAAATGTGACCGGTGTGTTTCGCTTGGGCCTGCCGTGGAATTGGAACGCAGCATTCGATGTATCTACCGATCCAGTAGGGACAAAGGTGACCGGAGGTAGGGTCGTATGTGACCGGGGCCCCTGTTCCGTTGTAAAAAACGGGCAACTCAAGGGCCCCCTTTTGACAGTGAGGTTGGGTCAAATGTGACCGGAGCCTTTTGAAGTGACAACGCAGCAGAAACCCTAAAAGTGATGTGGTAACTACCTAAAGAAGTGACAGCAATCCAGAAAACCTTAAAGTGATGCGGTGACTATAACTGAAGTGACAATGCAGCAGAAACCCTAAAAGTGATGTGGTAACTACCTGAAGAAGTGACAGCTAAACCCTAAACCCTAGAGTGATGTGGTGACTTTACCTGAAGTGACAGCGCAGCAGAAACCCTAAAAGTGATGTGGTAACTACCTGAAGAAGCGACAGCGCAGCAGAAACCCTAAAGTGATGTGGTAACTGCCTAAAGGAGTGGCAGCGCACCAGAAACCCTAAAGTGATGTGGTGACTACTTCAAGAAGTGACAGCGCAGCAGCAACCCTAAAGTGATGTGGTGACTACCTAAAGAAGTGACAGCAAACCAGAAAACCCTAAAGTGATGTGGTGACTATAACTGAAGTGACAACGCAGCAGAAACCCTAAAAGTGATGTGGTAACTACCTAAAGAAGTGACAGCTAAACCCTAAACCCTAGAGTGATGTGGTGACTATACCTGAAGTGACAGCGCAGCAGAAACCCTAAAAGTGATGTGGTAACTACCTGAAGAAGCGACAGCGCAGCAGAAACCCTAAAGTGATGTGGTAACTGCCTAAAGGAGTGGCAGCGCACCAGAAACCCTAAAGTGATGTGGTGACTACTTCAAGAAGTGACAGCGCAGCAGCAACCCTAAAGTGACGTGGTGACTACCTAAAGAAGTGACAGCAAACCAGAAAACCCCAAAGTGATGTGGTGACTATAACTCAAGTGAGAACGCAGCAGACACCCGAAAAGTGATGTGGTAACTACCCTAAACCCTAGAGTGATGTGGTGACTATACCTGAAGTGACAGCACAGCAGAAACCCTAAAAGTGATGTGGTAACTACCTGAAGAAGTGACAGCTAAACCCTAAACCCTAGAGTGATGTGGTGACTATACCTGAAGTGACAGCGCAGCAGAAACCCTAAAAGTGATGTGGTAACTACCTGAAGAAGCGACAGCGCAGCAGAAACCCTAAAGTGATGTGGTAACTGCCTAAAGGAGTGACAGCGCACCAGAAACCCTAAAGTGATGTGGTGACTACCTCAAGAAGTGACAGCAAGCCAGAAAGCCCTAAAGTGATGTGGTGACTAACTAAAGAAGTGACAGCAAACCAGAAAGCCCTAAAGTGATGTGATGACTATACCTGAAAGCGATGTAAAAGCCTCAAGACCTAAAGTGACGCATTTGGCAAGAAACCGTCAGGTAGGGTACGGTCAAATGCGACCGGTGCGTTTCGCATGGCCCTGCCGTGGAATTGGAGCTTGATGCTGCCATCTCGTTGCCAGCTGGCAATGTTGCTTGAACGCAAAGTAGGGTAGGGTCGCTTGTGGCCGGTGCGTTTCGCGCGGCCCTGCCGTGGAATTGGAACATAGTATTGCCACTTGGCACTGATTTTAAGCCCAAAGTAGGGTAGGGTCACATGTGACCGGTGCGTTTCGCGTGGCCATGTCGTGGAATTGGAGCTTGATGCTGCCATTTCTTTGCAAGTTGGCCATGTTGCTTGAGCCCAAAGTAGGGTAGGGTCAAATGTGACCGGTGCGTTTCGCGTGGCCCTGCCGTGGAATTGGAACATAGTACTGCCATTTGGCACTGATTTTTGAGCCCAAAGTAGGGTAGGGTCACATGTGACCGGCGCGTTTCGCGTGGCCATGTCGTGGAATTGGAGCTTTACGCTGCCATTTTGGCATGGTTTTTGAAGCCAAAGTAGGGTAGGGTCAAATGTGACCGGCGGGTAGGGTCGTATGCGACCGTCCTCCCGCGCCGGAGGCCCGTCGCCCTGCCCTTCGACGTGCTTATGTCCACCAATGGTCCGGCGCGTTGTGTGCTGCAGCTTCGCTCGCCTTCGCTGACAGCCTCCCTTCCTTGCCCTCCCCTGGCCTGAGCAACCTTGATGGGCCTTGCCCGGACTTGAGTGACCTTCTCGCTGCGTGCCCATCTTCCCCTGGGGCGTCGCGGCTGCCGGCCCGGTAGCCGTCGTGTGCACGCGAGGACGCTGCCCTCCGTAAAAACAGCGTGCAGGTGAGGAAGCTGGCCTCTGAAAAAAATGTAGAGCCCTGGTGCCCGGGGCCCCCCTTAATTGCGACAAAGAGACTGCGGAAAAAGGTGCAAGAACAAAATCGTGCAGTCTTTCGCACGGGCATCATTTGCACGAGGAAATTTGCACGCTAACTTAAAAAGTTAGTATCGTAAGGCGGCGCACTGAGAACAAGCGCACCCTGCGAAAATCAGACCCTCTCACGCGTCTCAGGTATCGGCGTGGTTTTTTTTATATTTTTTTTTTGGTTTGATCTGCAAAATATGCGGTGTTTGTTTGTTTTGTTTTTTATTTATTTTTCTCCTCTTTTTTCTCGATTCTTGCCGCGGAGATTGCGCGGTCTGCGCGCGACCGTCTGCAGGGATCAGGCTGCAATGTCGCATCTTTCCCTGTGCACACAAAGTACGCGACGCGCTTTCCTGCAGCTCCGCCTGCAAGGCTGTCCCACAGCGAAATGCATAGAGGCATGCAAACAGAAAGTGCGCGGTAAAATGCATAGAGGCCTGCGTAGGTCAAGCATAAAGGCATGCAGTGAAATGCATAGATGCATGCGCCGGTGAAAAGTGATAGTGAAAGAGGCATAGAGGCATGTGCAAGTAAAGTAGAGGCATGCCTGGGGCAAGTACAGAATGAAGTGCAAACAGGCGTGCGCAGAAAAAACTACACAGTCGGTTTTTTTTTCTCGCGCCTTGTTCCCGGCGGGAGAATTTTTGGCTTGCTTCGACGCGTTTTTCCGTGGGGAGTGGCAGCAGCCAGTGTGAGTGTATGATGCGGGCCCTTTCCGGGCGAGGGCCAGACACGCCCCGCCGAGGCACCTCCACGCTCTCAGTGCTAGCAGATGACGCCGCCAGGCGGGCCGAGCGCACTGTCGCAGCAGAGCACGCAGACCCTTCAGTACGTCCAAGAAAGCACGGAGCCGGCCGCGGAAGAGCTTTGCGGGCTGGTTCCGGCCGTTACTGACGAGATGTCTCTCGTGGATACCTTTTACGGATGTTTGCGGGAGCGTGGTAGGAATACTGTGTGGGCTCCGGTCGCTGCAGCCACTCCGCCGCCGTCGGAACCTGGAGGAGACGGCCGTGGGCAAAACATGCAGGGCTCTCCCCGCCTGAGGCCCCGACTGCGACAACAGCAGCGCGCGCGACGCAAGGTCAAGGCGGCAGCGTCAGTGCCGCCCGAACAGCTTGGGCCGCACACGGCAGCCCGCCGCCGCCAGCGCTCAGCGCAGCCAGCAGGTCCGCCCCAAGCGCCGGCAAACGCTCCCGCAGAACCGGGAGGCTGTCGGCCCAGGATGCCCAATGCGCCGCAAAGCGCTCGCTATGCGCCGCACGCAAGCCGAGGCCGCCGTGCACCATGGGCAACTGCGCTCGCCACAGCTGCAGCGCACCCAGCTCGGCGCCCTTCGGCGCCGTGCGACTCCGGCGAGCAAGTGGCTCAAGCAGGCTGCCAGCCCATCGTCATGGCCAGCGGCATAAGCAGCTGTCTCAGCCGGCGGCAACGCTCTCAGCAAGTAGTTGCACCGTGGCCGCGCGCAGAAGAGGAGCAGCGCGCCGCCTGCAGATCGGGCATGCAAGGGATGCGGTCGAGCAGCCGTTGGTGCTCGGCGCGCTTTTGTTGCAGATAGCTGGACGAAGTTGGCATGGCCAACGGGGGTGCCCAAGACAACCAGGCCGCGCCGCTCGGCCGGTTCTTCTCCAGCCGCGTTCCAGATCCGCGTCTTCCCAAGGTGCACCTCTATGCCCGCATGCTCCTGCAACACAACATGAGCAACACCGGCCGCCGCATGCACACGCTCCGGTTGGCACACGGCGTACACGTCGTCGAGGTAGGCGAACACGGTCTCCCCGGGGAGCAAGGTGGCAGAGGCCGCCTGCAGCGCCGGGTGCTGCCCCAGCACATATACGGCTGGCATGAGCGGGTCTCCCTGCTCGCCCCCTTCTGCTTGGACAACGCTGTGCGGCATGCCCGCGTCGTCGTACCAGAGGTACGTGCTGCTTTCCGCGTAGAACAAACTTGCGAAGGGGAGCAACGGGGCGAGCCCGCGAGGCCCCCCAGCATGCCATCTATGCTCACGACCGTCGCGCGCAGGTCCCGCTCACACAGGGCGCGAACGGCCCGGGCAGCAGCCTCCGTTCCGGCCCGGGTCCTGAGCGCGAACTGGAAGGGCCGGCAAGCTGCATCAGAGGAGGCTGCAAACTGTTGCGCCAACGTCCGGGCAAACTGTTGCGCCAACGTCCGGGCCACCAGCCGGCGGAAGGTTGTTCCTGCTGGCTCCCAGGATGCTGCTGTCCCGGCTGCATGGCCAAGCGCGGATCTCCCCAGCTGAGATCGAACGAAGAGCAAGCTTGCTCAGGGCGGGCGAGTGGGCCCAGCTACTGCAGCCGGCGCGGGCCCCGGCTGGGGCCAGATCCGGCCCGCCCCCGCCGCGCTCGCCGAGGTGCGGCCCCTGGCCCGTCCGGCTGCACCAACGAGAATTTACGCCTGCTCCTGGATTCAGAGGAGGACATGCAATTGCTCCACCACGCCGCGCAGAGGCTTGCGCTGGCGGACGTCCCCGAAGTCATCGCCACCGCGCTTCGCTTGGGCCGCATGGTGGCGCTGCGCAAGCCGAACGGTCGAGTCCGCGGCTTGGTCATGAGGGACGCTTCCATCCCACAGCTTCTCGCGCTGCCGCGTCCTCAGCGCGTCCCGGACCAACCGGAGGCCGCTTCGGAGCGCAAAAGCAAGCAGGCCGCGCACCCAGCCTGGCACGCTTTGCAACGTCGGCGTGCGGACGCGGAGGGTTGCAGCGAGGTCTACGTCATCGAGGGCACGAAGACCACGCTGCAGCGCAACTCGACATGATGGCGGGCGCCGCCCCTGGCGCCCCTCCGCCGGCCAGCAGGCGAGCTGCCATCGCCTCGCTCGGCGCTGTGTCCGGGTTTGGGCTACTCAAGCTGTAGGACTGGCGCCAGGCGGAAGGTGTTCGCGCAGCTTGGCAGCTGCGCCGCAGGCTCTCGCAGGCACAGACGCGATGAAGTACCCGTCAGGTTCGACGAGGAACGCCGCGACTGCCGGAAGCGGCAGCGACACAGCGTAGCGGGACGTATCCGCCAGCCGGGCGGCCGCTTGGTTCGCCCCCTGTCCCTCCAGCACGAGGCGGATGATGCCAACATCCGCGGGGGCCGCCTCTTGCAGGAGCTGTACCATGGGCAGCCACCCGTCCCATGTCGTCTGGCGAGCCCACGCCTCGAAAGCAGATCGTTCCAGTGCCGCCGCCGCATGCAGCAGCGGAACATAGAGCCACGAGTTGCCTGCGGCGGAAACCGCAGCCACAGGAGGGCCGCGCGTCCACCACGAGCAAGGTGGGAGGCGAGGCTCATGCCCGAGCGTCCGGGCGTGGGGGCAGCCTGCAAATCCAGGCGTCACGTCGCCTGACTCGCCTTTTGCCAGAGCTTCGTCCCGGTCCAGGCGCGGGGTCTCCGTCGCGGCCTCCGACGACCGCACGCTCCACGTTGCCGGGAATCGCTGCCCCGCACCGGTGGCCTCGCACCCAGTCTCCCCGGGGGCGCCTGCGAGCCCGTCAAAGCAATGCGTGTGCCACGCTTTGCCGGCATCCCTGGGGCAGAGAAGGTAAAGGCAAAGGCTGAGGAGGCAGCACCGAAGGCGGCCGACAAGCGAGGTGTCAGCCATCGTGCCGCGACCTCCGCCCAGACGGCGGCACTAGCCAGGGGCAAGCACGGGAACCCCCAAGAACAACCAAGGTGTCCTTTTGTGCTTTTTTCCTGGCGCGGGAGACACACCGTAATTACTGACCGTATGTTTCCCGCACGCGTTCGGCAAGCATTCGGCGTGCGTTCGGCGCACAGCGATGGGCCGGCGATGGGCCGGCGATGCCCGGCGATGGTTTTGGGCGAGGTCGGAATCCCGGCTTGGAAGATTCCGATAGTGTGCACAGTCGGTGGGCGACCTGCGCGGCTTCGCTACGAAGCGTGAATGGCATTCACGCTTCCGGTTCCGCCGTCCTGTTCAGCAAGGCCCCATAGCGAATCCGGTAGCGACACTTCTCTTAGTAGCGCCCTGCTGCTGGATGCCTTGTCAGAGGCGATGACATATGGGTTTGTATTTTTTAAGGGTGGCCGGGCAGGAAGGTTTGAGTACGAGGTATGATTCGCAGGTATGATTCGCGGGTATGATTCGGGGTATGATTCGGGGGGTATGATTCGCGGAAGCAGCAGCAGCAGCAGTAGTAGTAGTAGCAGTAGTCGCCGAAGTAGTAGTACTAGTAGTAATATTGTAGTAGTAACAATAGTAGTAGCAGTAGCAGTAGTAATAGTAGTAGTAGTAATAGTAGTAGTAGTAGTAGTAGTAGTAGTAGTAGTAGTAGTAGTAGTAGTAGTAGTAGTAGTAGTAGTAGTAGTAGTAGTAGTAGATTTTGGTTCAAGCCATTTTGGCTCAAGCGGTCAAGCTGCTCAAGGACAAGGCTGAGGCTGCCTGCCCCCCTTTTGGGTTTGTGTGGTTTGGTGTTTTCCTCTTTTCTTGTGGCTGCCCCTGGTTCTTGTTTTGGGCTGCGCGGCGGGCGCCACGGTCGTGCATAGCTGGGTGGCGGGCCCAGTATAAACAAGCCGCTGCTGGGGTGGTGAGCCTAGCTTAAACAAACCCACCCGGCCTTCCTCCTTGGCCAAGAGGGGGTCGAAACAAGAATAGAAAAAAAAAAGAGCCCGGGGGGACCGACCCCGTCACCAACGGTCCGCAACCACCCGAACCCGTCGGTGCCGGCTAGCTGCCTCGGGGGGACCGACCCCGTGGTCAAGGGTCAACAGCCGTGGGGGGACCGACCCCGTCATCAACGGTCAACTGCCTCGGGGGGACCGACCCCGTCATCAACGGTCAACCGCCTCGGGGGGACCGGCCCCGTCACCAACGGTACAGCCTCGGGGGGACCGTCCTCAGGAACAACGGTCAACTGCCGTAGGTGAAGTAGGCCTGTGCCCATTGCATGTCCGCACCACGCTCTCCGCGCTCGCCTGCCGTGCACTCCGTGGCCTCATCCGGAGTTGCCGGGGATGACACGCCAATCGTCGGCACGCAAGTAGTAGGAACGCACGCCGACCACACTGTGGGGGAGATAGCCCCCGTCACGCCTGAGTGGCTCCGGCGCGCGAGTGACGGGCCTCATCCAGCCCAGAATGGGGAAGATGCTTGCCCGGTGTGCCTCTACAGTATGCACGCCGCAGCGCGGGGACCGGAATCCGTATACGTTTGGCCTTCTTGTGGGCACACACTACACCTAGGATGCGTTGCCCACATGAGGGTCAACCAGGCGTGGGTCTCTTGCCCGATTTGTCGGTCGGGTTGGTCCGAAGTGGCCGAACGCCAGCTAACGCAAATGTGCCGCCAAGAAGCAGTGCCTGTGCCGGAGGCCGCCGCAGATTATGACACGAACTCAGTGCAAATCCCAGCTGAGCCACCCGCACCCGCCGGAGTCGTAGCCTTGTGTTGCCACCACCTCGCTTTGATTGACGGCTCCCGGGCCCAATCGGAAGATGCGTGGGTCGTATTGCCAACCCGGCTGATGACGTGGGCCCCCGTGCGGGACAGATCTACGGGGGAATGGCAACCCGAATGGACGTGCTTGAGATGCAACGCCTGGGTCACGAGCGAGCATCCGATGCTGCAACAAGTGCCTGCAGTGCCATGTTGTGCTGCGCATGGCCCACGTACGCTTGCTCTTGACATTGCCCACGGGCAACGTGGTTGGGTTTGTTGCCAAGGCTACCCCCCAGACATCCTTCCGTGCCCAGGGGCTCAACTGCCCATGCCGGCTCTGGTTCCGCAGCCGTGGCCAGCACCGCAACCCTTGCCCAGCATGCGGTTGGCGCCGCAGCCGCAGCAGCAGCAGCCACAGCAAGAGCAGCAACGGCCCAGCCCTGAACCAGCGCCAGCACCACAGCAGCCCCAGCATGATGCAGCCGCCGCAGGAGCGCACGCAAGCACAAACGCCTGCCAGGCCTGGCACCTCGTGGCTCTCCAGGGGCCCGCCGGCCACCAGTGACGCTGTCGCAGGAGCGAACAGCTGGTTGTTTGTTCCGTTGTTGCAAGCCGCGGCCGGGAATCTGCGCAGAGAGGCTTCTGAGCAGTGGGAAGGACATGCCTTTTTTGGGCCAGTGTGGCGGGAAACTCTTCTCCACCTCCACTGCGCTGCCCCGGTCCACATCCAAGCAATTTTGCGAGCAATTGAGGTTCACCAAGCAGCGGCTGCATTGGACCGCCGACTCACAGGCGCAGAGCTGACTGTGGCGGGTGTGTTGCAACAAGCCTCCGGGTCTCTTCCCGAGCAGTCGTCCGTGTTTTGTGCCTGGGCCGTCGAGCACTGCATGCTGGCTGACGGCTACATTCCTGCGGTTGCGCAAGAAGTTTTGCTGTTGCTTTTCCTAGGCGAGCGCGGGGCCGCACATCCAAATGTGCACCGACATTGGTGAGTCATCCATGTCTCGCCTGCGTCGTTCAGCGATGAGCTTATCCAGCTTCTGCAATCGGGAGATGATATTCAACGTGTCGTTGGGTGAGGAGACTTGCTCACTCGACCCACAGTATGATCTCTCCTCGATATTTGTCCATCCCTGTTCGTTCAGGCGGCCACTGCAGAGCCCCTGGCACATGCGGACGCCGTAAACGACCTCGCAGCCGCGCCAGCAGCGGCGGTCCAGCAACCCGCAGGCGAGCGGCACGCCAATGGCAGCTCAGCAGGCGGCAGCGCTGCAGCGCCAACTGTGCCTGACACCCAACTCGTGGAGCATCGTGACAACAGTACCGGCCAAGCAGGCGCAGCGCCAGCTGCGCTGACAGCCTTGCCTCCAGGCCCGCCGCCCAACCATGCATCACCAGATGACATCCTGGGAGGCCGCAGCCCAGCACCAGCCGCTGAGCCAAGTGAGCCTGACGAGGTAGACACGGCACAGCCGACGCGCTTTCTCCCGCTGCCAGGGGCGCGCTTGAGAGCAGCCTTCGCGGCTATTGATGCCCTGGATGCCGAAGCTGTGCTGAGCCACCCATGCAGCTCCGTCCGGTCCCCTCCGCACTTCCTTAAGGGCACTCTCCGCAAAGCTCTCCGGTTTGCCCTTGATGTAATCCATAATGCAGACGGCCACGGAGGTAGTTAGTAGTAGTTAGTAGCAGTTAGTAGTAGTTAGTAGTAGTTAGTAGTAGTAGGTAGTAGTAGTAGTAGTAGTAGTAGTAGTAGTAGTAGTAGTAGTAGTAGTAGTAGTAGTAGTAGTAGTAGTAGTAGTAGTAGTAGTAGTAGTAGTAGTAGTAGCAGTAGTAGCAACCGTAGAAGCAGCGACTGTAGTGGCGCTGGCCTTGGCAAGGCAAGTTCATTGATTCGGGTATGATTCGCGGGTATGATTCGGCTAGGTGCAAAACGGCACTGATTACAAACTCGTAGTAGCTGTGGTAGTAGTAGTAGTAGTAGTAGTAGTAGTAGTAGTAGTAGCAGCAGTAGTAATGGTAGTAGTAGTAGTAGCAGTTGTAGAAGTAGTGGTAGCAGCTGCAGAGCTCCGGCTGCCTAGCGAGCTGTTCCGCATAGTCCTCCTCCGCCGCTTGCGCATGCCCCTTCCCGCATCTGCGCTCGCCTGCCGCTGCGGGCGCCCCGCCGATGCTTTGTCGCTGCCTGCCCGACGTCCGGCGTGCTACGGACCAGGGCTGTACCGGTGGAGCGGGCGATCGCGCGTGTCTGCCGTGAGGCGGGCGGGCGGGTGGCCATGCATGTCCGAGTGGCGGAGATGAACGTGGATGTCCCGATCTCGGATGCCCGGCGCGTCTGCGTTGCCCGTGTGGCATGGCGCTCGCAGCAGTGCCAGACAAGCTGGGGCTGTGCTTGAGCAAGCGGCAAGGCGAAAACGGGAGACGACTTTCCCGGAGCTGCTTACGGCACGGCGGTGGCGGCTCGTCGTCTTCGGCATCGAGGTCGGCGGCCGGTGGAACGGCGAGGGGACTTGCTCCGCGCCCTCGCCCGTGCCAAAGCAAGGGAGCGGCCTCAGTGGCTGCGTGCCTCAGCGTTGCAGGCCTTTCACCAGCGCTGGTCCGGCGTTGCTGCCGTTGCGGCACAGCGGGCCCTCGCCGCCACCCTCGCTGGCCTGCCTAGCGCGGGCCAGGATGCCTTGGATGGAGCTGCGCCGCCCTTGCCCGAGGTGCTAGCGGCCGCGCGCCATGGCGCGGCCGAGGCGGTTAGCCGGCTGCCGCTGCGGCCCGGCTGACAAGCCTCGCCGCGGGATGGCCTGGTTCCGAAGGCTGATGGGCTTCTGGGGTCGTAGAGCGCGTTTCACCTAGGCCTAGCCTACGGCGTTTCACTTTCGCATGCTGGCAAGGGGAAAAAAAAGGACTCCTTTGGGCGAGGGAATTCCGACCTTGCCCAAAAAGCTATCACCGGGCCACATGCGTGCCATATGCGTGCCATATGCGTGCAAAAAAACATGCAAAAGCCATCGTCGGGCCAGTGTATACGCCAGTTCGTGCGCACAAACTGGCGTATACAGCACAAAAGGACACAGTTTTGACCGAGGTAAGATTCCGACCTCGCCCAAAAAAGCAATCGCCGGGCTGCGACATGCGTGCGACATGAGTGCTATATGCGTGCCACACGCGTGCAAGAAATATGCAAAAAGCCATCGCCAGCCATTGCCGGGCCATCGCCGGGCCATCACTGTGTGCAATTTTTTCTATCCGGGGTTAATATGGCTCTCGCCATATTTCTCTCGGAGCTTCCGGAGCCTGGTTTTCGCCATCCATCGCCTTGCCGTCAATCCTGAGCAGGGCACAGGATTGCCCCCGTCAATCCTGCGCTGGCCACAGGGTTGCCCCCGTCAATCCTGCGCTGGCCACAGGATTGCCCCGATGCAGCACCAGCAGCTCGGGCTTGGAACTGTTCTTGCCCGACCTCAGGGTCGTGATGGAGTCGGCCGCGCATCGTAGGCCGCTTGCGAAGAGCGCGTCTCGGAGCTGCGACGGAGATGTAAGGAGGGTCCGCGCAAATGCAGCTGGTCTGCCGGGGCGCTGGGCAGGGCAGCGCACGCAGATAGGCCGCCCTTTGGTCAGCGTGCTGCGCAGCCGCGTCCGGTGTCGGGCGCCCGCCTACACGTGAGGCGCTGGCCTCCGGACAGCAGCCAAGACCTCCAGCGCTGCTTGAAATGCCTTCCATAAAACACGTTGAAGCCACTGCGGGAAAAGGCGCGCAGAAGAAAAAACACGCCCCCTTTTCTGCCCTAGAGTTCAGATTCGCCATAGAAAAAGAGCCCGCTGCGCTCGCTCTCAGCACATACCTTCTTTTTCCTCAGGGACTTCCACAACAGTGTCTCGCCCTTCATTCAGTGCCCGGCGACTCTCCTAAGCCCCGTCCTTATCGCACGAAACCTCTCCGGAATACCTGCCCAAGAAGTCCATGTCTCGACAAACTTCTCGTAGAGCCCGCTTTTGGGCTCCAAGATGTGAAGGAACATGAAGCCTTGTCGTGGACGTGGACGTATACACTGCGTCGTGCCACGTATCCAGAACTGAATTTTTTAAACCAGCAATTACACACGCCAAACAAACATCTAAGCAACCCAATTCTAGCCTGCAGCAATCGAGTTGCAGCAGTGCCTCAGGATCCATGTGCAGTGCTAAGCCGCGAACGTGAAACTGCGCAATCAAGCCCACACTTTCAACACTGAGCTGCGCGCGCGCCGCTGTACCGTCGCTTCGCCCTCGCTTGACAAATGCAAAGTGTCGTGTATATGTATCTCTCTCTCTCTCTCTCTCTCTCTTTTTTTCTTTTTTTTGTCTTTCTCTTTATCTTTCTTTTTCTCTTTCTCTTTCTCTTTTTGTTTCTCTTTATCTTTCTCTTTCTCTTTCTCTTTCTCTTGTCTTTCTCTTTCTCTTTCTCTTGTCTTTCTCTTTCTCCTTCTCTTTTTCTTTAATTTGTATTTTTTGTTTTGGTTGTTTTTTCTCTCTCTTTCTCTTTCG
>CAUJNA010000978.1:111111-116111 GCA_963377175.1 Effrenium voratum
CATAGACGACAGATTGAGGACACAGACATCAGAACACACATACTCGACCCTACACAAGCAAGCAAAGCAGTAGACCTCTCCAGAGATCTACACTACATCCTCATCAACATCTGTCAGGGAGCAGCAGCTACAGTAGTAAGGCAAAACCGGATGTGAAACACCGCGACTCCTACACAACAGGTTCAGCCTACCAGTAGGAACAAGAAGCGTTGGCTACCTTACCAATCTACTGGAACCTACATTCAACGAAGCGCAGTTTGAAGAACAATTCCTACAATGGGAATACGACAGCAACCGCTACGAGAAAGACAACGGCACAGCACTACCAGGTGGAATCAAAATAGCAATACTACTCAACAAAACCAAAGGAGCACTGCAGCAACATCTCCAACTGCGAGCTGGACAGATCACGAACTACATCGAGATCGGAGCAGTCATCTTGGACTACTACAAGACGATTTCAGCCTTCTCGAGATCGACTTCAGCAGTAGGAACAAACTACAGTGGAGGAGCTGCACCAATGGATGTTGACAACATATGGAGGAAAGGAAGAAACTACAAAGGCAAAGGAAAAGGCAAAGGTAACTACAAAGGAAGCAAAAGCAAAGGCAAGTGCAGGAGTAAAGGACACTACAAAGGATTCGACAAAGGCAACACAGGAAACTACAACAAAGGAGCCAGGAAACTGCAGCACACAACATGTCATCGATGTGGCAAGCCTGGCCACTGGGCACAAGACTGCAGAGTGCCAGTATGGCACATAGGAGAAGGAGAAAACTACATCCACCAGAACAGAACAAGCAGATCATGACGACAATGAAGAACTACTTCAGGGTGTGAACGACACCTGGGACTGGTACTACGAAGGAGAAGAAGGACAACACGAGGTAAACTACATGGAGGAGAACTGGAACGACTACGACTATGACAACAGCTCGGATTGGAACGACAACAGCCATGAGGACACAGCAAACTACATTGGAGGCATCAACGAGTCACACCTCACCATTGGACACATCAGACAAGCAAAGTCACGAATACACAAGCACAAATCCAAATCACCACTTGGCAAGAAAACAACACACACACAACATCATGGAACGACCACAGCAAGGGCTTTCAACAATTCCTACAAGAAGACACCACACAGCTACACTTCGACATAGCAGCAGCAACACAACAGCAAAGGAGCAAGAAGATTGAGGACACTATCACACACTACATCATGTACTCCAACTTCAAGTCATACCACCACCTGTTGATCGACTCAGGAGCATCTACACATGTTTGTCCGAAGGACTACGCGCCAGACCTACTGCTACGACCTTGTGGAGAATCAGTTCCGCAACTCTACGCGGTTACCAACAAGAAGATTCCGGTCTACGGCATCAAGTACGTTCCCTACAAGCAGGACAACTTCAGGATCATGATACCCTACTACGCTTGTGATGTGAAGTATCCAATCCTCAGTGCAGCAAGACTACTTGATAGAGGATATGGACTTGACTTCAATCCACGACACTGCACCATCACACATGGACAACAACAAGCACACCTCATAAATGTCATAAGACGCTCAGGACTTTCTCTACCTACGAGCAGAGAAGATCGACATCCCTACAGGATTCGGCATCTACCCAATGACTACAGACAATGGAAAATCCATTGCTGTGATTCAACCTACAGAGAGAGCAGCACAACAACAAGAACAAATCGCACCAGGACTACGACAGATCCTTGGTGGAAACACTGACTACTGGAAACTTGATGGTGACTACGCCATTAGAGTACACAAACGACCACGCAAAGCACTATTCACACCACACAACAGTGGTTGCCCAATACCTGAAGAAGAACTAGATGATTGGCGACTAACCATCATCAACAGACAAGGGAAAGAGCAAGAACAACTACAAGAGAACCCAACACAACTTTCCAAGCAAGAACTACAACGAAGACTAGAAGGTGACAACTGGACTGGAGAAACCAGATTCAGAAGAAAGATAACACCTACACGCAGAGCAACATCAAAGACCACACCAACAAGGCAGAGCTCACAACCACCACGACTAATGGACACACCACCAACCAGATCAAAGATACAACTACGAGCACCACAAAAGACATGGAGGCCTAAAGCAGCGCCTTCAACAGATCTCGACACCACACAACCAAAGGAGACAATCCACAGACCACTCACAGCACAGGAGGACAACCAAGACTACTGGGAAAGACAAGGTGAACACTGGATAAGACACCACACAACACTTAGAACAACTCTCTTCACTCCAACAGATGGACCAGGACATCCACCAATCAGCGCCCTTGAGCCTCACAGAACCACAATCACTCAGAACAACTTTGGAGAAGTTTCACAACGCAGAGATGACTGCACAGTCATGGGCAACGCAGCACTACCATTTCAATGGAAAGGAACAACAAGGTTCACCGTGAAGAAAGACTACGAACACATCCAGGAGAACCACGTTGAGGAACAACAACACGAGCATCATGAAGCACACAGAGCAAGAGGACTACGACAACCACAACGGCCAACTCACAACAGATAGCAGAACACAATCTTACACATCTACCATACAGAAACTGGTGTCCAATTTGCGTTCAAGGCAAAGGACGCCAAGACAACTACAAGAAACAGCAATCACGACAACCCGTCATTCAAGTAGGTTTCGCCTACATCAAATCACAACAAGATCCAAAGACCATACCAGTACTGACAGCAGTTGATGTTACTACACAACTGTGTATGGCAGTAATGGTCCAGCAGTAACAGTCAAGGAAGTGTTGAGCGACTACACCGAACACTCCTCGGACAGGTTGAAAGCAACTACAGCATGACGATGTCCACAAAGCACTGTCTACTACCTTGGGTAGTACGACATGCAGCATGGACGGATATGGACGGTAAATCGCTACGTCATCCACTCAGACGGCTACACCAGCTTCGAACGCCGCTAGGGAAAAAACTACGAGCGAGCAATCTGCGAATTTGGCGAGACACTACTTTATCTTCCACCACAACACAAGAAACTTCCAAAAGCAGACCTACGGATGCAGAAATGCATCTGGCTCGGAAAAGTTTCCGAAACCGGAGAAAACTACGTCGCAACGGAATCAGGCGTACAAAAGGTACGAACAGTACGGACACTACAACTAGACTTCAAATACGACCTCGCACTGTTAAACTAAGTTTCCGGCGCACCATGGGCACCACGACGGAACACCTACGACCCATCGTTCGCAACACTGTTGGACACGCAGCTACAACCGTCAGAGAAAAGAAGGTCCACGCAAGATTTCGGACAACAGACGAACGCGACGGACGACATCGTGGCGGAACCCGCAACAAAACAACAACGCGCTACACCACCTCCACGACTTCCGTCTACCTCGACGTCAAGTTCACGACCACTACCGGATAGTCCTATGGCTACTTCACCAACCGGACGACAACATCCACCACTACCAGCACCACCTCGACAAACACTAAGACGGTTAACTCCGGAAGAAGTAATGCAACCAACCAAAGTACAGAAGACCTCAAAGGACACTACAATCAGATCAACGGAGCAATCAACCAAAGAACCACAACCACTACGACAGAAAATTAACGCAGTGACACTTCCCAACGGAACATCCATTACTCCCTACACAAACGACGACACCTCAGAAGACCAACCCATAATCTTCGACAATGAAGGTTATGACGAAGCGCAACTACTGGAAGGAATGAAACATTAGTCAAACCAAATGAAACTACATGACGTCTACGACGAAGTAGATGCGTCTACCGTCGACGACAACGTCATCAGAGTACAAGATGTGTCCACAGAAAGAAAGGACCAGGAGTACGAAGCCGAATCGTCGCAAAAGGCTACACGGAAAAGATCGAGGACGAAGACTCCGTCTACGCCTCCACACCAATGTTCACGACACTCCGGACACTCCTTAGAACTACAAATGTCACGACCAAACTGGATCGCGCGACTAGGTGACGTCTCTACAGCATTTCTACACGCACCCATCGCAAAAGATCACGACAGTAAACAACGTGACGTCTACCTTTGGCCACCTAAAGAACTTTGTCCACAACAGGACAAAATCTGGCGACTGAAGAAAGCCATGTGTGGACTACGCAGTTCACCAAAAGCATGGCAGGACTACCTGGCTGAAGTGATACAAAAGCTCAGCTTTGCAAGACTAAAGTCAGAACCTAACGTCTACACCAATGCGACTTGCGACTGCTACATCATGGTCTACGTGGACCATCTACTGGTACTTGGAGACAAGACTGCGGTTGACTCCACGTTCGAGGCCGTCCAGAAGCAGATCCTACTCAAGCACATCGGCTACCTTGAGCCTGGCGAACAACAACAATTTCTTGGAAGAAACATCGACCACTTCGGCGACTACTGCACCTAGGACTAAAGGACTCCTACATCGACAACATGATTGAGGAGTCTGGAATGACCAACTGCAACACAGTGACCACTCCAGGAATCGCCCACTACAAACCAACAATAGAGGATGAAGCACTTCTTGACCACGAACAACACAAAAGATACAGAAGGATTGTTGGCAAACTTCAATGGTTAGCATGCACACGACCAGACATCGCATACTCTACAAAAGAACTAACACGAGACCTCACAGCACCTACAGAACTTTCACGAAAGAGAGTCAAACACTTACTACGCTACTTGCCGGCACCAAGCACTACAAAATACTACAAATTCACCATAGAACCAACAACAACACTCAGAGCAAACACTAACAACATCCTGGATCTCGACGTTCATGTCGATGCTGACTGGGCAGGATGCCTTACTACCAGGAAATCAACTTCAGGTTTCAACATCATCTTTTGAGGAACAACAGTTGCATTTGGCAGCAGAGCACAAGCTACAATAGCACTCAGCTCAGCAGAGTCTGAACTCTACGCCATCTGCACGGGAGTTAATGAGGGGCTACACCTTAGA
>CAUJNA010000978.1:121111-124288 GCA_963377175.1 Effrenium voratum
TCATTGAATTTTGTGGGGAAAGTTGGTTCCATGCACCGGGGGGCTGCAAGCAGAACCACCAAATCAAAATATGTACTGTGAGCTCCTCAAATGGGTTTCTTACCGACTATATCCTGCGGTTACCTGGTGGTTTAATATTGACCCATACCCACATCGAAGCGGACAATCGTGGCTGCCAGATTCCCGAATGGCACCATGATCACTGGTGTATTCGAAAACCATGGTGCTACTGGAGAGGCTGGAGATATCGATGAGTGGCGTTATATCTCAACTGCGCGCATAGCCATTGCATTTCTGGATGCCAGGGCACGAAGAAGTGGGCCAACGGTTCTGTGTACACAGGCCATGGTGTGTTCTCGCTTTGTGAAAGGTTGCAGCTTCTTCGTGTTGGTTCGGGCAACCAGGCACTCTGCTGAACAACAGCATCCACAAGTCCGCCCCTCGAGCAGGGAGCTGCAGACCTCTTTCACAACCTGGCCTGAGGTACGGAGTCTTCCAGTGGCCAGACGGGCGGCGCTACATAGGCCAGTTCCAGGCGGGTATGTGTAGGGGAGATAGCATGGTGGTTTTCCTTGTGGTTTCCCTTTAAAGCTACTAGTTACAAGTATCCTTAAAGAAAAAACAAACACACAGACACACACACACACACAATTAGACCTTGAACGCCTTGGAATTGTTTCAACCCCACAGCTGCCAAATCTGTCTCAAGTCGCCAGGACGAGATGATGCATGGCGAGGGCATGCTTTGCTGGTCCGACGATTTCGGAGTTTGCCGCTACAAGGCCTGACGTTTTTGGTCGGAAAAGGAGCAAACACCGCACACTCAGTACATCCTCCTTATTTGGGAGACTAAGCATGAAAGAAACAATCCACCCATAGGCCTTGGAGTGCTCGCGCTCAGGGCACCTTCGAGCACAACGTTTTCCAAGGTCATGGTGTTGTGGAGTGGTCCGTCAAGGCGGGTCAGAGATATCGCGCTCGCTCGCTGTCGTGCGTCTTCACTGGCGCAAAAAGACGAGGCATCGCGAAACGAGCCACGGGGAAGAACGAAAAACGCCGGGCGAGCTGAATCTTAAGACATGGAACCGATCCAAGAGTGGTGGTCAACTGAAAGTCATGCCCCGGGCATGGCGTTCACGACTTAGCCCCTGAGGCTCGCTACGTGGGTGAGTGGGGGTCTTGGAGCCAAAGGTCAAAGGGTGCGAGATGGCCACAGAATTTGTCGGCTTGATTTTCTAGTATCAGTGTTTTTGTTGGAATACTTTCTTTCACCCTCAAACATGGTTGCTGGACACAAATCCGCACCGATTTCCCAAAGTCGCCATTCACGATGCCGAACCTTCGGAGTCACGACCCTGCAGATGCTTGTTTCACTCCGAGCTGTGAGAGCAGACCAGGGGTTGCTGGCCAACTGCTTGGATGGTTGAGGTTCTTCAACGGGCTTTACCATGGCGAGGGCACCTTCGAATGGCCGGACAAGGTGGGAGGGCTTCGGCTCGTCAAACATGTCCAGGAGCCAAGTGAGAAGCCCAAAGTAGGTGGTTCTACTATCTGGTTATAGTAAGGCAAATGCACACCTTGTAACCATCAATCTTGGCGAAACCAACAAAAACACTGGGTTGTGGGCACCGCTCAAGTGACCTGGCAGAAGTGTGAGATGTTATCTTTTGGCAGTGGGCTCCCTCCGCTCAGCTGGACCACATCTGACTTAGACAGTGAACAACGGACAATGGTTTGTTTCGAGTGCTGACCGGGTTTGCAATTCTTATTGTGAAGCCAGGTCCCCATGCTGCCTAGATGTGCTAATTGCGTTTCGAAGTACTTTGGGGCGATTCTTGAAATAGGATTTGGACCCCAAGAGGTTGCCCTAAGCCCCAAGCCCCAAGCCCCTAAGCCCCTAAACCCTAAATTTGTTTTCCTCACGAGCGTTTCCGAGGCGAACGTCTATCGTGGGCAATGGCAGTTCGGCGAGATGAGCGGGAAGGGAACCCTCACCACGAGCTGCGGCTCGATTTACTCCGGCGAGTTCCATGCGGGAAACCTGGAGGCACGGGAGAAGGGGGCCAAACGTTTCGTTTTTTTTTGGGTGGGGACAAAACCTCCCCCTTTTCAGCTTCCCTCCAATTGGTGGCTTAGATTGGTGGTTTGGTGGTTAAAGAAGGGCTTCCCATCTACCCTCTACAAAGCCAGCGGTTCAAATTCTAAACCCACCAATCCAAACCACCAACAAGCGGGAGCAAGGGGCAAGCTGACTTTTGGGTGGTTTTGAGGGGCCAAAAGGAGAAGGTGGTGAGGTAACCACGCCAAACACAGGGTAACACCGCCAAAAACAGGGTAACACCGCCTTAAATGGACGGTAATACGCCGCACGAAATACCTTCATATTCTCCTTTTATTCTCCTTCTTCTCCTGCTTTTGCTCATTCCTGCCCTTCTTTTGCTCATTCCTGCTTCCTTTTGTATGTTCTCCTTCTATTCTCCTTCTTCTCCTTCTTTTGCTCATTCCTGCTTCCTTTTGTATATTCTCCTTCTATTCTCCTTCTTTTGCTCATTCCTGCTTCCTTTTGTATATTATCCTTCTATTCTCCTTCTTCTCCTTCTTTTGCTCATTCCTGCTTCCTTTTGTATATTCTCCTTCTATTTTCCTTCTTTTGCTCATTCCTGCTTCCTTTTGTATATTCTCCTTCTATTCTCCTTCTTTTGCTCATTCCTGCCTCCTTTTGTATATTCTCCTTTTATTCTCCTTCTTTTGCTAATTCCTGCTTCCTTTTGTATATTCTCCTTCTGTTCTCCTTCTTTTGCTCATTCCTGCTTCCTTTTGTATATTCTCCTTCTATTCTCCTTCTTTTGCTCATTCCTGCTTCCTTTTGTATATTATCCTTCTATTCTCCTTCTTCTCCTTCTTTTGCTCATTCCTGCTTCCTTTTGTATATTCTCCTTCTATTTTCCTTCTTTTGCTCATTCCTGCTTCCTTTTGTATATTCTCCTTCTATTCTCCTTCTTTTGCTCATTCCTGCCTCCTTTTGTATATTCTCCTTTTATTCTCCTTCTTTTGCTAATTCCTGCTTCCTTTTGTATATTCTCCTTCTGTTCTCCTTCTTTTGCTCATTCCTGCTTCCTTTTGTATATTCTCCTTCTATTCTCCTTCTTTTGCTCATTCCTGCTTCCTTTTGTATAT
>CAUJNA010000979.1:0-152500 GCA_963377175.1 Effrenium voratum
ATGGATGGAGCGACCTGCAGGGCTCTGCGGCCAACAGAAACCCTATCGCGGGGCAGCCTCCGATTCTACTTGATACACGTCATCAGCCACCCTCTGGTTGATGTTCAAGACCCGGACTGGCCACCCCACACAAGCAGTCTTGAACCCCCCAAAGCCGACACAGGCGCGCAGGGCGTACAGCATGTTCACGTTGTCAATCGAGCTGAGCAACTACTCATCTTTCAGTCTCCCCCGTGGTTGCTGATTCGTCTTCCAGGCATGCTGAAGCATGCCTACACTGTCAAGTCGACAAAGCGAATGGGAGGATTTTGCCAATATGCGAAGTCATCCAACTAGTCACAAATTCAAAGACTTCTCCAAGTAGTGCGACCTCATCCAGCTCAAAAAGCCATCGTCTCAAAACTGTCCGATGAATGCCGTGTACATCAATCCAAGCACGTGCAAAAGCATCAAACTCATCTAAAGCTTCAATTGCCATGTCCTTCGCTATGTCAGCCCGCAAGAAAATTGCATCGGGACTTACAATATCCATCAAAATATACTGCGGCGCCAATCGCCGAACTAGGTATGAAAGTGAAACCCCTGCCACAGGTGCATTGATTGGCAACTTCTCGGAGAATACCCCCAGCAGCTCCACATCGATGGCGCAAGAACGAAGTTGCTCAGAATCTAGCAGAGCAAATTGCAAAGGCGGAGGAATTGCATTGATTTCGGCTTGGATTAGTTTGGGCCGAAGGTGGCAAGAAATGGATTCCTCGATGATTGGTCCGTCATATGAGTCAATGTCCACCTTCAAGATGTCCAAGTTGGAGCGGGCAAAACTGGGAAATGCGGATAGGAGTTTTCTCAAATTCTGCGTTGTGACTTTAGAACAAACCAGCTTCACCCATGGAAGATTCTCAGCATGTTTGACGCATAGGTTGTCATCTGCCTCAATCGCCAGAGCTAATTCCTTTGTCTTCACCCTGGAGCTTGCTGCATAGTGTGACAAAGGATCATCAGAGATCCCATCATTTGCACCGATGTTGACGTATGATCCTTCCAAAGCATGTCCTGAATTGTGGACTTTCTCCAGGAAGTAGCTCACATTCTTAGCAATCTCCCTCTCAACTGTGGGGGATCTGATGACGTGACGCCGCTTCCCCATGCGAAAGCGATGCGCTTTCCTCCGTTCCACTGTGTGGTGAAAGGATCTGTTGCTGTGGAACCAAGCAAGTGCTTCACGGACGTCCTCCACCGTCTCTGCCCATGGGCTCCGCAAGGAAAGAATCTGTCCTCTAGACATATCTTTCACATATGCTTCTGGATTCACATATCCTTCAAAGCGATGGTCTGACAATCGGGCGGCCAAGGGTATGATCCTGCCGCCCACCGCCAGACTCACGTGAACCGAATCACCCATTGCATCTGAGTCGCTTTGGGTCTCAGGCGAGTCTAAGGTTTGGAATGCTCAGACTTTATGTGGCAGCGTGAAGTGCTCAGACTTTGTAGTGCTTTCTTCCTTCTGCTTTCACCCAATTTCTTATCTGCTGAATTTGGGATCAATGCTGTATCAGATCGGACAAATTAGACAAACCTGGGTGTGCAAAGTGAGCCAGCATGTTTCGGCACAAATGTCCGAGGCTGCGAAAACCACAAAGCCAAATGCCCTGACATAACATGTCCCTTCTTCCGGCGCTGAGTTTTGCGCTTGTCAGTTGTCAATGCTCTGAGGCAAGAAACGCCTGCGGCGCAGCAAGAAGCATGACATGTTCAAATGGATGCGGTTGACAACATCTTGGCTCACCGTTGAACGCTCGAAGAGCGAGCTTGAGTCATCACTAAACAATCCGCAATCACATGAAGATTGCAAACCCCTTAAATCTTCCGGAAAAGAAGAAAGGTTGGCCGCAATTCTTCCCGCCTTCTTTAATGAATGGTCATTTGTATGCATGAAAACCACGATCATGTTGGAGGTCCCCTGAATCCCTTTTAACATACTCTATGAGACATAACCCTATGACAAGGTGCAGAAGATACTGACTTGCAGGTTTTGTTTCTTCTGAGTCCGGTCGTCTCTGCTCCACTCCGGTTCTCTTTCTGTCTGGCCAACAGGAAAACTATTATAGGAAAGCAAAAGGAAACTTAGTTCTCTTTTCGCTGCAAGGCTGAAGAGTTCCACAATTAGTCAATGGGGTTCTGTATTACTTTGGGGGCACCAGCCTTGAAAGGGGGGCTACCCTTTATCAGCTTGAAATGCAATAAGACATTTGCTGTTGCCGGCTGGCAGCTTTCTCGGTGTTGGGAAAGCAACCCTTGTGACTAAGATGGGAATAGTATTGGCAAAGTATTGGCAATAGCTCTTGTATTTTACCATTCTGATGTGTTTATTCATCTTGGATTTTGTGGGAAACAAAAAGCCGTCTGGAATCCGGGAAGGTTTTGGTGGGATCCACGAGTTTTAAACCGATTGTAGATGCTTTTGTGGCAAACCTTGTGGGGCCCCTCTAAAGTAGTAGTTAATGGCTGGCAGTCGGGGGAAAAGAACAGTCTTTGATTAGGGGGTTCATTAATCGGGAGGTCAACCATATGACATATCCTATGGCATGTTGAATGAGCATATATATATATAGATATATATATATATATATATGTACGTATATATATAGGTATACATATAAGCTTCATATATAGGTATACATATGCTCATGTACGTGCACATTGTAGTCATTGCATGAATCCCATGGACTTCATCGTACTTTACAAATCCAATGTAGGCCCTTTGGGTTTCGGTGGCGGCATACCCTTCAAAGAAGCACAATTTGGAGCGGGGGGGGCATTGAGCCAGCCTCCCCGAAACAAATTAATTGATCATGGACCGCTGGATGTGTTGACCAAATACTTGACTTTTGCCGGGCCACGAAGACGAAGGGAGTCGTCTGCTCCACCAAGGTGGAGCCTCGCAGAGTCAAAATGTTGATAGCGGCAATCATAATCTTCGCCCCAGAAAGACAGAAAGCACAAGTTTTCATTGGTTGATGATCAGGGATAACACATGTTGCATTGCCCCCGTAATTGCAGATACCGTGCTGATCGAAGGTTTGGGTTGCAAAGCCTGGTTGTCCACTTTCTAGTTTAAACAACTCCCTTTGATTCAGAAGTTGACATCAAACAAACACATGCTGGTCTTTGGAGTACGGGGTGCGTATTTGCCAAGCAATGATAGATGTCCCAAACCTTAGCTACCCGTATTTGCGGAATCGTTCAACTGCCTTTTGACCAATGAGGCTGTCTTGGCTACATACCTCCTATTTGCGCATTTATAAAACAAGATTGAGTCGTTGAATCTGACCCCGCTTCTTTTTGACACCACATCTTATCTTGGCATCCTGAACTCGTGGGCAAACCGCGGCAAACCCAATGCATCAGGCTCTACCGTTTCACCACTGCGCCTTTTATGGAGGTGAAGCCTGTCTTGCTTTTCCCCACTGGAGTGGCAACATGACTTATTTTTGCTGGAACAAGCATACCCTTTTCAAGCAACACTCTCCTTAGCTTCATGTCCTGGCCCGCTCTGGCAATCATATTTCCAGATGAGTACAACCAACAGGCAGGCGTGAAAGGCCTGAATGAACACATCACATTGGCTCCTCTTCCGGGAAGGAGATGCGATTCCAAATGAATGCGGACATACATATTATACAGCAGCTTCCTCTGGTGTGGTGGGTTGGATTGGTAGTTTGACGGGGCCTCAAACTCGCAAACCACAATCCAAACCACCAATTGGTGGGGGGGGACCCCAATATATATATATATATAATATACATACATACGTAGATTCACATGTGTATGTCTGCATATATATAGTGTATATATATATATTCATAATATGATCATCCCGTGCCTCACCCCAGCCCTCACGCTGGTCAGTTGGCAACAATGTGTTTTTGGATGGGTTTGCCAACTTAAGCGTAAATATTGTTTGGAGCACGTACCCTCCCAACAGCTCGTGAAGCCCAGCAGAAGCTCACTTTCGAGAAGCCTCCTCTTTTACTCCAACAAAAGCAAACCTTTCGAATGCGTTTGGGAAACCCTGCAAAGACCTGCATGAAATCGTGCTTTGAGACGCCGGAATTTCTGGAACTGACTCCGGGGCACGAGTAAAGATCTGGATGTGCGTCAGGTTGCCCAGAGGGAAGTCCACTGGCACGTCGATAAGATTGGTGCCCACCTCGACGAGTACTGGCGCCAACGATAAAGCACTTGTTGGTTAGGCGGATTCACAATGTCAGCCAAGGAATGAGGGCGAGAGCCCACAAAATGGTCGCCAGAAGTTTGTGGGATCCCACGGGATCTTCAGAACTGAATTCCACCTGCAAAAGGGTCCTGGTAGCAATCAGCAACCGGCCGGGTCACCCAGGAAGAAGACTCGAGTGCCCAAGACCGGCTGATCACCGTGTACGTCTTCCTTTAACGCCAGGAGGGAAACCGCGCTAAGCAAAGGACGGCAAAGGACTGGTTCTGGTTGCCTGTCTGGACTGGGTAGGATCTAAATCAGCTTTTGGTCCAAGTTTGGAGTTTCCTCGAGGAGTGATAGTCCAAGAGGGTGCACTGTATCTTTGAAAGAACTAAAGGGTCAAATGCCAGCCAGGAAAAGGCAGCATTGAAGATTGGATGAGGAACACGCCCAATCGTACCTCGTTCAGCTAGCACCCAAAATTGCATAATTAAAGGGTCGACATGCGTGGGGCTCGAAGGCTCCGACTTATCAAGCCTAGTTGGCCTAGTTGAGGTTCCGACGGGGTTGTTCTCAGAAGTGTTTGGACTTGCTTGTCCAACCTACAAGCATCACCTAACCAAAAGGAACCTCATTCCACTCGGATCCACTCGGCGCCTGGAAACCCCGCCGCAAACTCCCTGAAACTGTCGGTCTGGTAGTTGACAGCAGTGTACCCCGCCTGGCCTTGCCCGAGGCACTCCTTTAGGGTGGGGACACCCCCTTCTCGTCATTTGCCCAGACCGAGCCTCTGTGGTGCCCAGCTTGGACAGTGCGTCAGCCTCCAGGGTTGCTCATGCCCAACCCAAACAACCACTCAAACAAGAGTCGCGTTCGGTTTTGATAATTGTGGACATTTGGAGACTAGACCGAGTCAGGAAACAAATGACTGTGTCAGGAAACATGAGTCAAGAAATGGACAGGCACGAGTCAAGAAACAACTGGAGGCAAGTCAAGAATGAAAGTTATAAATATTTAGATCACAACAGCAAACGTGAGTCAGGAAACGCGGAAACGTGAGCTAGGAAACGCGATTCAGAAGTGATGTAGTCAGTGCTTTTGAATTGGTGATGCTGGGATGCAAGTCTGGCACTGCGTGCTTTGTGTTCTGACGCGTGCTTCGTGCATCGTTCCTTGATATCTTCATGGCTCGGATCAAGGAACAACCTGGCGTGCCAAGCTGTTCGAATCAGGGGAGAGGGGAGGCATGAAGAGACATGCGTGATGCTGGCCGCAATGCAAAGGGGGATGCAGAAGCCACTGCATGCTTTGTCCCTTGCCGTTTGCTTTGGACATTGTGCCTTGATGTCGTCTTGGCCCAGGTGAAGGAAAACTTGCGTTTTAGGGTTTAGGTTTAGGGTTTTAGGGTTAGGTTTACGTTTGTAGGGCTTAGGTCTAGGGTTCTTAAGGTTAGGTTTTAGGTTTTAGTTGTAGTTTCTCAGCGTCTGCAAGGAAGTATCACCAAGTCGCACAACGGCGCTATAAAAAAGCGAGGGGGTTGGGGGGGGGGGGGGGCAGCCACCCCATGAGAAAAACAAACGTTCAAAGAAGCTGTTACATCGCGCGACTACAAAAACGAGAACCACGAAGCCGAACAACGACCCTGTTCCTGTCGTTTCCGCGTCGGTTCCTGACTCACGCTCGTTTCCTGGCTCATGAAACCTTATTCACTTGACTCCAAACTTTTGAGAGGGCCCCGGCACGCTGTTCCTGTCGTTCTCGTCGTCGTTTCCTGACTACGGTCGTTTCGTGACTCACGAAACCTTATTCACTTGACTCCAAACTTTTCACAACGCCGCGCCGCATTGTTCCTGCCGTTTCCACCAACTCCCAACGCGTTGTTCCTGTCGTTTCCGGGGCCGATTCCTGACTCACATATTTCTTGACACGACCCAACCGGTTTCCTGACTTGGACCCACCCGTTCCTGACTTCGTCCAACCCGTTTCCTAACTCTGTTTCCGGACTCGCCGCTTACTGTACCCTTTTCTGGAAAGATGAGCGTTCCTGGGTAAACAAATCCAATGTATGCTCTGAAACAGGTGAGTACTTACTTAGACTGGGGAAAATAGCACCACCAAACAAAAAAAGCTGACTGAAAACGGCAATCCATCAGTTCAGGCTTCAAGCATCCAAGGGTCGGACATGTAAGGCTCCTGTGTTTTGTTTGCCTGTGGATCCTAAGACCCTCCTTTGCGCTTCAGATGTGTAATCGGCCTGGAAGTATGGGCTTCGAACCAAAAAACTTCAAACATTTGCAGATTTGAGTTGTTGCTTACGTTCAGCATAAGCATGTTGCATCGCAAGCCACCGGTACATATACTGACTGCAAACGATGCTCCAGCCAGTGCGAAGGGAGTGGGTTTCTATCTGGCCGTATCTGTTTAAGGGGGCCCGTGTATGTTGCTGCTGCAAGACTTCAAAAGGACGCCACCCTGTTCCGGGATTCCTCAAGCATTTGAGATACCCTCGAATACAAAAGGGTTCGAGGCCCAACTCAAACCAGTAGAGCGGCTGAAAGTGAAAACCATGGATCTCGGCCCTTGACTTGCGAAAACGAGCTTGAGGTTGTGCTTTTTGTTTGGGGCCTCCCCTTGCAGCATGCGCCAAAATACATGTCCAAAAAGTTTCCTCAGCAGAACCTGCCTGGCGCCCCGAATCGGCTAAAGCTGGGGCCACCTGAAATGGCGGATTGATCCTATGGCTGGCTGTCCTCCGAAATATCCCTGGCCTGAGGGTAGTAAGTTGAAATAATTCCGGAAAGGGAAGGCCAAACGCGAAGCCATATTCTTCCCTTGAGGTTGGTCATCTCGCAAAGGCCAGCAAACAAACAAGATTCCTTTGCCGATGGTTTTTCGATTTCTGTCAATCAGAGAAGCGGACCCGAAAATTGCACCCAACACGAGCGGCACGAATCTCACGGATGTTACGCATGCGGGAAAATTTTGAAAACAAGCTTCTAAGCTTGCACTTCCGCAGCCTCATGAAAGTCCCGACCTCTCCCAGCAACGGGCAACGTCTCCTCCCCGTCCGGCCCGGTGCCTGAGGTCCCTGGAAGTACACATCATAGAACGCCACCTCCAGGAGTAGAGTTCCCACACAGTGCCACCTACTTCACTCAACCACAAACTCCAAAAACAAAGGGTGAGGTCTGAGACTCATGGGAAGGTGAGGTCTGAGACTCATGGGAACCCGGAATACACCAGGTTGATTGATCCGGGTTGGCGAATAGCATACTTGCCCAAACCAACCCTCTTGACCCCTATGCAACTGCAGAATCCTGTGCAAAATCATGTTCACGTTTGGTAAGGTTCACACCATACCATAGCTGTTGCTCCTCCTGGTAGGGAAAGATTCCGGTACCAACCGAAGGCACCAAATCTTGCTGGGGAACGCCTACGCTCACCCAACAAGAATTGGTTCAAACATCCAAAGAAAGCAGCCAAGACATGGTTGTGTCAAAACCGAAACGGCTCTAATAGGGATACACAAAGCCCAACCGGTTCACAACAGGGCACTCCAAATGTCTGCCTTAAACATCTCCGCACCAAGAAGAAACTCGCCTAACACTGGGACGTACGGGGATCCACGTAAGGAAGTCAACTCCATCTTGCCAGAGGGCGATAGGTTCTGCCTTTTTTTCCAACAATACGATTCTATCCGCCAAGTTGCTAAAACCGCCGGACCCACTTCTGGATGGTTAGAGAAACAAAACTGGCTTCCATGTTGATCACTTGCTGATACCTATGTAAAGCAAGCCAGGGCTTCTAGAAATGGACCTTTTATGTGATACCAAAAGTGAACTTCTCTGTTCCTCTTTCTGGTTGGTCACCAAATGCCCGAACAGGGTCTTCACATTTCCCTTTTCTGCAACTAGTTGTGTTGGACACGAAGAAACGGAGACATATGGAAAGCACAATACATGTAGCCAAAGTGTTTTGGGACACAGACGTCATGAGCGGGCCAAAACAAAGCTGTTTTCATTTCAGCTTTCCGTGCAACCTCACCAAAACAAGGTTGGCATCAAATAGAATCTCGAAATTTCGCTCTTATCCAGTGGCTTTTAGGATATCTGTTTTGTAGCAAGCAGGCTATCCGAGGTTTCCAGAAAAAAGGGTGTGTATTTTGAGGATACGGGTTTGCTTCAAAGGCAAAGCAAGACATAAACGTTTGGGAACTCGAGCCGGACCGTGGATTTCACGCCTGGTGCAAGGAGTCGGGGGCCTCCCACGCGATGGGGCCCCCCAACTGATCCACATCCAAGTCCTCCACGGTTCGGATGAAGGAAGCCCTACCTTGTTCCCCCCAAACATAGCACCGTCCGGGGGGGTAGCTGGAAGATCACTTTCCTCCAAAAAGCACCTCTGTCAGGTGCCATGCTAGTGGGAGGGAGGGCAGTCCAATGTACGGACGGACAAAGGTGCCAGTTGGGATGAATGAATGAACTGGTGCAGGTTTTTTTGTCCATCCACAGTAGAAAGGGGAGCCACAGCAACCTGGTGACTACTAGTGCCGCTGCTATATCTTAGGGGCCATTGAGGACCATGAAGAGTCATGACCGTACCATGTCACCCCTCGGCTCAGAATCAGTACTAGGCCTAGAAACCTGTACCCCGTCATCTCCATTCCGTCCCGCTGGAGTCGGATGTGTCACCTGACTAGCAAAGCTAAAAACAGATTGAATTTATGTTGTAAATTCAACATATAGTTTGCATGAGTCTCACCTTTTAAACTTGAACTGATCTGCAACGATTCCTTACAGCTCTTTCCTCACTCGCAGATTGCGATTTTGTGTTTGTTGCGCCCGGCAAAGGAGACCCCCCAAATGGGCGAGGACCGTAGCTGCCCGGCCCAAAGTGAACACCACGACATCCCCCATATCAACCAGCGATCTATATTAATCCTGCCCACGCCAAGTACCCCCTTTCCAAGGAATATATGCCAACCTCCGCCCAAGAGAAACATACTTCACCACGCCGCACCTGGATGCTGAAAAAAACCTGGGAAATAAATCATTGGAGATTTGGCCTCCGGGGCGGCGTCTCCCATTCTCCGCCACCGCCAATATGTTTGTTGTCTCCTGGTCTACGAAGGTGGCGAAGCTCACCGAGGCATTCAGGTCCTCGATGTAGGCACCTCTCAGCGACTCGGCCGGGGGGCCATGGGCAGTGTCTGGGTGTTGATCCTGGTGGAAAGGAATGCGTCCTTCCAGATTTCCCGACAACACCTCGCAAATGGCCCAAATGTTGGCAAGTATCATGAGAGTGCGTGGTTTTGGGTCCGTCTGACGTGGACTGGCATTGATTTGACCTGCGGAGTAGTTGGGAAGTTGTTCGGATTCAACATGGCTTCGCCAGTAGCGAGCTCAGGGTCCGAGGGAGTCACTTCGGACCTAAGTGAAACTTATGTTTTTAAATTTTCAAAATTTCATTTGCAACCAAAAGACCGGGAAGCTTGAAAAGGCGATCACCGCTTTGGGCGATCGAAGACCAAAGTGGGGGAGTTTGGAGAAAAACATCCTCGCTTGAACTGAGATTGGGGTGCTGCGACCTGAAGCATCCACTTTAACGGTAGAATGTCAACCCCTGACCACCTTGAAAAACCCTAAAGAAAAGGCTTCCAGAAAATACCCTAAAGAAATGGGTTCTTGAAGTTGTCTTGCGAGTACTGAGGTCCGTTGACACTTGCCAAAAGGACCTTTTCCACAGGTTCACCTGTTGGGGCACGAAAAGCTGGCGAACTTGAAGAAAACAGTTACAGGTCTAAAGCTGCAGTCGGCAAACCGACCACCAGAAAACCCGCAAATCTCCTTAAAAATGGTAGGTTACATGTAAAGCCTATTTGTAAAAACCTGGCCTAGCCTTCAAACCAGAGCTGGTTTCCAACTAAGATCCTACAAAACCACCTGTTGTTGTGTTTCGGGTTTCCCTGGTAGCTACCATCTCGAGACTTGTCTGGCCTTCTTTGTGCAAGAGTCTGGGGCACAGGCTTCAGGGCTCTCCCGGGTTTGACTCCATCAAATCATTCGCATGCCAAAGGAACGTATCGTTTACAGAACCTTCACGGAGGTCGCACAACTTTGTGAAGGGGCGACATGTTTTGAGCAACACGATATCACATATTTTTCCCCACGTTTAGAAGTCATGGCCCTTTCTTGAAACCACCAACTGGACAAATCATACATCAGCTCAAAACGCAAATGGATGCTTTTGGTGACAGGCCCTAAACCCATGTGGTGCAATATGTATTCCATTTAACCAGCAAATGGGCAATGCCTTTTGCAACCTTTGAACGGCACCTTATCTTTGGGTTGTTGTTTCGCCAACTTTTGAAGGACTGTTCGGTATATTTTACCCAAAAGTTATCCTACAGGGATTGCTGTTTGTCCAGCGTCTCGAAAGGCAGTGTGAAAATATAGACAAGCCTGTCTTTGATTGATTTTGGAGCACATGTTCTTTCATTCTAAGAACCACAGGGTGTGTGGGTGTGTCATTGGATAGGGAAACCCTAAGAGTCGGTGCCGCTTCTCCCACTACAAATGTGCGTGTGTTTCAGCAAAACATGTACCCTACCACCAACAAACAATGCTTGGTGCACAGGAACCCTACCCCGTCAAGAGGAAACTGTAATCCAAAGGGAGGCGATTCCATGTAATTGTAAAGCCCATAGGGTTTCTTGTCCCAAACATTTGCTGTAGCCCTGCAAAAAAAAAGGGTAGTGGGCTCGCCGGGTGCTTTCCCGTTTTGGAGGTTCAATGAAAACTCGGATCTGCGACAGGTCCAAGGGATTTTTTCCCAATCCAAACCTGGCAAATGCGTCATGACCAATCAAAAGGGTGGATGTCCACGGCAGGGAGTTTGATCCCTCGCATCTCAATTGGCTCATGCCAAACCTGGGACTGAATCTTAGCCACCGGCTCAAAGGCACAGAGTGATGACCCCTGATAAATCCCCCGTGTCCCTTCAACAAATGGGAGCTCATTTGATGGGTCGGCATTCATGTTGACCCGGATTGACAAACTCTTCGCGTTCCTTGCCGGGCGTTTCCTTCAAGGTGAAAGATTCAATCTCAAGCGAGATCCCCCCTAATCAACCAGGGGTCCCATTACACGTTGGCCCAGTTGTTAGGTGGCGGAGGGCTACCCACAAAGGACCGCCAAAACTGCTCAGAACGGCACCCTGCGGCGTGGTTTGCTCCGCCAAGGCGGACCGGGTAAAGACCAAGACGTGGGCGAAGTCACCAGCCGCCTTGAGCGGCCAAAAGCGAGAGTCAAAAATAGTGTCCGCTACCGAACCACAACCAACATACAAGGGCAGTTAGCGGATCGGGGGCCAGTGGAAACCATCTTAGAGAGAGATGCAGAGATCATTTGAGTATGAATATAAATTGGTTGGACCCTTTGGTAAAACTCATGTAAACTTACATATTGTTCAAATTTATAACCACTAAGTCGAGAATGCATCTAAGGGTAATGACGTTGGCTTGCAGGGACACCAACAGCAAACCAAACATATCTCGAAGATCCACGTGTTGAGACACACCCATACCACGCGTGGCCCATAAAAAACCGGTTCTTGCAGGGAGGAAGCACCCTCTTCGAGGAAACGGTCACAAGGCAAAGCCCAGAAGGACACTGCCATACACCAGCGAGGCACCAGAATGGCCAAATGAAGGCAGTTGTAACCAAAGCCACCAGTACACGGGCTACTGTTCACCCAAGGGGCTCGTGGACAGTCAAACCCATGCAAAGTTCACATCCTTGTGAGTGGTTCATCACATTCAAGGGGGGTCCCGTGACCTCACCAAAAATACCATGCCTGCTCATGGTTGTGGACAATTGGCTCCTCTCTGTGAAGCCAGAGTGAGGCCCCCATCCCCGGGACCCCCCTTGAATGTGAAAAGAACAGTCATAAGGATGGCCCACTTTGGCTTCAGAATTCCCACAGCTCCGACCGGCGGACCTTAGTATAGAAAGTGGTCCTAGAACCCAATTTCGACAATCATGACGTGAGTCATAATTCAACATCTGGTAATTATTGAATAAGCCTAGCCATAAAGCCAATATCCAAAGGGCGGACAACTTTCCACACCCAGTTCAAGTTTGGAGGCCTTCATCCCAAGATTTGCCAACGCCTGAAAATTTTATGAAGTCTACCTAGGCTACCCACGGCGAAGCATCAACAGTTTGAAGAGCGGTTCGCATGCGTTTATATATGGTTGGAGCCTTCTTTGGCAGCACACACCAAAAATGAACAGAACAAACGGATCAGACAAATAAATCAATGCCACATGCGACACTTCAAGGAGGCAATGGTTGCCTAGTATCAAATCGCCGGCAACCACCTCTCATGCTCGCACCTTGCGCCTCAATGGCAACTACAGATGAACATGCACGTTGGGAAAGGGTGAAACCTGATTGATCAACTGTTCAAGTGACCCATCAACAACCGGAAAGGATTGATAGACAGTTCAAGTTGTCCGAGAGGGGTAAACAATTGAGCTGTGGGCTCCTCAAATCAATAGTATTGCAAAATAACTTCATTTTGATTCAACAAACTGTACAGGCAGGGTTAACATCCTCACAAGTTGATGACATGATGTTCGATCAATCTCATACAACTCGCAAGTCCCATCAATGAACATTGTTTGGTAAGAATTCATAAGCTGAGTCAATAATACTTCCTTGCGTGCACCTAAGCAAGGTTCTTCTTGAAATGAACCGGTAAAGGATTCATGGAGCGTGGAATGCCATGTTTAGAAACGGCAACTTTAACCGTTTGCATTTGGGATAATCAGCCAAGACACGGCCTGCTGGGATATATTGGTCCCGTTTTTCCACAGCTTTTGCCCCCAACCAAAGCCAATATGTTGACGCCGGCCCATGTAGAGCAAGTTCAAGACAGAACCTAGTATGGGACATGTGGGTTTGATTCTGAAAACCATGACATATTGACCAACAGCGTTGAATCCTAAACCATGTGGTGGCTGTCTCAAAATTAGGGCCTCGAAACATGGATGGCTTCCATTTTCCCTTAACAAATCACACACGGACAAACACACGCAAACACGCCAAAGGGGTTCGCCAAAAAACGGCACAACCAGACACATATGGTGTTTCAACTGCTTGGTTTCGGAATGACCTTTCAACCGATCGACTCGTTCAAGTCGTTTTCGCCTGGTCGGGCGCCAGGTGTGCAGCCAGGGCAGGCGCCGGCAGCTCCGAGACCTCCATCAACATGGGTCCAAAGGAAACCCCGCAAAACGAATTAGCCAAATGGGAGTGTCTTCTTTTGCGGGTACCCTTTAAAGGTACTGCTAAAAGTCGAATTTCTCAGGCCTGTGACCGGTTCTGGCCGAACTCGTCGAACGCCAGGTACGGCACGTAGTGGGTCACCAGCGAGTCCTCCTCCGGCAGCGTCCAGTGGATGGTGCCTGAAGTCTCCGCAGCAGAGCTCAGTCCCCCCGAAACCAATGAGTGAAGAACTGGACACTTTGGCTGTCTGGGATGACCACAACACCAGGAGTCGATTCTCATTGTTTGGAGGCACCGAAACCAGCTGTGTTGCTTGAACACTTTTGGCTGCCTCGGATGCGCCTCGAGGGGCCAATTTCCAAGTGGCGCAAATCCTTTTGCCAGGAGCTAAAGGGAGGCCCTGGCACTGGCTGGATTTTGGTTGGAGTGGTAATTGTCTTTCTTTGGGCATCCCTTGAAGATGGCCAAAAGCCGCAAGGGACATGGCGCAGCAGCGTTTTTAGCCGACTGGTCAGAGTGAACACCTTGACCAATTGCCGGGTCAAGCTCCATGGTTGCATTTCAAAGGGTCCGGTTCAAAGGTTCTCCAGTGATCTCCATTGGAGGGTCTGAGGCAGGGTGGGGCCCGATTTTTGGTTGGACAATCGGACCCACTTCGCCTTTGAAAGCCAACCAGAAGTTGGCTTCAACAGTTGCTGTTTAGGCATGTTCAAACTGAGGGTTGAATCGACCAACCCTCTTCATTGGATCCCCTTATTTTTCCCTGCAGAAACTTGCAAAGGGTCCCGTTCAAACAAATGCATCCTCATTTAGAATCCGCTGAAGTTGCAAAAACAGATATATGGGTGTGGGTCAATATTCTGGTGTGGAACGTTCCGCGGTGACGCGGACGTCTGGAACGAGTCAGTTACGTAAGGCTGGTTGTTCCGGACCTCTGGGAAGACATGTGTGGAGTCCTCAAGCACACGTGAGCGAGAGGCAAACTTCGCTATATCGTTCTGCAATGTTTCAGACACTGGTGTGTTTATGTCAAGGAAGGGTGGAAGGGGGAAAGAGAAAGAATGGAGGAAGAGAGCAGAGGAAGAGAAACTGGGAGGAAGAGAAAGCAGGAGGAGAAAGGACGAAGGGAAGAAGGATGGGGAGGAAGGGATAAAGGAATCCAGGGAGTAAGGGAGCAAGGAAGGATGGGGCAAGGGAAAAAGGAGGGTGGAAGGGAAGGGAGGAAGAGGGAGGGAGGAAGAGGAAGGGAGGAAGAGGAAGGGAGGAAGAGGAAGGGAGGAAGAGGAAGGGAGGCAGGGCAGAAGAGGAAGGGAGGCAGGGCAGAAGAAGAAGGAAGGGAGCAAGGGAAGAAGGCAGGAAGGCAGGAAGGCAGGAAGGCAGGAAGGCAGGAAGGCAGGAAGGCAGGAAGGCAGGAAGGCAGGAAGGCAGGAAGGCAGGAAGGCAGGAAGGGTGTAGATGCTGCGCCTCCCCACAAGCTCCATGACATGCTTTTTGACGCTGGTTCCAGACCGCCCACAAGCATGGGAGGTGGAGCAGGGCCCGCACGCTGACCACCGCTGATTGATGGGCAAGCGGTGGCCCGCCTTTTGTGCTTTCCGGGTGTCGTTGAGGTATCGCTCAGAGTATCGTTCAGACAGCCCTCCAAAACCAGAAAATTTTGCCCATATTCTCTCAGTCCAGGGCATGTGCCAAAACCAGCTACACGTTGCGTGCGTGCGCCTCGCAGCCCGGACTGCTGTCCGGTGACTTGGTAGTTGCAAGCGAGACTTATAAGCAACTTGAAGCACAGCAGCACCATGCGAGCACGAGGGGTGTGGTTTCGGTGTCGTTTTTGGTATCGTTTTGAGCAAGCAGTACTTCGGTGGCAAAAAATGCAGTTCACACTCCCCGAATGATCCGAAAAGGTGTTTTCGACGCTCCAAAATTACTTTTGGGTATGGTTTGGCGTGCCGACTGTGGCGCCTGCGGGTGCAAGCAAGAAGCATGAGCAGTAGGAAGGAGAGCAATCGGTGGCCCAGAATGCAGTTCACACCCCCCGAATGATCCGAAAAGGTGTTTTCGACGCTCTAAAATTACTTTTGGGTATGGTTTGGCGTGCCGACTGTGGCGCCTGCGGGTGCAAGCAAGAAGCATGAGCAGTAGGAAGGAGAGCAATCGGTGGCCCAGAATGCAGTTCACCCCCCCCGAATGATCCGAAGAGGTGTTTTCGACGCTCTAAAAATACTTTTGGGTATGGTTTGGCATGCCGACCATGGCGCCTGCGGGCGCAAGCAAGAAGCGTGAGCAGTAGGAAGGAGAGCAAGCAGTACTTTGGTGGCCCAGAATGCAGTTCACACTCCGCGAATGATCGGAAAAGGTGTCTTCGACGCTCCAAAATGACTTTTGGGTATGGTTTGGCGTGCCGACTGTGGCGCCTGCGAGTGCAAGCACGAAGCATGAGCAGTAGGAAGGAGAGCAATCGGTGGCCCAGAATGCAGTTCACACTCCCGAGTGATCTGAAAAGGTGTTTTCGACGCTCCAAAATTACTTTTGGGTATGGTTTGGCATGCCGACTGTGGCGCCTGCGGGTGCAAGCAAGAAGCATGAGCAGTAGGAAGGAGAGCAATCGGTGGCCCAGAATGCAGTTCACACCCCGCGAATGATCCGAAAAGGTGTTTTCGACGCTCCAAAATTACTTTTGGGTACGGTTTGGCCCTTCCAGCAACCTCCAAATAGCAAGCCGGGGAACGCAGTTTTGAGCAACAAGCCGGGGAGTGTAGCTTTGGTCAAAAGTACCCAATAGGCGCATCTTGAGTGTCCAGTGGCTTGTGGGTATGGTTTGGCTGGCTTGTGGGTGTGGTTTTGCCCTTCCGGCAACCACAAAAACAAGGCGTGCAGTTCCGGAACCCAAAGACCAACTCCGCCTTGATAAAGTGATCGACGCATATTTTGACCGTGACTCATGAGCCAGCGTCAGTGTGGGCTGTATTCATTCTACTTTAAACGAGTCCCCTATGGTTCTCCGCGTTTCGCGCTGGGTGCAGTGCCCGAAGAACCCTCTGCTCGGGTCTCGCGAGCGCGCAAAGCGCCCAATGAACCCTCTGCGAGGATTGCGCGTGTCAAAGCGCCCTCCTTGCGACGCCGTGCGGATTTGGAAAGTGCCCGGCGAACCCCCTGCAGTGAGCAATTTCTGCGGCAGCACTCTTGGAGCTCGGGCTCTTCTCCAAAGCCTTCCGGATCACAGATCCAAGCGCAAGCCCGCCAAGGCGTCCGCGGCCTGGCCCGTTGCGGGCCCTTTGTGTGCGCGGAAGGATGTGCGCTGAAGGAGCTGCGCGTGTGGTTGAAAAAGCAAACGCACTAGGTAGGCCTCACATTGGCTGCTCCGGGACGTTCTCGGAGTATCGATGGGGTGTCGTTTTGGGTATCGTTCTGGGCGCGTGTAGTGTCACGAAAAAAACAAACTTGCTATAAGCTAGAGCCAAGCAAGCGCACAAGAGCCTTCTCTACCTTGCGGTAGTCATGTGATCAGCGGACTAGACATTGGCGGCTTTGCTTGCTGGCTGCAACTTCCAGGTCGCAAGTCGCAACTTTCAGTACCAGCGCAGTACGCAAGTTACACTTTGGCAGCTCCAGCTCGAAGGTCGCAGCGTGCGCCGGTGCCTGCGGGCGCCTGTGCGTGTGCGTGTGCGCGGGTGCGTTAGCGATCCATCTGGGTGGGCCCATCTCGTGCACACATGTGCCCACCATGCATTGCCGAGGAGCATTGACAGGAGCTGTCATGGCAACTTACAGCTTGGGGCAAAAAAAGGCTCACACAGTGCAAAATAGAAGCGCGAAGCGCCAGTTGCACGTCATGCGACGTTATCGTTTTTGGGGCTTCGCTATATCGTTCCTGAGGAAAAATACAAAACAAGCAACGCGAAATCGCCGAAGACATATTTTATGACGAGAGAGTTTAGCCTTTTGCTCGTTCATTTAGTGTAAGATGGATAGATGGATGGATGAATGAATGAATGGGTAGATGGATGGATGAAGCGATCAGGGGCGCGCGGCCGTACGATACGGCACCTCCTTGAAGGCTTCTTCGGCGGCATGGCGGGCCGCGTAAGAAGCGTAGCTACTGTGCATGTGGACTTGGTGGCAAACTGCTCCGCTGTGTCTGGAACACGTCTGGAACGGGTCTGGAACGGGGTCTGGAACGGTTCCGCGAGTGGCTTGCACTTGGTAGCAAGCTGCATGTAAACATGGTCGTTTCAACAATGTGACGACCGAGAGCGGTATCGAACCGTTACCGTATCGTATCGAACAGATTGCGGCGGGGTTGACCCTTAACATTCACAGGCCGTTCCAAAAACACATCTGTCAACAGGACCGCTGCTTAATTCCATCCAAGTCCCAATGATTACAAGCCACGCAGCCCCAACCACCAAAGCTCGACAAGCAAACCCCATCGTTAGCACCTCAGGCTTCTCTCGAACACCAGCCTTAACGCGTAGCATTTGGCAAAACAAAGGGGGGAGTCAATCACCTACCAAGTCACCTTACCGTAAATACTCTAAACTAGACATAAATATATAAACAAGGTCTGGAACGGAAGGTCTGGATCATGTTTCTAGGCAAGGTCTGGAACGGAGGTCTGGAACGGAGGTCTGGATCGCATGTGGGTTCCGGACCCTGTTCCGGACCTTATAAATTGACTCGCAGCCATATCTAATTAATGCAAGTTGATCTTGAAGAGAACCCCCTCGAGACAAACAACTCTACGTACCTGTGGCCGGTGGCTTCCTTCATTTTCGTCGCAAAGCCGAACGAGCTTGAGTATACTTTTAAGGTACACACACGGCCACGGGGAAATCAGAGGCTCGCAAGTGCGCTCCCAGTACCTTCCTGCACCCCTTGGCCAGCAAGAAAATCTACAGAAGGTTTGCCCAATTTTTGGTTTGAGTCTAGGGGTCAACTCAATAATTAGTGAACTCGCCGGCGTTGGCACATGACAATTCCCTTCAGGCAGGAACCAACACATACCAAGGACCCCCAGAACTCCCCGGAACAATCAAGAGATCCAAAGGAAACCGCTACCTTCCCCCTCTGGACCACAACTCCACAACTCAGGGATGACTTCGGAAGAAACGGGATCTTGCTTCAACATGTTCCGCCCTTCCATTCTAAAACTCCTTTTGGTTTCCCTGGGGGGGCCAGGGGCTCGTGATCTAAACAACATTTGCACAACCCTGCTAAAATGTAGATGGCACAGTTCTCCAGTGTTTGGATTAGTTTTGAGGTGAGCGGTTTCACAAACAAGCCCGTACAAGAACCAGAGGGATTTGCAAAGTGTTTGCAACGGCCCACAGTTCTATAGGTGTCTCCCCATCCCGAAAAACAAAAAACACAACACAAAACATTGGAGCACCTTGTCAGGTCGTTCTCCAGGACTTCCTGGAGTTCCCCCAATGGAGTAGGGGGAACCTTCTACAAGAACAGTGTGTGCCATCAGGGCGTAACCTGCGCTCTTCGTGCCTCCCAGCTCGTTGGCATCCAGATCGCGGTCCGTGAAATTCACAGCGCTCACGCTGGAGTCCGTATCCTGACACTCAGAAACCCAAAGAAAGAAACGAGGTGTCAAACTCTGGGGATTTGGGACCACCCAATAGAATGTTAACACCAACCACACACACACACACCAACAAAAACAAACAAACAACATGTTGCCTGTGTCCCCTAATGATTCATGTTGCAGCAAACAAACTCTAATTAAAGAACGCGGAAGGAAGCAAGCATCTGAGCACTAATATTCGAATTGCTGTAGGAACAACGACACGCAAGCACAAACAACATTCTAGTCCCGAGGGTGGACTTCAGGAAGGACCCAAAAAACTGAGCCCGAGGTACCCCAACCCCAAAGTGACCCAAAAACCCTGGCACTGCCTGCTCGGAACCCAGGATTAGCAAACCCCAGGGTGATTATTGTGGGGGAGGCGCCAGGATCGTTTCTCCGGGCTTTCGTTTTCATAGAAGAGTACGTAGCAAAAGCTCCCGATCCTGGACTAAAACAATATATTGGGTTAGGGTTCCTCTTCACTTCCATTCAGACCAACCTCTAAACAGGGCACCATCAAACAACTTCGCCATCTCATGGTTCAACATGAAACAGTCAAGTTCTCGGGACTTCCGCTTTGAGGTTTACAAAATTTCGGCGTGTCTGTGTGTGCTGTGTTTCGTGCTTTTTGTGTTGTCTTGTGGTCCTCCTTCTCTAACTAAACCACTGCAAGGGTGCGATGTCAAACACCGGACGAATCTGGAGTGGGAGGAACTTCGGGAACAAACAAGCACCTAATTAAAGAACATGTCTGGGACAATTATAATCGTTTGCAAGATGGAAACAAAGGAATGGCGAGCTCGCTGCAACTTGAGTTGACTTTTGCTGTTGTTTCAAGTTTCTGTTCGGCGCGATTCCAGTCGAGGCACGCTGAAGTTGAAGCCCAGCGGTGTGCTCTGCTCGGCCAGGGAGGAGGATGCGTAGACCAAGACATGCGCGAAGGAGCCCACGTCTTGGTCGTGCGCCAGGTCGATCTCGTACACCTCGCGGGCTGCTCGCGGCTGGCGCCACGGTGTAAACTAACGGCAAGCCAAACCAAGTCGATGGGTAAATCGCCCATTCACTGTGCCTCATTCGAAAACCAGCCGAAGGGCTGACTCAAAAGATTCCGCCGAGGGGAGAGGGTGGCCAAATGACGTTTCTCAAGATGATGGAAATTGAGTTAGACCTTTGTTTGTGTGAAATACCCAGCTATGACAAACATGATCTTCGTTTCCTGTCCCTCTTGATCACATGCCCCTCACTTACAACCAACGAACCTGCAAATGATCACCTGGATGCGTCAACCATTGCCCACGTTTTGCCGAGCCAAAAGGTCGAATGCTGCACTCACAATTGGCCTTTATCTTACTTACCACTTCAACACGTTTGAACACAAGGTTAGTTGGGGCTGCTTTAATGTACCTGAGCAAAGGTTGTTCCACTATGCTTGTACTTGCAATTGTTTCAACATGTCGTTAAAACACAGATGCATTTCCCAAGCCTGCAGTGGCCAACGAGAAAAGGGCATCTTTCTTTGGTAGTTGACTGTTCAAGTTGTCAAGGGCAACCCCCTGCCAAAAAATATGATCAAATTGGACCACTGGAGGTTTGGGTTCTACCTAGAAAGACAAACCTATTTTGTTCTGGGCACTGGCCTCATTGTTTGCGACACGTCACCCGTGTGGTCGGTTCCTTGGACAGGTTCTCCTATGTCTTCAACTGTCGCTCAAAAGTGTAAAGGATATCTGGTCACGACCATCTCATTCTAAAACCAATGAGGGAAACTAACAAACACCTCAAATACGCAAATGGTGGCTTTGAAAGGGTTGCTACACTAGCTTCACTTCGTCTCTCAAACATGAGAAACAAGCCCCCGTTACCTGCAACAAGCTGGTTCTGTCCTTTCGGAGATTTTCGGTACAAACATCGCTTCCCTCAAAGTTGATTCATGTGCATTGTGTTAAGGAAAAATGCTATCAACGAAGGCAACATGCGCTGTACGCAAAGCCCAAACAACCTAACCCATGCTCCTGCAGTCGAATCTAAATGTGCGAAATTGTGCACTCTAAGCCCCGTATCGCTATTACAACAATACATTTTACCGTATTGCGCTTAGCTGTCTTGTATGGCGGCAAGTGCTGATCGTGGTACAAGTAAAATCAATGCTGGAATGAAGGCAGGGGGTGGATGACGCCCTTTGCCTCCGTCCCTGCCATCCCAGCAAATTCGCCCACTAGGAAAGGCACCCAAAACACGCAAGCGATGATAGTCCGGCTGGACCACACCCTAACTAACCCAATCCCCACATCCCATTGTCTTTGCACGCCCGTGGCCTTTCCCTTTTCACTACGGGGGCCGTGGTCGGTATTGAGCAACAGTGTATTATATGAAGAGTCGATTCTTGATGGTCCACCATTGGGTGTGCGGATTGAGGCGGAAAGGGTGTTTCACAATCCCATTCCAATTGCTTGTGGCAATACTGTGAGGCATTCGCAAGTGACGCCAATTTGTCCTCCACCCCAAGCAACGGAGAGGCTAGGACATCCATTGAAACGCGGTGGCCTGGTTCTGCCTGTTGGGAAAACAATTACCTTGGAAAAATGAGTGGAAAGCCCCTAGTGGAGGGTTGCAGTTGGAATCACCTTGCAGCCCAGCGACCCTTAAGGGACCCTGCTTTGGGGTTGACCGTTTCGTTTTCGAGGAGAAGCCAACAAACAAAAAGGGACTACCACTGATAAAATACTGTCTTCTTGATCTACACCTCTCTTTAACTAGCTCTGGTAGAATGATCGTTTGAAGTTTATTCGGCAACTCCCTGGGGAGTATTCGGGAATGGGCCCAACTCAACCTTCATGCAGGGGCCCCACCAATTCTTAGCCCTTGTTTTGGCTGAGGCGCGGCCGCGGAAGTGTTGCCGACCAAGGACCGGTCGTTTTCAAAGGCATTTGCGAGGTACACAAAGTACCCCGTGACCTCTTCAGGCGACGGAAAAAAAGAAGAAAAGGTCAGACCCTGAAAATAAATGAGGATTGTGGAGAACCCCATCTCCAAGTCGTTCTTCGGGGGAAACGGCCATACTTAGAAGTCATGTTGCTATCAGCTGGTGATTTACAACAATGTTCAAAAAGACACAGCAGAACCTTTTTCAACCCTGCCACATTCGAGACAACATTGAGAGTTCCCACTTCAACTTGGATTTTGGTGAGTAGGACCGATTGAATCATTGTTGTCGGAGTCCTTCATATACAGCAAATGATGGTGATGTGGTTGATGCTTAGCGGTTGAACACACCGCAGGTTGAAACCAACAAGATAATGAGAACCCAGTGGATTCACAACCCCCTGTTTGACTTTGATTGAGGAGGATCCTCTGTGAAAGGGTATGCAGTTCTTTGCGAGTGTTGCTGGAAAAAACAATATCCGGCTATACTCCATTCATCCGCCAGGTCTACTAATCAACATGAATTCAGGTTTATGATGTCCAGAACATACCCAAAAGTTGGAACAAACAGCCGTGACCCTGGCAGAAGAAGCATTGGATTCCATGGTAGGAAAAGAAAACGGGATGTAAAGGGGCTAAGAATCCACTTGTTTGCTCCGGCACATGGTTGTCACATGCCACCTCCGAGCCCCCAAGCCTACTATCCCCGTAATCCACTCGCTTTTTGTCCAGTATGCTCTGAAAAACCAGGCTGTTCCTGAGATGCCGACTTTCTTCGTGGAGGGAAGATAACATTCCTATTGAAACACTCTCCCTCTTGGTTCCACTACCAAACAATAAAGGGACCTTGAATCTGAGGGAGAGCATGAACAACTGGAACACTTGTGTGGGCATCTACCCCTCATTTTTCATTAAATTGGTATGGGCACAAATGCACCTAGAAGGGGCTGGCTCCCCTCCCCCCAAGCCCCACCCCAAGGCTGCTCGCGCGCATCCGCACGCATGTCCAAGTGCCTGTGCAGAATCTGGCGCCGGCTGCCAGGCAACTTCGCCCCCCAAATGTCCCAAGTCCAAGTCCAAGTCCTGCCGGCCGCTGATTCTGATCTCAATTAACGAGATGGACTCTTTGGGGGCCCAGGATAGCCCAGGACTCGTCAACCTGGTTGACTTTTAAGGGTGCAACCCCCCCGAAAACTCTCCGGATTTCCTCTTAAATGGGACACCTCTCCTAGTAGTCAGCCAAGGAGGTTGATTATATAATCCTGATTTATAATCTATATAATCCTGATTTTTCATCACAGAGAGATACCTGCTGCGCGACATACTACAGGAAAGTTAGTAAAACAGCAAAACATCCACTCAAGACAAGGAGATGTGGATAACTTCCTGTTGAACATTTGGAACAAGCAAAACTCGACTACTGCAAAACCACAAGCTCAAATGCAGTCGATACGTTTTGGTTGCAAGGCAACGGACTGCAATCCGGATCCCTACCAGTTACCAGGAATCCACCAGAGATGTAAGAATTATAGGCTTGCAACGGGGGGGTGATGAATAGGCAGTCTGGTTTGTTTGGCCAACAACTCCATATGGTTGGTTGTCTCTAGTTCAAATCACAGGGCTCCCACATTACAAGAGGGTCACTAGGGCACTTGGCTCAGCAGGCCATGTTTGCAAGCGGACAAAGATAGGGAGCTCAAGCGTCATAAGCTCTGGCCGCAGTTCCCAACCCTGAGGGGGACCAAAGACCTCCATGGGGCCGCCTCTTTTATGCCAGGAGCCTCAACTTTGGCTCCCGAGCAAGAACATTGTTGATTCTGGTCAATACGTAGTGAACAATCATGCCGAATCAAAACTAGTTGAAAGCAGACCGGAGGATCTAAACAAACCCGGCCGGCCAGCCGGCGCCAAACAAACACGCCCGGTCCGTGAAGTTGATGCTCAGCACTTGCGCCGCGGAGTCGCTCCTGAGTGGCTCACTCCCGGCTGCATCTGTGTGTGGGAAAGCCTACTCCCCGGCCCCCAATCGGCAAAAAGGAAGCTAGGATCTAACCTCCAAACAACTTGTCTGCTTCTTTTCATTGTGTGGCATTGAGGGGAAACCCACTCGGAATGGCAATAGGAGAAAACATCCAATCAATCCTGGGATCTTGGGTTAATATAGAAACCTGGGAGCTTGATTCGACTTTTAAGGAAACATTCCCCTACCCACCTGCCGCGTAGATTTGTGAGGAAAACGACTTGATGCCTTTGTTTGTGGTGGTTGACTGTCAAGGGACACCACCTACCCATTACAAATGGAAACGCGCCCCCTCCCCAAACGACTCTTCTGTTTTGTTGGTTTGCCGAGGCTTATTTTCTTGGTTTGGACGTTGCAAGGGAAACCCACTCAAAGATGTAAACTGGAAACTGTCTCCAAGGCACCCACTCCAGTACAAAAAAAAACTCGGCACAACCCATCCGAACGAAAACTTCTGCCTCTTCAGCTCCTCTTGTTGCTGCCAAACTCTCAAGAGACCCCCCTCAAGAACCCCCAATCTGAAAACTGACCTGAAAGCACGCTTTTAGATCAAGCTGACCAAGGAAATATTGACTGCCTGTATTTGTGTAAACATCAGCCAGTGCCAATCAATGTTCAGGGTGAAAATCCCCACGCACTAGGGGGTGGTAACTCTGGGATTGTCCGGTGTATCGCATCTGTGCCACATCTGACCTGTTTTCCCACAAATCTAGATTTGTTGATATTGACTCAGTCAACCAACAATCAAACCATCATCATGCATATCTTGATTCTTGTTGGGAAACCCACCAAAGAAGCACAAGAACACAGACTCTGACTCAAAAAGTCTTAGCATAAGGCACCCCCTGAAAACATGGCTTCCCTTTTTTTGTCCGTAAAAAGGACAAAACATCAAGAAAGAGAGACCCTCTTTTTTGGGACAGAAGGGACCGTGAGGCCTGCGCATTTTTGGGAACCAAGGGGTCCGAGGCGCAGCACAAACGCGCTGGGGGTCGTTTGCTCCGCCAGCGCGGAGGCGCAGAAGACCACGGCGAAGCGCGAGAAGTTCAAAGCCGCGTCCGGGGCCAAATGCACCAAGTTGGTGCCCACCTACCCAAATTCAAATAGAAACCAACAGGCACCAACAGGAACCAACAGGAACCCGGAATCAACGCTGATGAAAGCAAACATGTTGTATACTGGGGGTTTTGCTGCCATCCTTGCAGTTGGGTGACCTTGAAGCTGGGCTTGGTAAATAGTACGCTCAGACAAGTGAGTAGATGGAGATAACGCACCCGCCAGAAAATAAGAACCAATCACGGAACGCCTATAAGCTGAGGGCATATGTTAGAAAAAAGCAATTGCGCCGCGTGAAAGTAGATGCAAAAAAAAACCCTCAGCCCATTTTGGCTTGACCATCTCACTTCCCGACAGAAAAAGGAACTGTAAGACCGAGATTCTCTTCTAAATGATCTTAGACATGAAAAAAGGGAAACACCAAGTTAGAATGTGTCCTGATGGGGAGGGGGTCACCAATTTCGGGGTCGCCCGGAAAAGGCAAGGTGGAATCTAGCAGTGATATATGGAAACTATATGCTTCTCCACCTCCAGTTTGAACCCTCTCGGCCAAACAATGTGTGTTTCCCATGCGCACAGGGTGCCGAAAACTCTCCCACTCTGGGCGTTTGTGCAAGCTGGCCAACTCCAACCGGGAAAGATCCTGGCGTATTCTGCGGCGCAAGCTCTGGCCGCGAGGTCTGTTGATTGACTTGGGCGATGCCTACTAGCAACGCAACGAACGTGGCAACAGTCTCAATCCTAACACCAAACCCCAAAACTCGGCGGGTAACTTAAACTGCCGAAAACCTCATCTTCGGCCCTTGCAAAAGATCGTCAGCCCAAACTTTTGGGCCAACACCCCGACGGTATCATGAACACAGAATCGTGGAACCCAAAGCAAAATACATGTTTTCAAACAACCTCTTCTGCCCTGCTGCTTCTGGCGAACAAATTGAGCGTGCGCCTTGCTGGCAAACCATACGCTCTACCCAAAAAGTGGCCGGAAGCACGCGTGCTCTTTGTGCTCCAGAGCAACCCCAACCCCCAAACCTCCACGGTAACTGAAAAACCAAACACACCAAAACCCTGGCAAATAATCCTTCGTTGCCATTTCTGTTGCCAATTTCTTGTCATTTGGGCGGGGGAAGGATCAATAACCACACCAGAACACCCTCTGCTATTTGCCATGTTGAATTTTCAAGGAGTTGCATCCGCGTAAACTTGCGCTGGCCCCGCAAATAGAAGAAGTCTGGGTCAAAAACAACCTATAGTGGCTTTCTTTGACATTTCAACGTTTAATGATTTGTTCCTCAAGCCCAGAACCCAGCTTGCCGTTTCCGGACTAACCCAAATCAGGCTAGTTAGCAAGTTAGTTAGCAGGTTAGTTAGCAGGTTCTGCGCTTGGTGCGCTTGAGGCCCCGGCTGGTACAAAGCCGTTAACCCCGACTCTGCCGTCGCCTGGAGCCCAAGTTCGAGGACCGACGAGGCCAGGGAAAAGCAACTTGCAACAAGACTTGGAAATACAAGGCGATCATCTGTTGGACCTTCATTTGCAGCTTTGGATGCACAAGCCTTCTGGAAATGACAGATCACCTTTTGGAATCACTTAATATAGATCAACGCTAGATCGTGGATACACCTTTGATGAGGATTGAACCTGCCTCACCTTTAAGCTCTTTTCATGCCACAACCCCAGGTGTCTATTTGTCGTGCCACGGCTTTCACGAAAAGGCTGAAACTATAAGCAGGTTCGGCAAATCAACTCCAACATATTGTAGAGACTGCGCGAGGTGACGACATTTCATAACCAAACAGTCTGAAACCAAGCAAACCAAAGTCACGCGATCCAGAGTACAAAAGGAACAGGGCCTATGCCCAACTTCTCACACAGTGGAAGTGAGTAGTCTGCACTCATTGCTATAGTTCATCAACCCGAATCTAGGAAATCGTAAGCAACCTTGCTCATAAGCCCGGAGCTGGTTCAACCCCGGATCAATAAGCTTGCCTGAACAATGTTGCTTTCGATAGAACTGCAGCAAACATGCTTTATATACTCGCAGTCTTCTTGTGACTTCTTTAAAAGAGCAATATTGTTGAATCGTAAATGCGACAACATATATGTTGCAACAGTCTTTGCCAGACTTGAACTTCCGCGACAATTTGTCAGAATATGTCCAGTATGACATATCATAAAGCCTGATCCCAAATATGTAATGATTTCTTGATCATGCTGACCCAAATAATTCCAAAATGTTCAACTAGTCTTTCTATACCACCTGTAGTGTATCTACATTATCTATAGTTGAAGTAGTCAAACATATCTTGGTATGTCGTAATAAGTAATACACGAAAACTATACAAGGACTCACGGTGAGGTGGCTTCAAAAGAAAACATTGGCAGGACCAAACAATTGACACATGGCCACCCGGTCTTCCCAAAGAAACATCTCCGGCTTGTTGAGTGATCTTTTCGCAGAGGGCAAGACCTCCAGCAGCGTAAACATGCCCACAGAGCGGTTCCAGCCGCACAACTAACGCCGGAGCGGCAGCGGCCCAAGAGTGACTTTCAGTGACTGGCAAGGGTCAGTACACCAGGGGGAAAGTAGATGGCACAATCCCCTTCCTGTTTGCAACCGGGTGATAACAGGGACATGGGGGACCTGCAAGGAACTTATGCTGCCCACTTTCACCCAACTGCAATAGAAGGCCTCTGAAGACCACAAACACAAATAAAAGTAGCAAGCCGTTGACCTTCCTGTGGCTTCCCTTGCCGCATGTGGTTTGTAAGACATTGGATCTAGGTGGAGGATCATGACCGCCATCAAAGCTTTTGCGGGGCCCACAGGTCGCCTTACCCCCAAATGAATTCACACAGGTGGAACGAGTCACGCGCCCAGAATGGCGATCCCTTTGTGGGACCATGACAACAATTGAGCAACATGTGAAATCATCTGCTTTGGGCATCTGAGTGAATTGTCAAGACAAACTTGGGCACCCCCACCATCCCGTTTAACACCAGGAGCCAGGTTCGGGCGACCACCACCGACGCCTGCCGCCGTCTCCGCCAGGTAAACGTAGTACCCCGTCACCAGCACATTGGTTGCAGGCGACCTCCGGACTCCACGCCCCAAGACACCACGTCATCCAAGGTAAGTTGACCCTCCAGGGCAAAGCTTCTTGGGATTACAGATCTCATGTTGCAAACGCAAAGGGCTCTTACTTTTTGAGGATGCGGCAGACATGCAACAGGAATCCTTGTTACGTAGGTGCTTAACGGGAAAACAGTGCTTGACAAATACTAGTACTGCAATGGTAATGTACCGCGGAACAACAACATACGTACATGGCACGTCAAGTTGGGGCCCAAAACTCAATTTCATGGGGTTCAAGTAATTACTTGTGTGTCAAATAGGTGGACGCCGAAAAACATGTCCTTTTTTCTCTGTGGGGCTACTTTTGATTCTACCCAAAAAAGGGAACCCTCAAAAAGTACGTACACCGCTACTTGGGTTCCTCCAACCAAATCACCGATTCCCGGTCACCACATGGGATTCAATGCGAATGAACATCCAAGGCATAAATCGTCAAGATTAGGACATGTGGACACGTAAAATGCTGGCTTGCCTTTTAGCTTGTCAATCCCGGATGATATTCCTAACAGCCCCGGAACTTTTTGGAATCTTCCGGAACTCTCCTGAAAACTGCTCCCAAATCAGCCTGGCGCTTATTTGGGCAGAGACCCCAAAGCTTTCAGCTGCTGTGGAAGAAGCAAACCCACACGACTTGCGCCAAGGTCCAAATGGGATTGCATGGGCTTCAAAATGGGGCGACCCCCAAAATAGAGATGCTTCTTCTGGCTTCCCTGTAAGGGCACTGCCTCAAACACACATCACTGGCATCAAGTCGACCCGCGGCCGGCCATGTGATAGTGCCCCCGAGCTCTAAGGCGTCCAAGTCTTTGTCCGCCATGTGCACCTCGCTGACGAGGGCCTGGCAGGGCGCATGGCACATGCCGCAACTCACATGAGGCAGATTGCCGAAAAGGATCCAAACTCTGTGTACGATTGCAACGGTCTGCCCAAAGAGTTTAAAGTCCAGAAACTCAGTGAGTGATTGAATCTCCAATACCTGCCTTGCTTCAGGGTAGCTGCTAGAAAAGCTGTTGTGGTTTTGCTTTCAGCTGGCAAACACCTCCCTTTTTGAGTCAGAGGTTGGGATGTATACACAAAGACGCGGTTGTCTTGAGTAGCGGCTAGTGAATCACGGGAAAGATCGAGAGCCTTCCCCGTGTTTTGTGCGGAATTTGCGCGTCCCGCTTCTGGTCCCGATTCTCAAAGTGACCGAGTTGAAAACAGGAAGTTTAAGTCCGAACCTCGGGTCTAACTATGCAAATATTTTATAAATTCCTTATTTTTCCGGTGTTTGCTTATACCGGAGGTAAATATTTGAATGCTGTACATGTTGTTCAGGAAACCTTGCCCTTTTGCAGAACCTGCTTGGGACGAATGCATACCCGGCCATGGGACAAAAGGAAACCGCCCGTTTCTGGTGGCTGATTTTGGAGGGAAGAAAAGAGTAGTGCCCACTGGGCAACGTTCAGACCAAAATCCCGCCGGTTGCGAATTGCCCGGGTGCCTCCTGTAAAGTAATTGCCGCAGAAAAGGACTCCTCAACTAAGCAATAACAGAAGATATGTTAAACCAGCACTGGGTTGGTCTTCGACCTTGCAACAATTTTGCGCTCTGGTTAATGGGGAATCTGTCATTTTCCACAGTCAAGAAAGCATAAGAAAGGGCATTCTGATGTGTTCATGGCTCCTGTAGATCTGTCACTTTGACAAGCCCCGCGACAAAACACACACACAAACAAGTGAAACACGCGGGTTGACCCGAACTGTTCTTGCGGAATGATGTGAACCTCGGACCAACTCAAAAAGGTACTCACCTGTGAGCACCAGATTTCCGAAACAACCTTTGAACAAGAGCGAGTTCCAAAAGGTCTCTGCAACTCTCCGGGTAACCGGGCCGTCTCGTCGAAGATGAGGTGCGAGGTCGGCACCGTCTGCTCGCTCACGTCCGTCTTGGTGTAGATGAGAAGGTGCGTGTAGTTCTCAAGATCGAAGTCCGACCTCGAGTCGGAATGAAAACCTTGCATTGAAGGCAATTGAAGGGGTCGACCCAACACCATGTAAAGAATCAAAAGGGTGGTCGCACCAAATTGTGTTTGGGATGGGCCACTACCAACCTTCCCTTTTCCAAACTTAAATTATGGCTCAAACGGAACCTCGACCAGTTTTCCCTCAAACATCTATCAAGCCCTGCGGAGAGGTCCTAGCCTTGACACGCACAGCCATGTCCAACCTAAAAACATCGCCTGCAAAGAGAAACTCAGTTTCTGTTGGCCTTTCCAAAAGGTGTTTTTGAACCACCCCGAAAACGGTCCCCTTCAAAATATCAAGCAGCATTCCCTAAGGGTATCACAGGTGGCCCGAAAGCTCCAGTTTCCACAAGTTGGGTGCCACCGTAAAGATAAAGGGCCTTGCGTCCGAAGCTTGTCGATTTGATCTCGTGGGCATTGAATGGGTCGAAGACATCTCAACAGGTTTGCTGTCTATTCGTCTAAGGCGCCCCTACCAAAAGACTCAATCTCATGGAAGTGTATGGGGTTGCCTTTGATCATCTGGGAAATCAAGTTGGAATTAATTTCTTTGTGGGTTCCGAAGCACTCATAGACACATAAAGCAGTTCCCTCTTTGTAAATGAGGGTCAAAAGGTTAATTATCCTGGGATTTAAAAGTCTAGCCAAGTTCAGGAAGACAGTCAACAGGGCAGCCACGCATTCTTGTGGCTGGGACTGTAACCCTTTGACTTTCAGCTGCCCAGGTGTTGAGTGCGGCGCAACTGTATCTTGGGTTTTTTTCAAGTACATGCTGATTCCCTCGGAGCTGCGATAGCTTGTGGAGTGGTCCCTATCCACATATTTGAATATATAGGGCTCAGAAGGCACCCCAGGTGCTAGAGCTTTTGACGTCTGCCCGCATGCTTTCCGCGAGTCGTAACTTAACCGAGAGTCGGCAAGGTCACGTCGGTCGCCCCGAACGGGAGCTCCGCTATCTGGGTCCTCGCGAATTCAGCATTGACCATGTCTTGAATCACAGAATCACAGAAGCCAGCTGGACGAAATGTGACCAGCTGGCAACTATCCAAATACCCACTGAATACAGGAGTTTGGGCTCAGATCCTGGCGAACTTTCTGTAGCTGGGCTCTCTGAATCATACGCCCTCCTGGCTGATTCTCGCTCCAGCCAAAAGTAAAAGGAAGTAGCACTGGAATTCCTAGGGAACCCAAAGAACCCTAAGCTTTCTTGTGCGGAAAGCCGAATTCATGCAAGGCTTCTCCCGAAGCAATCCATCCCTCCTGTTGGCGCCGAGCTCATCCTCCGCGGCGTAGAGCGTGTAGTGAGTAATGGTGCCGTTGTCCTCTTTTGGAAGAGCGCAAGTGATCTCTCTCTCTCTCTCTCTATCTCTCTCTCTCTCTCTCTCTCTCTCTCTCTCTCTCTCTCTCTTTTCTCTTTCTCTCTCGGTATCTATCTATCCATCCATCCAATTATCTATCTATCCATCTACCTCTATATTTATATATATATAGTTATCTTTCTCTTTCTCTGGGGGAAAGACATGAGGATTCTCAAAAAGCTAATCATGTTCTGGGTAGGCCATGATGGCGAACAAATCATGTTCAGTGGGGAAGCAGGCGGTTCCAAAGGGAAATGGTTCGGGATAAACCATACATAAACTAACGAATTGCCTGCAGGTTCAGGTTGTTGACTTGCTTGTCAGCAAAGAAATTGGTGTTTTCCAAATTGGCACAAGCATACTAAAGGGAAACCAGAGATTGGCACCCTAGATCAGGGTTACCAGATGTCTGCTTTGAACATCACCCCACCATAAAACACGTCATTCTGAAATTGGCACGATGGTGATATTGGAAGCCCACGAAACAGAGGAATAAAGGGAAGCCTGTAGATCCAAGGACAAAGACAAACAAACACGAATGAGATCATTGAGATCAAGCAAATCCACAGTACATGTAAATCGGTGTCGGCCTCGCTATGTGATCGCTCGCTCGCTTGTCCCGTCCTCGGGGGCTTGCCACGTGAGGATCCCGCCTGCAATTGGGGAATCCGCGAATTCGCGCCCGTGAGTATTGCCGTTCCGCATACTAGTAATATTGGATATGAAACACCCTCAAAAAGAGGTCGGAAGCTCAAAGCCAGTTTTTCGAGGAACGGAACAGCCAAATTTTGATGGACAAAAACCAGCCGAAAGGACTAGGACATAAGAGGTGAACTTTTTGGGACCCTGGCTAAAAAAGGGGAAATCAATGTCAAAAGGTTGGCTTTGGATGCCTCTCGGTTTCCAAACTGCAAAGGGTACCCTAAAGCACAAACTTATGATCACCGATATTGCTGGTGATTGGCGCGGCCTACAAAACAACTTAGGGTCTCCCTGGTTCAATTCCCACGCCCCCATCATTCCAAAGCTCCAAAAAGCGGCAAGCTTGTGGGCGTGTTTGAGGAGCTGTGTTCACAACCCTTTCAACACACCCTTGGGTCAATGACTCCAAAAGGCTTTGTATCCTCGTCCAGAAGGTGTATGATAGACTCAGATGAGTTTCCTTTTTGCTTCCCTGTAACAAAATCTAAAAGGGCATTAAGCAAAGGGCAGCATGTACTACCACTCTTAGAAAGGTCATGCCATGCCAACAACCCCGAACAAAAATGAGGTAATTCAGCAACTCTTCTGAGCCAGAAGCCCCGCACCCACACGACCCCCCCCCCCCCGCGCGCGCCAATCTGCTGCACGTCCAGGTCTTGGTCGGTAAAGTGGAGGTAAGGCACCGCCGACGCGGTGTCGCTCACCTCCGGAAAACCCTCATGGCCCGCTGGAGATGTTGGTTTGGGCCCCAAAATGGTGGTCCTTTTCGTGTCCCTTGAAACCGACCTGAAATCAGATTCCCTCGCGTGGTGCGGAGCCCGGTGGTTTGGAGGCGTTGCGAGGGAGGCCCCATTTCCCCGGGGGCCAATCCAAACCACCAACTAAAGGCTATCTGAAATATTGCGCGCTGCGCACTTGACTGGACAAATCCTCGTTTGGCTCCAAGTGCTTTGCGTGGGACGTGATAATCTCAAACGGGCCATGGTTGATACTTTACCGACAAAGTTTACGAGGGCTTCCTGATGCAGCATGAAATGCTACCGGTTGGGGTCTGTCTCAGAGAATATGACACCCTCCCAGCGGGCTCGGGTCCTGTTGAATTCAATGCTCAAAAACAAAAATGGAGGGCTTCCAGATACTTGAGTGTTCTTTTGACTTCCCTTGATGCCAGCACTGACATGGTAACCTCAAGAAACAAGCGGTTGCCGAAATGGTTGTGTCGTATAGGAAAAGGACCCCCCACTGGTTTAGTTAGAAGCAGGATGGACATGTTTGAGACAGGCTTTCCAAACTAGCAACCACATGTTTTGGTCATAGGTTAAATATTAACCGCTGACTACAAAAGGAGGTGTTCACCATGCAAGCCCAGGTCTTGCACATCTTCCCTTTGGAGTAGGTTCACTGAACGTGGCTTGTGTACGCGCTCGGCCCCGTTTCGAGTCAGCCACCTGCGCAAAGGCCGGGGTAGTTTGCTCCACCAGCGAGGAGCGGGTATAGACCAGCACCTTGGCCGGGTATGCCAACGATTGGAAAGCACGTATTTGTTGTTTTAAAGGTATGTGGCGAACAAGAACAACAAGACGCAGTTGTCTATGTAAATGCAAGCTTTTGTAGTCAGGGGTTATTTACATCATGCTGTGAAAAGAGCATACCCCATTTGCCTGTGGGGTTGGTAGTTCGCGGGTAGTGGACATCTTGTGAGATACTAGAGGGACCCCAGTAATTATGATCTTCACTTGACTTGGGCATCCTTTGTGGACATCCGCAAAAATGAGGGATTCATGTAACCCCCAACCATTTGGGCGGGCATTCAAGGGCATGCGGTTTAAACATGCTAGTCCTTGAGCGAGACTCGTGCTTGGGCGAGACGCGCGCTTTGGCGAGAAGGGGTGTTGAAACGGGGAAGTCATTTTGCAAGACGTGTTTATTGGTCGAAAGCGCGGCATGCCTCTAAAACGCAACAATGCTCTTCTGCTTATACGTCCTAAAGTGGACTCACTATGTCACTTTGTTGGAAAATTGAGTGAGCTAGAAAGGATTCACCAAACCTCGGTGCGGAGCTTGAGTGTGAGCTTGGCAAGGGGCTTTGCCATAGGAAGGTCATGGCCCGGAAACGTCCTTCGTGGCCAGGCGGCACTCACACCCCTAAATATGTACTTTTGAATGCCACTGCCACGGATAGTGACTATAAGTCTCTGTGACTAGTTTGCCAAGCTGCATCACCCGCGGGACCTTGAAACTGGTATGCATTTGGACTTGAATGAACAATTTGAACGAAAGAAACTGCACAAATCAACACAAACTGAACCAAACTGAACAAAACATGGCAACTAAAGACTTGACAAAACTCCGGCAGCTGAAGCGACTGAACAAACTTGTTCCAACCGACAACCAAACCCAAAATCACAAACAAAATCCGGCCCGGGCCCTGCAACTTGGCCTTTGTTTGGGGCCAAAGCGAGCAATTGCACTCCCGCCTGGGTGTTGAGGCCCAGTTGGGTGTCCGCCAACACGGTAGAGTTCACCTGGTCTTCCTGAGGGCGGCTCTGGAGGGAGGTCGGATATTGAAACATATTCCGGGACAAACAACGGTAGCCATGCATACTATTGCAAGTACATAATTTGTGTATGTATAGACTGTACATATATATATATATGCTTGCACATACAAATATATGTATCATATAGATATTCTATGCAAACTCCTTTTGCAAAGCACATGTTCTCTATATGAATTGACCTGAGGGTGGTGGGGCTCCTGCCAACGGGAACAACATTTGGCACTCCACCGAGCGAAAACTCATGCTCTTTTCCGTTTATTTGGCAAAGTATCACGTAGACCCCCAAAAAGGCTCGAGCTGGGCCCCTGTGAGTTTGTTGAGGGTTGCCCACAAAAAGGCGCGTGGGTCCGGGGGAAAATCAAAAAGCAGAAATGGTTGTGAGACCAGCGGCTGAGAAAGGAGTGGGCACACCCCTTTCTTGATTGCATCCGAACGCCAACCTTGGATTGTGGGATTCAACAGCCATACTTTTGGGAGATCGAGGAGTTCGGTGGGCGCAGGTCGAGGTAAACCCAAGCCGTTGCTTTCAATCGAGCGAGGGCAAACGCATTGATGATAATTGACTACGATAAGGACATTCTTACACAAACGCCGTCCGGGTGCTTTCAAAACAGGCCAAGGCCAAACAACTTATGGAGGGGGCAAAGAATGGCAAAGAAACCAGGCACAACTTCCAAGAGCTTACGTGAGTGTAATCTGCTAGGAATCCATTGAAATCGCCTTTTGTTCGATCCTTCCGCGGGCAGAGAAGCACCATCTTCTGGGCTTGAGTATTTCTTCTACCGGGCAAATCCTGGCAGATTGATGTCCTCTGAACAAAAACCACGGAGTGCTTCCGTCTTCAACATGGTGTGGTTGCCGCAGTTACCACTAAACTAAAACCCCGAAAATTGTGGATTCCCTTCGCCTTCCCTCGAACCAAAAGGGGGTTCCCCCAACACAAGGCGCATTCACGCGACCCCCGCAACAGTTCAAAGTCCCCAGGGCCCCAGCTCCGATCAGGGACTTGCCAAGGCCGGAGGTGTCTTGAGCGAAGTAGGTCACCTTGCGATGACCCGGGATCCGAATAAGGGAATCAATATTTGACTCGGAATGCGTCCATTGTTTGGCTGATGAGTGACAACACAAACAATGTTCACAGCAATCGTGAGTGGTCGAACAGACCAACATGTACTAGAACCAACAGTGATTCGCTGGTTATTTGCCGGTGAATGGCTAAACCCTTAACATGTTCGCAACCACAGAGTACAATATTCAAGAAATAATCGATCGGTTTGTGACAGGCTGGTTTGGATTCCCTTTACCCGTGGTCACACAATCATTGTCAAGCCATTGAAAAGGTGGCGATCGGCGATTGGCAACTTGGGCACCTTAAGTCTAGTAGACTCGCGCCCCCTTCTACTTCCCACCCAAGCGTGGCGCGAACTCAGGGAAAAGCTTGGAATTCGGAATAAGGATTTTGCGGCGGTGGGTCTTTCTTTGAACATCAACCCACCAACAAACAGGGGACAAGTTCCCGCTCTTGTCCCCATGGGAGACTGGGAAAGGGCACCCTTGCGATCAACCGATATATCAGTGTCATCGTTCAGTTTGTGCTTTTCTTTAGGAAACCCCATCCTTGGCGTCTTGTTAAACGGAGCCATAGGGAAACCGCCCAGGTCGGAGTTCCATCGTGATAGCCCGTTTCTCGCCGAGCCACATATACCTCCACTCGCGAGGTGTCGCTGGGTGGCAGCCACTCTACCTTGGATTGGAGGCAGGGTTGCGCCGCGTAAACGCGTTTACGCGGCCAACAATTTGTCGGTGTCGAATCCAATGCGCGGTGATCCCACCCCCATCTGGGTGAGTATTCATCATTGGCATCCGAATACACTTCAGCCTGGGCGAATTTGCAACCTCCTGTTGTGAGGTCGGCGTAGTTCGCCAAAACTATCGTTGAAGCAACATGCTAGGATCCTTTGAAAGGCGCAAGCAGTTGTTTGAACAAACTCTCAGCCCTGTCTGAAGGTGGCTTTCAAACCGCCCCCTCATTCGCTTCTGCTTCGGAAACAATTATCCTGCAAAGGTATGGTCCAGTGGTCTGGCGGTGAAACCTTTGACTAAGGTCCAGCTTCAAATCAGGAAGTCTATGCCAAGAGCTCTTCGGGCACTCCGCCTGTGACGCAGATTCCTCTATTGTGCGTCCATGTCTTATTTGAGGCTGGCAAGTTATCATTTATTGCACAGATCAATCATTTTCCGATGGTCCACTTTAAGCCGGAAGGCAACAAGTCTGGGCGTGGAGCCAAACGTTGACATTTGTGAATTGAAACTATGGGAAGATATCAAACTACGCACATGTTTGATTTTTTGGACCAGTTGTACAGGGGGTCCAAAAGTAAGCCAATCGCGACCTGCACACAACCGGAAAGTAGCGGAACCAAGAATACCTGCGGTTGACTGGGCTCATGTTTAAAGAGAGAAAGGGGCCAAGAATCAGTTGCCCAGATCGATGGCGTCAGAATCAAGCAGCCTTCTGACAAACAAGCGCAACCAACATAAGGATGTTTAAAAGTGGGTGAACCGCGTCTGCAAAGTTGCTTCCCGTGACATTGGTACGGAGACCAGGCCAGAGTGGGACTTTGACTGAATCTCTGGGACGAGGTCGGCATCCAAGACGAATCCAGAATCACCTTTGGGCTGACCAGCTGAGTTGCGTTTGTTCAAAGCAAGGAAAACATACCATGACGGAACCCCACCATGAAACGCCAAACGCCCGATGCTTGACTCGGCCCGGGCCCCGCGCCACTCCGCCAACCTGGCCAAAGTCCGTGTCCTTATCCACGAACTGGACCTCGCGCAAGAGGCGAAGTTGAGTGGTTTCAATCAAACCCAAAAGGGACACCAACTGCTTTTATTCCTGAATATGAAATACACAGAGTTCGGCCAACCCGTTGCTTGAGCCGTGGCTTAAACCTCTATTGTTCAAACAACTGCCTCTTGGTTTTCCTTTAGCTGCACCAGTGGACAAATGCTGCCCAACCCCGGTTAAAGTAGATGGCACAGTTCCCCTATGGGTGTCTCCCCTGACCCACCAAAAGGAATTTGTCCCTATCTTAACCCCGGTGCACTCTCCATGACCAAAAGTAGACAAGGAAAGCACCAAAAGGTTAGAGTGGATGACACCAAAGCGTTGGAAGTGACACCTTCTCATACTCCCCTGCAAGAAAAGAGTTTGAAGCTACACAAGGGGGTCCTTGCCCCAAAAGGAAAGTCCTCTAAAAACGACCACTGCTTTAGGAATGTTAACTGCAAAAAAAAACTTAAAGAAGAAGTCCGCAGTTGTCAAGCCCTCAAAAGAAGCCTTTCCGATTTCGAGTCCTTCCTGAATTCAATGTTGTAGCCAAAGCACGATTCACGGAGTATCATTTTTTGACAACCGGATTCAAAAGGGGCCTGAACCGCCGACCACCTTCCATGTGCTCGGAGCCTCTTTTAGAGGAACTCATTGTGCTGCCTTCAAGGAATTAGAAAGGGAGTGGTCAATCCTTGTGTCCACCCCCAAGTGCTCATGCAAGCCATGGTAACGGAAATCCTTGCATTGGGGCTAAATAAAGGGTCCATGGGCCCGCAAGCAAACGCGCGTTTTAAAAGCTGGTTTCGAATAACCTGGCTGTCCATTGGTTATCCTTGGCCTAGAAAAAGTAGGTGTTCTTCTGATCATGGCACGTGCGGATATTGCTCATTGGCCTCCCTCCAGTGCTCCACTACCATCTTAGGAAACCGAGCCTGGGACGCGCTGGCACTCATGTCGTAGAAGACGTAGGAGTCCTTAACGGCAAAGCCGCCGCCCCCCCCCCCAAGCAAAAGTTCTGCAGAACCCCTCCCCCGCAGCAAAAAGTTCTGAAGAAATGTTAGAAGTTGCTAGGAGGATGGCCCCACAGTCTCCTCAGACTTTCGGAGACCCCTACGAATTTCTCCTTCAAATCTTAACTTGGCTGGGTTCCAACCAAGCTGCAACTAGGTGTCTGTGTCTGTGTCTGTGTGTGTGTGGTGTGTGTGTGTGTGGTGTGTGTGTGTGTGTTCCCCCTCCCAACAGTGAAGGGTTCTCTCTATGGGACACCCACCTATCAGCCAGGGTTTATACATCTGGGCTCCCACAAATTGGCTGCCTGCCCTCCCTCTCATACAATCTGGGGCTCGGGGGTGGTTTGCTCCACCAGGGAGGAAACCGTGTAGACCAGCAAGTGCGTGGCATTGAGCAAGAAGCTTTCTGCAGGAAGCAAGTCCTGGTGAGAAACGTGGAGAGGGGTGGCCCCAATCATAGTTGATAGAGTGTTAAGAGCAATTCCTATCCGTTGAATATATGATAAGTTTTAGGAAAAAGTGATTTTGTGGTAAATTAAATGTCCTTTTGACCAGTTTCACTGGTTTTTGGTTCGTCGCTCTTGGGCACCTAGCCCAAGCGAAGAGCCATCCTCAAGTTGAAGCGTTTCCTTTAAACCACCAGCCACAACTCGGCAAATCAAGCGATGAAGCACTCCAGAGTTAGAAAGCTAGGTTTTGACCACACCAGCCCAAACAGGAGCAAGGGAACAGCAGGAGTTCGAAAGTCTCCTTGTCAGTTGCAAATTGGTGCTGACCTCCACATCCATAACCTCTCATAAATTTGAGTTGCCCTCAACATCGGTTCTCAGACTCCATCTGCGCAAAGTCAGGTGTGGGACCAGAAACCAATCGCGTAAGGACCCTCAGGGTAGGCCACGAACTGGAAGGAAAAGACCTTCACCTCCGACTACGTGGGGGATTCGGCCTTGTGGGGGTCATGACCCTTGGGCTATCAATGCGTCACAGCTAGGAGCCCCTCAAACTGATTAATTCACTAACAAACCCAATTGTCCAAATTGAGATCATGCCGGTTGTTCTTTGAGCAAATGTTAGTCCCAAGAAAGGGTACAACTGAGCTCTGCCCGGCATTCTCTAAGTTTCGTATGAAATTTCTCAATGTTCCTTGGACCCTCTCCCTCTCCCTCTCCCTCTCCCTCCCCCTCCCCCTCCCCCTCCCCCTCTCCCTCTCCCTCTCCCTCCCGCTCCGTCCCGCTCCCACCCGCTCCCTCCACTCCCTCCACTCCCACCCTCCTCCTGTTGTTCGGTAGCAACAAAATAAGGCATCTTACTGTTGATTCCCGAGAAAAATCAAGCAACCCCAATGCATGCTAGATTATTGTTGTTCCCGACCCGACTTGCAACATTTACAAGATCAACCGTGACAATCAGCTGACCTACCCTCACAACCGACGCTTTTAAGGGAAAGATTGAAAACACAGAGCCACCAAGGTCAGAATCTCATATGTCCTTGACAAGAGCGATTGACGATCAACACCATGAACACAGAAGACAGATACAAAAAGCCATATTGAAAGACCCTAGCTGAAATGTGAGGATTCATGCTTCGAGACCAACCCCGGCCTCCTGCTACCCGACTCGGTGACATGATGTTGGCTTGTATGGGGGTGGCTCAAAATTAAACAGGAGGGGGTACGCGGGCTTTGGTCCATGTTTTCACCTACCAGGGTTCCATTGTGGTACCGAACCGTTTTTTGAGCCACAGCCATATGGCTGCGAGTCAATTTATAAGGTCCGGAACAGGGTCCGGAACCCACATGCGATCCAGACCTCCGTTCCAGACCTCCGTTCCAGACCTTGCCTAGAAACATGTTCCAGACCTCCGTTCCAGACCTCCGTTCCAGACCTTGCCTAGTTCATGTCCAGTTTAGAGTATTGATTCAGATTGTCAGGTGATTTGGCAGGTTATTGGCTCCCCCAGTTTTGGATGGAATTGGGCAGTGGTCCTGTTGACACATGTGTTTTTGGAACGGTTTGTCAATGTTAAGGGTCAACCCCGTCTTCTTGCAAGCCAGTCAGGGCATTCTTTTTTGTGTGTGCTAGCCATTCCAGGGAGTTTGTGTTTAGTTTGGTGCCATGGCACCGAAAAAGCATCACACGGCCAGCGCCATCACTCGGATGAGCGCATTGGCCTTGCAAGAGGCGTGTGTTGCCTGGAATGTGGAGCCACCGCCGCACGCGCTGGACCTTTAAGTCCGGGCAATGCTGGCGCGGGCTATAGCCGGGGGGGAGCCGGCTCGCATGAAGGGCAACCAACAAGCACCAGCAAACCCTTCGGCTGCCACGCCTCTTCCCGACACAAACCCCTTCGAGGTTTTCGAGGCTTCGCCGCCTGCTTCGGAAATTCCAGCAGAGATGCAGCCTTCGCCTTCTTCCTCGGAGCCACCGACAGAGATACCTGCCTATAACCCAATTAGAGGTTCGTTTTTGACAACCGGTAGTTTGGCGAAAACTCACCATCCATTGGGGCTTGGGTCTGAACTTCAGGGTGGTTTGGCCAGGCAAGTTTGTGTGGCAGATGCATCTCCAACTTCGTCCTTGGGCGCGGTTTGCGAAGCAAGTCAGCCTGGAGAAGCGCCGTCAACTGCTCAGGAGGCAGGATTGCGTCACCGCTCAGCAAGCAAGCAAGGAGGCAAGCCAGCAAGCAGCGAGCCAACTAACCCCAAGAAACCTAGCAACCAACCAAGCAAGACAGCAACCAAGGAAGCAAGCAGCCAGGCAACCAGGCAACCAGGCAACCAAGCAACCAAGCAACGAAGCAACCAAGCAAGCAACCAAGCAAGCAAGCAAGCAAGGAGCAAGGAACAAGCAACCAAGCGCTTGCGCCAGGAGATGACGACTCCTTCCAAGGGCACGTCCGTGGCGGAGTTTGTGTGGACACCGGCACCAAAGCCTGTGCGCAGCGGAAAAATGGCCAGCGGAAATCTGACGGGGAAGCAGTTTTCGCTTGCTGTGGTGTGCAAAGTTTGCCATGAGCAGAAAGTCCCGGAGTATCATCGAGAAAAGCCACCCAAGCACCACGGAGCCACCTGTGGTTTTTGCAGGCACCGCGCCGTGGCTTCGTTAACATGACTGGTTTTTCCTTTCCTGTTTTTTGTTTTGGCGGACGCTCGGGCCTGGGGAGCAGCTTCGCTCCAGCCTGACATTTTGCTCGCCCCCTCTCCCTACACGACTTCTTTGCGGGGCCATCATGTTTTTTGCTGTGGATGTCTCTTGGCCAACCCTGCCAGGGCTTGTCTACCACGGCCGGAAACATCTTCACCTGAAGCGCGCGGGCACAGAGCATGATTTCTCCGTCGCGCAGTGGCAAGCCATCGTGGCAGAAAGTAAGAATTCCCGTGCGCAGCATGCTGAGCGTGATGCTGCATCTGTTGAGAGGTCACAGACGACCGCTAAGCGCTTCAAGAAGATGTAGATAGGGGTTACATGGGTGTTTCTCAAAAAAGGGGAACCCAGCCATGACCTGTTTGCTCTTTAAGACCAGGTAAAAAGGGTCCGCCGTTCCAAGAAACCCCCACATGATAGCGTCCGTTGGCGCTTTGCGCAGGAGTAGGGGAAATGCATTCTGAAACAGAATGCGCTGCAAGGATGCGATTTGCAGTAGCTGCGCTGGGGTGAAACTTGAGCTTGAGCGAGCGCCTCCGGCTCCGGCGGCCAACGTCGCAAACCCCCCGTGAAGTGCGTGGTTTGGGTGGGGTGTGGCTGAGGGTTTGACGATGAAAAGGGCGAATGATAGACTGTTTTCACTCAACTCTTCAGGTTTGGGCCGAACTTTGGCTTTAAGTTTGTTGCGGGCCCCTCAAAAGGGAAAATTGGCCACCGGTTGTGTTTTGCGGGAGCTAAAGATGTATCGCATGGCCATTTTGCATCAAACAAGGGTTCAGTGCTTAAAGGGAAAGAATATGTTGCTTTGGCCTTTAACCTTGTGGACTTGTGCCAGATCAAGGGGTCAGTTTGTGTCATGGCAACAGCACAAACAGCACAAACAGCAACTGAGCAGAACGAACTCCTCTACCATGGTTGATTCATTTTCTTTCGGTTCGAATCGATTCATATTGTTTGGAATTGAAACTGTTTCGGTGCGAAACGGTGCGATTCACTGCCAGTATGTATTGCTTCTCGTTGCGACGGGGTTTGGTTCATTTGTGCTCGTTCCTGAGCAGGCCAGCACAACCTCTGATATGCAGAGCAGGTGTGATACCACTACACCAGGTTGTCCTGGCAAGAGGGGTTGTGATAAGATTCTAATATTGAAAGGAAGACAGAGACGAAGAAGTGCAGCTTGGCAAAGACTGCCTGAAACACTCAGAATTTCACCCCCGCTCGTTCTTTGTCGGGTGTGCAAGTGCAATGGCAAAGACTGAAATGGCGTGGAGCAAGAAAGAAGGAGCAAAGGGGCAAGGGAAGAAGGAGAAGGAAATAAAGAAAAGAGTATTGTTTTTTCCGAAGCTCTGGTACGGTTCGGTGCGATACGATTCCGCCGCTATCGGTTCGATACGATACGGTAACGGTTCGATACTGTTCGCGGTCGTCACATTGTTGCAACGACCATGTTTTCATGCTGCTTGCTAGCATTCCAAAGTGCAAGCCAGTCGCGTAACCGTTCCAGACCCCGTTCCAGACCCGTTCCAGACCCGTTCCAGACCCGTTCCAGACGCAGCGAAGCAATCTGCCACCAAGTCCACACACACATGCTCCAATAAGTAGCTGCTTCTTACACCCGCCATGCCGCCCAAGCAGCCTTCACGGACGACTTGTGCCAGGGCTTTGGAGAGGCCAAAGCAGTCTTTGAAGGATGCCCTGGACACGTGCAGGAATGCTGCTGGCAGTTCTGACGATGTTGCGAGGACTACTTGGCGTGTATTGAGCCAGGAGGAGCAGGTCGCGCTGCGGAAGTTAATCCAAGATGGGGAGCCCGAGCCGAACAATCAACAGGCCCGATTGGCTGAGGTAGCGCAGGCAGTTGCTTCATTTGCCGAAGGCTCAACAGACAAGGCGAGCGCTGCACGAAGCGTTCTGGCTCGTGCTGGCCATCAGGTCCTCAAGGACAAAAAGAAGGCAGAGCGCGTGCTGAAGTTCAAGTTTTCAAGACGCGTGTGGGCCAAAGTTTGCGCCCAGAATTCTGCGCCGAATGCTGCCGCAAAGAAAAGAGGCCGAAAGAACAAGGTCAAGGACCCAGAGCTGAAGGGCAAAGTTCGCGAGTTTCTTCTGGCTAACTCCCAGATTACCTCCCACTACCGGAAAGTTGGCAAGGAGCTGGTACAGTGCCGCGCATTGTCACGTTCCAAGAGCAAATTGTGGAAGCTCAACAAGGACATGCAAGGGCTCATGAGCCAATCTACATGGTTGCGGCACTTGCGCGCTGAGCACCCGCAGTTCACCAAATTCAAAAAGAAAGTAGACATGTGCCCCATCTGCCACAAGTATGACAAGCTTGTGGTTCCACGAGTGAAGCGCACAGTGGAGAAAGCCTTGCGTCGTGTACAGAGCACTGAGGCTACCTATTTTGCAAAGCTAGAGGAGCACTGGAGCTCGCTGGTTGCTGCTGGCAAAACTGACCCGGACGGCAAGAGCAGCCTTCAGTTCGTACGAGGGGCCGTGCAGTACATGAACAAGACGATGGAAGCAAGGAGCAGGACGCCAGACTCCGCTGTTCCAGGTGCTCGGCGGCATCAGCTTGCAATGCGGGAGGCCGAGGTTGAGGCGCTGAACGAACTAAAGCCTGTCCAATGTCTATTGGAAAGCTGCGATCATCACTTTCACAGCCTCCGGCGGCAACACCATTGCCGAGAAGAAATGGAGGACAAGTTGCCCAATCCCACTGTGCTCCTGCAGCTAGACTACGCCGAGAATTTGACTTTGCCTCTGGGTCCGGTGGAGGAACAGACATGGTTTTGGGCAACGTCCCGCTTGTCCTTCTCCACCCTCGGCATCTACGCGGTGTATGTCAAGAATGGCCAAAAGCACAAAGTGTACTTTCACTACGTCTCGCAAATCCTTGACCACACTGCCTTGCATGCCTGTGTGGCGCTGAAAGACTGCTTGGAGAGACTGAACTTGCCGCCTTCCTGCTCGTGCGTGCAAGTCTGGACCGACTGCGGGCCGCACTTCAGAGCATATGCCTTCGTGGCCTCGGCGGTGGACCTCTTGCGCAACTCGAACTCACTGACCTCTATGTACTTCAATTACTTTGGGGAACACCATGGTAAGGGCCGCAACGACGGGCAGTTTGGATTGCATCGCAAATGGCTGGGCGCGTACGCTGAGCGCAACGTCATTTCTACTGCTGAAGAGCTTCTTTCTGCTTTGCGCGAAGGAGCCCGGGATACCATGCTCAACGACCCGCCTCCTGCGGGGCCGCAGTATGAGATAGTGCATTTCCACCCGGAGAAGCCGCGATCCTTCTTGTATCTTGACACTACTGGCAAGGAATTCAACATTGCCTACACATACAGCTTGGCGTTCCAGAAAACCACCAGCACGAACTTTCCTGTCCGGATGAGGAACTACATCTACACTGACCGGATCACAGCGCCCAACGCGGGGCGAGATTTGGGAGTGGCCTCTGTTCTTCAACGAGAAAGCGACGAAGAGTCTTGGAGAATTTCATACCGCAAGGATGAGCCCGAGAAAGACCAGATACCGGAGGCGCTGTTACAGCGACGCCTGCAAGCCCAAAAGCACGCAAAGAGTTCTACTACTAGCCGTCGTCAGACAGATGTCCAGAGAGTTTTGGCAGACGAAAAGCAGAGGGCAAAGCGCTCCCAAAAGGCCCGGCGACAACATTTGCAGTTTAAAGAAGCTGAATCTTCGAGTTCTGGCAGTAGCAGTAGCAGCTCCGAGCCTGCGTGAGCCCAGGAAAACAGTGCAGGAGTTAGCGTTGCAGCTCTGTGCTCTTTGTTACTGCATATTTCGGGCACCCGCGCCACCAACTGCAAACCGGGCCAAACTACAATGTTTAGCAGTCGCTTCTTTGTTGCTTGCACTAAATGAGCAAATCTGTAAATAGTTGTATTCGTTTTTTAGTGGCTAGTGGCGGTGGTTATGTTGGTAAGTAAGTGAAACGCAGGCCGCGGAAGCTCCGCGGAAGCGGCGCGGAAGCTGCGATCTGTTACTTTCTTTCAAACTATTAGCTTGCCCTTAAACATGCTTCACGCTTGTACCGAAAAGTTACGATTCTCAAGCTGGATCTCCGAAAGTGCACCTCGCGTACATATGGCGTACTACATCTGTGTATGCAAAGTTCCAGATCAACGAGCTGGAGCTGAGAAAGTGGCCTTCGCGCACTACATTTGTGCGGTGAGGTTGGGGACGGCAGGTCAAAGCCGTCAGTTGCGGCGTTTGCCAGACCTCGCGAAGCGAGAGTCCGGGTCAAAAGGGCTCTTGCTGCCCGCTGTGCACGAAGTGGTGCCGCATTCTTTGGGGGCATCAGCGTGTGCAGGAAATTTGTCAGACTGGCGGTGACAAGCTGGACATGCTCAGGTCGAAGTCTCTGGAAAACAGAGCGAAAACAACAGAGGCATGACATGTACAGCGCAGCAGGGTGTGGATCACCTACGCTCGTGGGGTAGCGGCGCTGTCCGAAGCCAGAGTTTGGAAAGTCCTGTTTGGAGTTCTTGGCAGCGTGCCGAACGATGTCCCAAACGATGCTAAAACGATGCCCTCCTGACTTGCCTTGATATCTGACGCAGTCCATTGACCATTTGCTGGTGGCGAGGCGTGCGTGGTTTGCCATCTAGAAGATTTTTTGAGCTCCGGGGGGAAGAGCCTGCTTTGCCAACGCGCCATGACAAAGCGTCCGTTGGAAGAGGGTCCGTTGACCTTGCCTGAGAAGCAAGCAGTGTGTGAACTGGAGAAGGTGCTACTTCTCAAGCCTGAGTGGCTTGACCACATACTCTCTGGCCGTAAGGACTTGGAGATTCGTGCGAGGAGCGCACAATGGGCTGGCCCCATTGGCTTGGCCACCGGCTGCGAGCTCCATGGCTGCCCACCAGAACTAATTAACTACAAGCAACCTTGGGTCTGGGAGCTCACAGAGGTGCACCGGCTCTCGGACCCACTGAGCCTCCCTCGGAAGAAGGGCCAGGTGGTCTGGGTGCGCGTGCACGGTCCTAGCTTGCTGCCGCCGCCGGCCGGGGATGCGAACCAGAAGGCGCCGTCTTTTGGTTTGTTGCATTCTTCTTTGCTGCTCGTGGGCTCCGGCAGCTTTGGCACTCCTGATAACTTTCAGGTGTTTTGGAGCACTTGGAACTGCTTGAAGCTTGGTTGTTCGAAGCCTTCGGCCAATTCCGACTGGGTCTCTTGCCAAGGGGCTAAACCATACCCGGGAGGAACTTTGCAGTCAAGAAAACTGCTTATGTCAAGCGCAGCTCAAGGAGCCACTACAAGCAGAGCTGGCGCCCGTGTTTTTCGGCCTTGCCGGGGCCAACGTTGTTTGTTTCAAGCTCCTGCCCGTCAGGTGCCACCAAACGGCAGTGCGGAGGCCGCGACTCTTCAGCTAGAGGAGCCACCACAAGCAGCAGAGCTGGCGCCCGTGGATGTTCGGATGGAGGCGCCGCCTGAATCTCCCGCATCCTTGTTTTGATTGTGTCTGAAGCCTCCCAGGGCGCCCAAACCATACCCGTGAAGTGCTTGGTGGTGTTCCAAAGCGGGGCGCAGCCGATGCGATGGGAATTCTGCTGGAGAAGGTCCTCAAGAAGCACCACCTGGCCGCGCTGGACCTCTCGAAGGCCTTCGACCATGTGCCACCCACGGCGGTCCTCGACATCCCCACGCACCTGGGCATGCCCTTGGACGTGGTGGGAATGCTCCGTGTTGCTTGGGCTGCTCAACGGAGACACCTGGTCTACTTGGGCCACATTGACCCGCGCCCGGTCAGTGTGTCGAGCATGGTCTGCATGTCGGCCTACCTCCTAGCACCCCTCCGGGACATAGCCAGGAACCACCCGCAGGTTGACCAGATTCTATATGCCGATGACCGTACTCTGACGGCCCCCACGACCACCGAACTCCGGGCGGCCACTACGGCATGGACTACCTGGGGAAGAGAGCTTGGACTCAAGGACAATGAAGAGAAGCGACAGTACTTCCATCCTACTGTGCCGGGCAGACGTGCCTTGCATTTCAGCCTGAACAAATCAAAGCGGACGTCAACGTCCTTGGTTACTGCCTGCAGGGTGTCTCTGCCCGGAAAGCTTTGGCCATGGAGGCGAAGCGGCTGGAAGCGGCTGTAGCCACTGCGATGCGCATAAGATGCCTTCCTGGTGGTCTCAACAGGCAGATCAGACTTGCGCGATTGACCGTGCCTACCAAAGGGGGCTTTGGCTGGCTCTTCGGAAGCCCCAGCAAGGATGACCTGAAGCCCCTTATGAGGGCTCAGCGGCTGCTCATGCAAAACCCAAGTCGCCGCCCCTCTACTGGATTCTGAGAGGCCACTGGTGGGACCTGCAGTACGAGGCAGCGCAGCACATGGTAGACATACTGCTTCGCAGAGCTGCCCGTGACCCTCATGCTGCTATGCCTGACGTCCCTCTCCATGTGGGAGGTTGGATTAAGGTCCTACGTGCCCGGCTACGAGACCTGGGATGGACTGAAGAAGCTTCCTGGAAGTGGAAACATGCGGAGATGTACTCCACCATTTACCTTTCAGGACGGGTTGCGGCTAACCAAAGCAAAAAACATGTTGCTCATTTGCTCAGGGAATCTTGGCGCAGGAAGCAATTTGATGGGTTCATGAAATCTGATAGACGTGATGCCAGGGCCCTTCAAGGGCTCGTGTATAGTGAGGCTCGGATCAAGGCGCTCAGAAATTCCGTGTTGACGAGTCACTCCCTTGCTGTGCTTACGGGTGCCAGTGTTTCGCCGGCTTGCTTTGATGTGCAAACCAACTCGTCCGTTAGTGCTCACACGTGCCCTTGGTGCGCTTCGCAGCAGGTTGTGGCAGACCTGCAACATGTGACTTGGGACTGCCCGCAAGCCAGAGCGAAATCTGGCCTGGTGCCAGGCGATGCGTGGGATGCTGCCCAAAAGCGACTTGGATGGCCCACCGGGGTGCGTGGGCGTGAAACTCGGGATCAGGAGATCCTGCAGTGGCTTGCGATGGTGCGTAGGTCGGTCCTGGACGACCGCAACAACCCCCACGCCGCTCCTGGGGTCGGCGGGGGTGGGGGGGGGGGGCGCCCGTGAGGAGCCCTAGGCGACAGGCCGCCGCGCCGCGGCGGCCACCTGGCGGCGGCAGCCCCTAGAGCTTCATGCTCTACGTGGGCGCGCGTCGCGATCTACCTCTCTCCCAAACCATGCCCGAAAGCTATTTTGCTGTCCCGAAAGTTGTTTTCGGTGTGTTCAGGGCACGTGGCTTGCATTTTTCGGCTTTGCCGGGGCCAACGTTGTTTGTTCCAAACGGCTGCGGAGGCCTCGAACGGATTGGTGCCGCCTCTTCAAGAGCAGGTGAATCAGGCACGTCCCGGATTTCTCACTGGCGCTTTCTGTCTTCTTTTTGCTTCTTCAGCTTCGCGCAAGAGGTGGTTGCTTTGGAGAAAGACCGGTTTTAGATGTGTACGGAAGAGAATGCTACTACTGAGGGTAGCGCTTGAGCTGGCTTTCTAGAGGAGAGTGCTTGGGACCTTGAAATTCTTCTGTCAAAACAAGAATGCTTGGGGGGCTTTTTGGTGTTTCTTTTTGTAGGGCCAAGGAGGTTTTGGACCAGCGGTCTGCGAAAGTGGCAGCATGTATATTATATTACATATTATTAATCCACGCACGCATGTGATTCTTTGGCAGGGGCTTGTTTGAGGGGCACGCAACAAAGGCGCGGCATTTTGCATCGCATCTTACAATCTACAAAGTTTGGCACTCTAGAGCCGGACCCGAACGATACCCAGAACGATACCAGAACGATACCCAGTATGAATGGCTTTTCAGCTTTTGAAGGCAGTTGTCCACGTGACCGCCATTTTCTCTTTCATGTCAGGCCATGGGCAAGAGATTGGCAGAGAAGAAAGGAAGGGATACCAAAACCTTGCTGCATTGGATGTATTGAGATGCGCTGGCAAGTTTGTTTTTCCAGCAGGAACTGGGAAACTGGGCGCGTTTGAAGTCAGCTTTCGGGACGCGCGAGGTCCTTCTTGAAACTTCCCAGCCGGAGCAACGGGAGTGCACTTCGCTTACTACACTTGTACTGAAAGGCTGCGACTTTCCAGCCTAAACTACGGGAGTGTACTTCGCGTGCTACACATGTACTGAAAAGCTGCGACTTTCCAGCCGGAGCTGACAGATAACGTTCAATAAACCTACTACGGCTAAGCAATAGGTTGTGGCAGTCCCTCACACACAATATATGTATATATATATTATATCCCGAAGGGCGCACTTCCAGGCGCCGTTTCGTGTAGGCGAAACGCAAATCTTGCCTTTTCCACCTTCTGCAAAGCGCCTTTTTAGGCAAGGCTGGGCGGTAGCAGCCGCACACGTGGGCGTGTTTACTACAATTGTGGGATCCCTTGGGCGTGTTTAATATGGTTTCCTTGGGCGTGTTTACTACCATTTTGGGATGTTGGATTCATCAAACAAAGGGTTGTCTTGGGCGTGTTTCCTATCATTTTGGGATGTTGGAATCATAAATCAAAGGGTTCCCTTGGGCGTGTTTGCTACCATTTTGGGATGTTGGATTCATCAAACAAAGGGTTCCCTTGGCGCGCTTTAGATACTTTTGGTAAATGCGGAGCCTTTCTCAAGCGTGATCGCATGAACTGGACGATTTCATGGCATTCGACATGCAGTCAGCAAGAGTCCTGAAAAGGCTGGCGAAGACAACGCGTTGTTTTCGTCAAGAAGTCCACTTGCAACTGCCTGCAAATGACTGGCAGGGCGCACGCAAACAACGAAAAGTATAGCATGAGGGTGCCTGCAAATGCACCCGTTAGCATATATATATATATATGTCGGGGCCGTCAGCAATTGCATGTCTCCGGTTCATGTATTCGGGTGATCTTTTAGTTGCTTTGAAGGAGCCCGAATGCTGATCGAACGATTGAGCTTTGTGTGATGTTGTCACCCGAGCAGAAGAGGCGCTTGAAAGCTTGGGTTTCAAGGCATGGCTCAGGCGCTGGGAATGTGGCCCGGACATTGCACCTCTTGAAAACCGCTTGGGCCGTAGAAAGCACGAAAGTGGTTGGGAGTACAGATCACATGGCCGCAGTAAGCGGTCCGTGTGCGGCGGGCAGTGTTACGCTTGTGTCCACAGCCTCGCCAAGCTTGGCCACATCACAAGGCATGTGGCGGCGCTGAGAGCCGTGGATGGGGTGATGGACATAGTCCTTCAAAGATCGGCCGCAGAAAGTCAACGACTCCAAGAGTCTGGCGGTGACATATGTTGCTGCGCCGACTGCACCGAGGCCAGGGTCCCGGATGTGGATTAGAAGTTTGTCTTGCTGACTTCGGGCCGCGCGCGTCTATAGGTTTCATGAAGCGCTTTGCAAGACTGCTTTTGTTTGGGCCCGTTCTCTGTCAGATATGTGCTGAGTTGCAGTGACACCCAGTGACATTATGCCAAGCATGACCCAAGGGGCGGGCTGCAGCTGCAAGGTAACGTGCTGGAAAGACTTGAGCAGCGGTTTTTTCTCAGATGATGGATTTTAGCTTCGTGGGGAACTCCCAAAAGGTCCGCAGTGGCACTTGCGTGATACATTGCGTACCGCGAAGCCCCGCGACGGTATCATTGACACAGGCGAAGCCACTTCGTGGTTTGGGTGTGTTGCGTGCTTTCATGGCAAGTGTGTTGTGCGCTTTCATGGCAGTAGTATTCCAAAGGTTGATGTTTAGAGTCAGCAGGCTACGACAAGATTACAGGAAGATTACGGGAAGACGACCGGAAGAGCACTGTGCGTTTCAGGCCCGGTTTTGCTAGAAACGATGGAACGTTTTCGCGAAGCCTCTGCGAAGCCCCCGCGAAGCCCCCGCGAAGCCTCCGCGAAGCCACCGCGAAGCCGCTGCGGTCCAACTTCCATGCTCCGCCCCTTGGAGGCCCAGCCATGTCCCCTAGTCCTGAAGCTCAATGCCTCTCTTGCCGCCTTTCATCGCCCCCTTTCGCACTCGACTTGAGTCAACAACAACGTCAGAGATGTTTGTGGCACAAACATCCGCGAAGCCCGGCGAAGCCACTCCGCGAAGCCTTGCGAAGCCAACCCTTCCACAAGTTCTGGCCCCGCGAAGACCCCCGCGTAGCCTCCCCAGCAGTGTATAAGCCCTGAACCTCAAAAAAAAACAATGCTCACTTGCCGGCTGCTGCCGCATGCGTGACTGTGGACGTGCAGTTGTGCAGAATGCACCGTTTGACTCTTTCCACGTGGCTCCGGGTGCTTTCCAAGCGGCGCTTGGATTTGAAGATGTGCCGGATCCATTCCGGATCGGGCGTGGGAACTTGCACAGGGGGCAATACTTGCCTTGCAAGAGGATGCTACCAGTCAGAAATGCCCATCATGCGTCGGCAGTGAACGGACGGCCCATAGAGGGACGACTGTTTGACCGCAGTCTTTCAGAGCCTTTCGCTTTTGTGGATGCCACGCGTGCGGCGTAAAAAGCAAGAGGCCACTCGGCGATCGGTCTGATGCTAGCTCAAATCATTTTGTGCAAGATGCAAACCGCTGGAAAACTGTTGGGGCTTGCCCAAGAATTTTGCGGCAGCAGGGCGAAGGATCATCCACAGGCTCACGCGTGCCAGCAATGCCAGCCGCTGCGCCAAAGACACAGGGGCAGATCGCCAAGATGCGGCACCAGGCTCACAATTGCGTTTTGAGAATGGCTTTGTGGGCAATGCGTGGCTCCTGGTTGCTTCAGCCTTTGTTTGAGTAGGAAAGGAAGGCCAGTAGGAGCCAAATAGTTCAAAATTGCATTTTTGAAACAAATCACTTAGGAGAAATATCGTTTGTCATCTTTGATGATCATGTGCTCTTTTTCCTCAGAATGCCTGGGCGTCCGCGTCGGGGGTGCCAACGGGTCAAGCATTTCGTGGTTCCTGCGTGGCCGGCCCAGAAAGGCCGTCCCAGAAAACAAAAAGCAGCGAAATGGGCCTAAATGTTCTTTCGGGGTATCGTTTGGCTGGATTGTGCTCTCCCCCCCCTTCCCCCGCTGCGTTCGGGCAGGGGAACAATTTCCAATCGGTCCCAGCATGTCCCAGTATTCTGTGCTTCTTATGCGGGCGGTCCAGAGAAAACCAGAAGCAGGGAAAGAGCCCTGAATGTCACTTTCGGGGCTTAAAAATAATACTGGGGGTATCGTTTGGCTGCGTGTACATAAGTTGCGCTCTCTTCCCCGGGAATGCCTCGTCCGCGTCAGGGCCGGGGCATGGCTTCGTTGAGTCTTCTTTAGCTTCCAACGGGTCCAAGTTTTCTTTGTTTCCTGTGTGGCTGGCCGAGAAGGCCAAAGGCAGGACATGGACACTGTTTATCTAGCTTTGTCAAGGCTGCAATACAAATCTTGCGCGCAGCAAAAGACATCCAACCAGGGAACACAATGGTTTTCAAGTAATTCGGAGTCCTTGGCAGCGCCAGGAGCGTTCCAACAAGGGCCAGAAGAGCACAGTGAAGGGCACCATCAAGCGGGCGCCCTTCAAGCATTACAAGGCTGCTCAGGAGATTAAGGCTGAGCAAGCCTCAGGAGACTCTGCCATCCCGAAGGGCCCCTTTGGCAAGTTGGCGAAGGAGGTTTTGGCCAAGATTTTGCACAAGCGCTCTCTCTTCCTGCTGTGCGCTGGCTCCAAGCCGAACGAGGAGGCCAGCAGCTTGAGGATTACTGCAGATGCCCTGGACATCTTGCAGACAGCCACAGAGGCCAGGAGGTCAGTGCTGGCAGGGGTGGGTAACAAAGCATTCCAGCTCACATGACTGTGTGCCTGGGCCCATTCAGATGTTTGTTTGACGGGGCGCGCGGTTGTTGCAGGCAATGTTGGTGGATCTGATGACTGCGGCGGCGCGCAGGGCTTCGGAGCGGAAGAAGGCCACCGTTTCCTTGTAGCCTGCTGCTCTGAGCCATCAGTGCGTCTCGGGCAGTGGCGGGTGCTAGGAGCACAGTGCGCTGTGCAATTCATAGCCTAAAACTGGGGAGGCTTGCGCTTGGCGAGAGAAAAAATCACGTGATGCGCAGGCGGACGGTTCGACATGAACAGTTGTCTGGAAGATTCTGCGGTGGAGAGAGAAGCGTTGCGCAGACATCCTGCATAAAGGTGATCCAACACGCCAACAGCCTGCATTCCAGGCCTTTCTTGTATTAGCTGAGCCTGTCCACCTCGCTGGTCAGAGCGACACCCCGGACGCCCCTCAAACGATACCCTGGCAATGTGCGCGTGTGTGCCAGCGTCGTGTGTGCGTATGTGCATATGTGCAAGGGTGATTTCCCTTCGTTTCCCCTTCATTTCCCCTGCATTTCTCATTCCTCATGCCTTTACAATGAACTCAAAGAAGGGGTGGACAAGGAAGTCGAAAACCACTGTGTTTTTGAAGGATTTCAGCAAAGGGAAGTCAACCAAACACGGCGCGGCCGTATTTCTTCTTGTTTGATGGCCTGCCGTACAATCAAACTGACCATGCCTGGACAAGAAAACGGTTTGGTTTGAACGATGCCCCGAACGATGCCCAAACGATGCCCATATCGCTGGCGTAGCCCGCAAACTGGAACCAAGAGCCTTTCCCGGAATGTTCTCGAGATCTTCTACGGAGATGCCTTGGTCTGGATCTGCTGAATAACCAATCGCAATTTCAACAGCTGACCAGAGCAGATGAAGAGCATTCGCAGCTATGGATGCTGCAGAAGGTACGCTTTGCGCCGCGGAAGCGGAGGGATCGCCGCTTTTTTTCCAGACAAGGTGGCGGAGATTTGCTGTTCTTGTCTTGCCTGCCAGCCGAGGCTGTGTCTCATTTGAGGCGGTTGGTTCTAGTTGCTACAAACCTCCTGACGTTACAAGGGTTAATGGAAGGTAGTGGATGGGCAACGGTCAGCAGGTCACTTAGTGCAGCAAAAATTCCGTCACTTAGTGCAGTCAGAACCCAAGTGCTAAACAGGTCACTTAGTGCAGCAAAAAACCCGTCACTTAGTGCAGTCAGAACCCAGGTGTTAAACCGGTCAGTTCAATAAAATCAACGGGCCCAACGCGCTCCATGGGCTCAACACGCCCAACGCGCTCAATGGGCCCAACGAACTCAACAGGCCCAAGCTCCCAACGGGCTCAACACGCCCAACGCGCTCAATGGGCCCAACGACCTCAACGGGCCCAACGCGCCCAACAGGCCACACGGGCTCAACGGGCCCAACGGGCTCAACGGGCTCAACGGGCCCAACGGGCCCAGCGGTCCCAACGACCCCGACGGGCCCAACAAGCCCAACAGGCCCAATGGGCCCGACGGGCCCGACGAGCCCAACGGGCTCAGCGGGCCTACGTTGCGCTACATTACATTACATACATACACTACATACATAGCATTACCCACATAACATAACATAACAAAACATATAACAAAACATAACATAACATACACACATTACAAACATACATACATGCATACACAAATTACACATATTACATATATTAACCACATACATACATGCATACATATATACATATATACATACATACATACATGCATGCATACATACATACATACAGACATACATACATACATACATACATACACATACATACATACATACAGACATACATACAAAATTACATTACACGCATGAACTGCAACGCATTACATAAATTACACACATTACATTACATTAACACACGCACACAGACATGCATGCATGATTACATGCATACATACATACATACATACATACATACATACATACATACATACATACATACATACATACACATATACGTACATAAATACATGCCATACATTCATACATACATACATACATACATACATACATACATACATACATACATACACAGCACAACACAACATAACATACATAAATACAACATACATACAACATACATACCATAACATACATTACATACCATACATACACAACACAACACAACACAACACACCACAACACAGCACAACACAACACAACACAACACACCACAACACAGCACAACACAACACAACACAACACAACACAACATACATACATACATACATTTATACATATTATATACATACATAACATACATACTTACGTACATAGCATACATAACATACATACAGGCATACATCACATTACACTACATTACGTCACATTACATTACAGTACTAAAAACACATGTCACTGCACACATAATAACATAACATAACAAGACATAACATAGCATAGCGCAGCGTAAAAAACCATAACATAACATAACATACATATATACATGAAGTTTACCCCATATTCATTGTTCCAAAAAAAGTCTTCCGCCTCGCCCTTCCGCGAACCTTCCGCGAACTTCCGCGATGCAGGTAAAACCACACTTTTTGGCACGTGTCTAAACACATGTAAGTTCTTGTAAAGAAAAAGTAAAGCAAGCCAAGACGAAGAGCCAGAGCAGGGGACATAACATAACATAACATACATACATACACGTACACACATACATACATACATACATACATACATACATACATCACATACATACTCACATAACATACATACATACATACATAACATACATACACACATACACGACGTTGCATCACATTACATTATGTTACGTACCTACATATACATACATACATACATACATACATACATACATACATACATACATACATACATACATACATACATACATACATACATACATACATACACACATACATGAACGCATGCATGCATACAAACATACATACATACATACATACATACACATATACGTACATAAATACATACATACATACATACATACATACATACACAACACAACACAACGCAACGCAACGCAACACAACACAACACAACGCAACACAACATACATTCATACGTACGTACGTACGTACATACATAAATACATACATTACATACATTACATTACATTACTTACATACATACATACATACATACATACATACATACATACATACATACATACATACATACATACATACATACAACATACATACATACGTGCATAGCATACATAACATACACAACATACACAACATACATACACGCATACATCACATTACATTACAAAACATACATAACACTACACACCTAATATCATAACATAACAAAACGTAACATAACATAGCGCAGCGTAAAAAACCATAACATAACATAACATATGAAGTTTACCCCATATTCATTGCTCCAAAAAAAGTATTCCGCCTCGCCCTTCCGCGAACCTTCCTTCCGAGATGCCCGTGAAGGTGAAAGTGACTGCCGCACTAAGCGACAGGATTTGCGCCGCACTAAGCGACAGGATTTGGACCGCACTGAGCGACCGCCTGACCATGGGCAACCCTTTCCGGTTCAACGGGCGTAGTCGTGAGTGGTCGTAGCGCCATTGTGTTTCGCGGATGCGGATGTCACATTGCGGGTGGCGGGCCTGACTATGACGGGGGAGGTGCCGTATCGGAAGGCCGCGCGCCCCTGGTCGCTTCATCCACTATACCCATCCATACATTCATCCACAAATCTATCCATCTTACACCAAATGAACGTGTGCTTGAGGCCTCTACACATTGTCTTCCCAGAGGTCCGGAACAACCGACCTTACGTAACTGACTCGTTCCAGACGTCCGCGTCACCGCGGAACGTTCCACACCAGAATATTGACCCACACCCATATGGCGTGTCCCACCTTCCAGCAGTTGAAACAATTGCTGGCTGTGCTGCCTCAGCTGTTCTTCAAGAACCCCCGACAAAACAACAACCAGCAACGCCCCGTCCAACAAACGCAACAAAGAAACGCATCCCCGCTCCCAGGAGGGCCTTCCATTTCCGGTCCTGGCTGGCGCCTACGGGGGTCTCCAGCAAGAGGCTCGAGCGGGTGGGAGGTGCGGAAAGGTAGGCGCGGTAGTGGGTCACCTGACTCCCCGAAAAGAATATAAACTGTTGAGACACCAGCTGATTTTCTGCAGCACTCCGCACGGGTTTGGGGAAACAAAGGCAGCTGCAACAATGTGGAAGTGTCCTGGCAAAAGGTGGCAACCCCTTTGGGCACCCTTCAAAGGACTCAGAGAAATCCTGAAAGTGATTCGAAGCCCTCTGTCATGACTTGCATGCACTGCGGCCTGAACAGGGTCCAGTTCAGTTCCAGGTTCACTCACGCCAATATGTAAAACAACAGCCCTTGGTAATGTGTTGGGTGCTCCTTCCGTTCCGGCAACATCAAGTGCTTGATTAGACAGGATGTCCCCTGCCTAAGAGCGGATCAACTCTTCACGTTTGGAGAGAAAAAGGCACAAACCGCATGAATGTGTCCACAGCCCAACAGGTCCCACGGCTCAAATCATTCAAGAGGGCTGCTTCAGATTGCGTTATACTAAACTGCATTGCGTTGAAAGAAACCTGCGGTAGACGAAGCCCAAAAGGATTACCACTTGCGCAACTCCCTCCACAACATGGCTTGCGCAAGGAAGCCCCACGAAGCCGACATCAAGAGCCCAACCAGGCGAAGCTCCACAGCGACCGAATGATTGATTTCGGCCGCTGGAAATCAAAACTGGTCCCTCGAAATGATCGGGGTTTGCCTCAATCCAAGAGATCCACCCGTGTTTCTTTTGGAAGCCTAGGCTTTCCAACCCCTTGGTTCCTTCACTAGCGCCAACCCGCCAGACAAAATGGGAGGGGGCGGGGGGAAACTCTACTATCTGGCCATGACTGAAATGGAGATTGTCTGGTTTCAAATTTATTCCCAAGGCTGAAGACTCCCATCACACTAGCATTCCCTAACACCTAACACCGAAATGGTTTCCACTAGGGTGACTCGTTTAGACTTTGCCTCTGGGTCTCTTGGTCCGTGGCAGTAACTGGATTTACTGGGAAAGGGAGGGTATCATCACGTATCATCTAAACCCACATTGGTTGTGGCGGGAGGCTTGCATCCGAGAGTGGGTACACCACAGGTGCGACGCCCAAAACCCAATGCAAACCTTCGCGAACCCAGCCAACCTTTGCAAATTTGTGTGAAGACAAATCCGCCCTAACGGGCAGGCCAGGCAACCCTTGCGAATGCATCTTTAGAGTGCCTTCTAAGATAAGTACTGTCCAATACGTGTTGCCAGCCCAAATCCATAAAAGCCCAAAGCTTGTATACCCGCAGTTTATTGAAAAAAACACTCATTTCCCCTCATTCCCTGCCCCAAAAAAGGCAGCAAGCAACCAAACGGAACGGCGGATTCGGATTTGCCTGCGCGATGTCCAGGGGTGGAAGCCAGGTAAAGATGCCCCCCACGTCGCCCTCGTCCAAATCCCGATCAGTGAAGCTCAGAATCTGCACCTGTTCCGAAAAAGTAAAGAAAGAACATCAACAGCGGGAGACCCCCAAAGAGAGCCAAAGCCATTGAACCCCTTTGTGTTCTTTCCTTGTGTGGGAATACACATTCACATTCATTCAAATTTCACTGTTACCCCCCACAAGAGAAGATTAAAGGGTCGGGTGTTGCCCCCACATCGCCTGGATTTGAAACGATACCCTCCCATCCACTAACCAGCTTCAATCTTAGTGCGGAGGATAAGCAACTGGAAAAACCAAAGCTCAAAGGGTTAGATTCGAAGGATTGAACTAGATGCTATCGCCAGGCCTTTCCAAGGACTCATTCTTGGGGTGGTTCCCGGATAGGTAGCTAGACATCTAATCTCTTCCCCCTTTTAATAAATGGACCCTACCAATAAATACTATTTTCCCAGACCGCCGGGTCCCCAATACTACTTTTAGAATAGGACAAATCAAAAAAAAACAAAACTCTCGGATTTCTCACCCAGACCAGCTCCAGCCATATTAGGGGGTGGGTAATTAGTCCAGGACCCAAGCTCCTTGCAGCAGCCCAAAACAGTCTCTCTCTCTTACCCTGCATGAATCTGTGCTGAGCCAAGCCAACCAAAAGCCAAACGTCTGTCCCTTTCAAAGCTTGTACTACAAGCCATTTAAACAGATCGATTTTGGGCCCGCTTCAAGGGATGAGCATCTTTGTCGCCAGGGGGCCCATCAGACCCAAAAGGGCCCTATTAAAAAGTATGTTTCGTCCCCGAGGCTGATTTATTAATGGGGGGGAAGGTCCGGGTTGGGAAGATATTAATATCATTGGCCAGCGGACAACTTCGCGGCGCGGAAATTTTGGGACGATTGTGCAGCCTCAGAGCTTGCAACTTTCACTAGTCTTGATCTCAGATCTAGGCTAGACCGCTGTCTGTCTCCCAACCTGGCGTCTACTGCTGGCCTCGGTGCAGCCGCTGCAATTGGCTCTGTAAGTGAGAAAAGGACCGACTGGCAGTGACATCAAAGATTGGCGCTACACAAGCACAAGCGATGCTAGTAAATGTGCTTGGCAACAACCACCGAAACAAAAACAAACTACGATTCACAAATCAACAACGTCCGTTCAACGAGCTTCCGCAGGGAAAGAAACCTTCCGCAAACCTTCCGCGGCTGCGGTTCGGTGCTACCTTGTTTGCTGATATTATGTCAACATCTTTACATGTTTGCTTGAGCGGACCAAAATAACGCCACTCAGATGTGCTTTACCCGAAACCCGCACACGTGTCCTGTTTCAGCAGGCTTTCCGTTCGACAAGGCACGGCTCGCTGCCTTTTAAGGTAAGGCCAACCAAAACAAGGGGGGGTTGACCGGGAGTTTTAAAGGACGAGCTGCTTTTATGCTCTGCTGCACTGTAGAAGAGATCACCAAAAAATATACATGGAACAGAAACACAGGCTGCAACTTCCGTGAAGAAACCTTGGCCTCAATCCCATCCCCCGAACGTTCCCGACGGCCTTTGCCACGGTGTCGTTGATCTCCACCACCTCCGGCGTGGTCTGCTCATAGAGGCTGGACTTGGAATAGACCTGAGTATGAAGCCGTGAAGCCTGCTCCCCGGAGAAGCTGTAAGCTATGCGCGTCTCTGCCCAAAAAAGCTCTGGGTTCGCAGCAGCTTTCAGGGAGGGTTCCGAAGGGTCCTGAGGTTCGCTGGGGACTCCACTTGGGCATATTGCAGAATGAGCCAGCACAGGCTGAAATAGTTGCAATAAAACTCCAAAACCGGCAAGGAATCCCAAACAAAGTCGGTTTACCCCAAGGAGCATATATTCAAATAGGGTTCCCTCTACAACCCCCACCCCACCCCCGCCCGCGCACGAAAGCCTTAGCCTTAAACTGAGTCAGGCCATGTTTGGCTCTAGGGCTCCAGCCGCAATGTACTGAAACACACTGATGGTCATGTCCTGAGCTGAGGCCAAGTCGAAACGACCAGAGGTGATTCGTATTGCTCGAAATTGGTGACCCCCAGTGCTTGGCGCCCAGTGCTTGGCGCTGGACAAACCAACAGAGAATGACACATGTGTGTTGGTTGTCCTTGTCTAGAGACACTCCTCATGTAGAGTGTGGTTGTTCATTGGACATTCTTAGCATAGAAGGTTTAATAACATGGCGTACACGTAGTTCTGAGCCAGTTCAAGAGGATAACACGTGTGACGCACTTTATTTCAGATATGAATAAGAAAGCCACCCAGAATTCAAAGGACCCACAACTTGGGCCGTAATGGCCTCACCAAGCAGGCCGGTCTGGCCTCCGAGAGGAATCCTGCATTGGCGCGGGGCCCAGACATGTTCAGTCGCGGTTTGCTGTGGAAAGCGCCAGAAAATAATGATCTTTGAGTACAAATACAGGTCATGAATATGCGTTGCAAAGAGATGGCGCCAAGATTGCTTGGAGAGATGCCGCAAGAGTGACTGCGAAAAGAAATCATGGAGAGATTGCTCCCAAATGCGCCCGAGACCGCAGTCGCGCGGAATAGGTCAGATTGCTCAGGGTTCCCCGGCGTGATTTCTGGTGACTACATTGGCCCTTAGATCGCCGAGTTGCTGTGCAAACGTGAGACAGGGTCTGCGAAATGTCGCTATACATATCCCCCTAACAGGAGCATCACTTAAAAGGCCTTGTTGTTTTCCACCATTAAAAGAATCGTCCTTTGAGGGTTCCCGTTTGAAAGGGAAACCACAGGGCGGCAGGGTAACTAACGAAAGCCCATTTTGGGGGCTCCACATCCCATCCCTGGATTCCCGGCCGCCAACTATGACCTTGTCCTTAGGTGAGGGTTCCCAAAACGTTACTTCATCTGAACCTCCGCGGGTTTAGCTCCCCCTCCCCCAGGCCCATGTTAAACGTGGTTGCACTCATAATCGTCTCCAAATGGCGGAATCCCCAGAAAGGATTCCATTTAAGGCTTCCAATTTGGCTTCCATTTAACTTACCTAGTTCTAGGCCTAGTTCTAGGGGTTGTGGCACATTGTCAGGCCGCGTGTCCGCGGACACGGGCACAGACGGCGGAGCCGTGCCGACAAGCACATCGTTGTAGAGCTTGGACCGCCCAAAGACGCCGTCGGCGCCCGCGGAACGGTAGACGCAGTACTTGGTCACGCGCCTCTTCAGGCCCAGGCGCAGTGTGAGCCCAAACCCTTCTGCGCACCTTGACCATCCCTTAAGTGTTCTGGGGTAGTTTCAGGGTTTGAATAGATTTGGAAGATAAAGAAACCGGTGTAGAAACCCTCGGAAGGCGGGGGGTGGGGGCGGTCCTGAACTTCAGGGCGGCCCAGCATTGATTTTGGACGGCACGAGCCGAGGGGCGCGAGGTCCGCAGGCTCGTCCCAGAAGATGGTCCCACCCATCTCCCCTTCGTCCAGGTCCTGCTGCAAACCCTTGCAAGGTACCTGGGTAACAGTTCAATCATTTTGCATGGAGGGGCTGCCAAGGATCCGTCGTTGGGAATGAACCAAAGTGGGCCGCCCGTGCGATTGCTTTGTCATTTAAAAAATGGCATCACAAAGCGTGGTCTTAAAACCAAGCTGTCAACAACCATGAGCAAGGAGCCGACTCCGTGTACTTTTCGAAACCCAATTACTTGGACAAGTCCGTTGAGAAAGGGACACCAACAGGGAACATTGCGAGGTGTCTAGCCCATGGCCAGTATGCACTCCATGATAAGGCCTGTCAAACAAAGTTGCTCCTCCAAAGGGATGCTGGGGATCTCTTCAAAAGGTTTGGGTGACACTTTGGATTTCTACCATTGAAAGAACAACAGACACAATGCATAAGTTTACTGATGAATCAGGTGGTCCTGTTGCCACGTTTTTGTGCGACACTTTTGGGTGTCATGACTCGATGACCTGGATGTCTGGTTCAAAAACGTCAAACAACAAACACCGGAGAACTCAGCGACTTGGCAAAAATCAGCACTGCGTACTAATTTCCGGCTACGGTCGGCCGCCAGGGGGAAAAGTGTTCGGCCGCCTTGTCCACAAAGGTCACGTTCACCACTGGAGACGCCGAGTCGCCTGCGGGGAGTAAGCTTTAGGAAGAAAGCAGGCCAACTACGGTGGGAAGTTCTTGGGGTGGTTTCTGGGTTCTCTGATTTGGTCATAGGAGGAATGGTTGCAAGGCGCTCCTTGCCTCTTTTCCTGCTTTTGCTTTGGGTGCGGTCTAGAAAATTCCCGCCTTCTGAGCAAGCGCCGTTTGGGAACCAATGTGGGTGAAATGACACCTTTTTGAGGTTGGTGTGACAGTGAACTGAAAGGGAACGTAACCCACCTGTTGGGGAGTGGCTTATTTAGTACACTCTTGGGAGAAGTGGCTGAAACTCTAAGGAAAGGCAGGGTCTTTCCGAAAGGGAGGACCCACAAGCCCACAGTGAATCAGCGAAAGCAGGGCTGGCAGCAGGTGTGAACCTCAACCCAAACTGGTTTGAAACAAACAGTTTGGGCGGCTTGGCGCACCTATTTTTAGTTGGGACTGTCCAAAGCCAATATTCACTCCGTCAGCCGACGATTATTTGGTTAGGATTGCAGTGACCGGCCAAGCGGAGGAAAGTCATTTGGTCCCCGCTGCCCGAAAGGAAAGTCGTTTGGAGAGCCAACCAATGCCAACCATCAGGGGTAAAATGATTTGCCTTTCGCAAGGAGCCCACGGGATTTTGAGATTTCGGGACTTCGGGGCACGTAGAAAATGCATGCCATCTGCGATACCGTTCGGCGGGTTTCACATTCAACCATTGATAATGAAATAGATTCAGTATCACAGAAATCGGCCAACGCAAAAAATCTACGGGGCCTTATATTTCCAGCTTTGAAGGATAAGAAACTGCAATTTCGTGGCCAGGTAATAGTTTCCCATGTTTGGCGCTCTAAGTTTGGGAAAAATACACAACCCCAGATTGGGAAACCTTCTGGTTGACTCGGGCCCATGAATTTGACTGCTGCTAGGGTCACCAAAGACAAAACTGGGGTAACTTGGGAGTGACTTTCGAGCAACAATTCAAAATACTGGACCAGTCGACTCGACGTAAGCTGGGGATACCTGCTGATCATGGCCCGTTCGGATGACAAACCCTGGAGCATGACCTTTCACACGTCCATGAATGGCACCTGGTTACCTGAACCCTACGACGCTTAAAAATGGAAACACATCACCATGCTGGGGCAAGTTCCCGGTAATTAATAATGAGGGTTTGAACGGTCCAGGTCTCCAAACAGACCACTTACAGATTTCCCCTTTCCCCGCTCAACGAAATTAAATTTATTTCTGGGCCCCAAAAGGTGAGGTCTGAACTTTGAACCATCCAAGAGAAAATATGGGGAGGCCGGAATCTGAAGGAATTCCGGTGCCGGGTGGCTGGCAAAGAGCGCGGCAGGGGTCGTTTGCTCCACCAGCGCAGACTTGGTGTAGACCAGCAGAAAGAGCTGCCGCTCTGTGTCCTTCCAATCAAAACGACCGACAACACGATTGGGGGAAAGGCATCCTGATATCAAAGTACTAGTGGGTCCCCGTGACCGCCTTGTCGGGTTTCAAGAACATGCAACCTAAAGAGGGTATTGAGGGGTTCATACGTTTGTCCTTTGGGGAAAAAATAAAACCTTAGTTCAGGTACGAGTATGAGTCTTAAAAGGAGTAACCTTTGGCGGACATCATGATGCCGTTTTGTGTACGCCAACCATTTGTGCGGGGTGGGACAAAAACAAACTCATAGCCACATCTCACCACGTCGCATGCCTGGTCCTTTCATATAATGGACAGCTGTCCAATCAAATGGCAGGTACCTCATGCGTATCAATCCAAGGGGTTTCGAATGCAGGGGCTAGCTACCAAGCATTCGTCTTTGGGGATGGTGGTGGTCATGGTTGTGCGAAATCACGCTTTCTGTGATACAAACGTGGGCCATGCCTATAACTATCTTGTCTATGACTGTATCACTTCAAGGGAATCCTCTTGATGGCGATAAACTAAGTTGTTCCCAACCATGGTGGTGCTTTCTTGACAATAAGGTGAAGATGATGGGGGATGAACCCTTCTGGTTTGGCCAAAGGCATTTTCTGGTATGGGTGTTCAAGCCAGAGACTGGTGTTCCTTAGATTTCAAATTGTTCCTTGAAGATTCTCTGGTCTGAGGCTTTAGGATGTCCTTCCATTCAGGTTCTGGCGCTCCGAAACTCGCCGTATTCGCGTGCATTTAATTGCCCTTTTAAGCCAACAAAACCTGGTCCCCGTATGACACGTACCCAATGGGAATCACCAAAACATGCCGGCATTCGCCATGCGCGCGGGGAATTTGATTTCGTCCTGCTGCAGCGTTTGCTGATGGGTACCCAGCGGAACCTCCGCCAGCAAGGAGCGGTTGGTGCCTGAGGGGTCGTCCGCCAGGTAGGTGACCTGCAGGTCTCCACTAAATTGTATGAGCATGTGTCAAAATAAATAAATGCAGCAAACAAACAAACACATGTGGCTTTCCTTCTTTGATCTCTCTTTAAACCAATCCAAAATTAGAGACTCTTCAAAACAGAAACCCAGCCCCAGCTGCCCGGCCTTGATGTAGACTATCTGAAAAATCGTTTTGCCTGTAAATGCCTTCTTTGGTGCAGTCAAGGGTTGAAATCATACCCTCAAAGCAAGTGGGTATTACTTTGGGGCTTTGGTCATCTTTGGTCGACTTGGGGCACCAAAAGGCTTTTGGTTGCATGGACCCCATAGTCTGCGAGTCCAGTATATAAAGTGATTGATTCAGTCACTTATGCGCTTGGTAAAAGTTCAACACAACAACTAGAATTTATGTTTCGTCAACCAACATCATTTTAGTGAAGGTCAACAAAGTAGGATGTTGCTCAACGCAAGTCTAGGGAACATACAAGTACACCCCCAGTTGCAGGCTCGGAAAGGCAAAAGGCCAACCCGCCAAGCTTCAATGTGTCTTGGTTGGTGGAAAGGGCGGAAAGGACCTTAAGCATGGTGCATGGTGGCGAATGCGCGCCCTTCCTGTGACAAGTAGGATTCCAATCCAACAATGTTATGTTCAACAATGACCAGCTCACCACTTGAAAGGGGATGTTTTTGCATTGCAGACAATTATTCTGAAAGGCCGAGACTCTCGCAAGACCTTATGTAACTCATACTAATACTCCAAACTCGGCATTGAAGTGGTCTACCCAAACCACGTAAAGAAACAGATCGCATGTCTGTGCCTGGTGAAATGGTCTCCAACTACCCATCAACGACCAGTTCGGTTTGACCGTGGTCGCGCAGAGTTGCTAGGAATCCTCCTTTCTGTGATACTTAGGCGGGCCATGCCGATAACTACAAAGGGATTCCCCAAAGGCATCACAAACAAGAGATGGCAGTTGCCCCAAACCGCGGTCAAACCTATGACGGACTGGCGCTCGGCTTCACAAAAGAAAATTGTTTGCATGTTCACGGCTCCTTGGATCCCTCCCGCGACACTCTGATCAATTGGAAAGTAGGGATAAGAAAAGGCCGAGTCGCTGATTTTATTGTGGCTTGCAGCCCTTGGCGGTATGTGAAAACGACGGGTGTAAAACGACTACATGTTCATTGCATGTACGTGTATATATGCAATGTATGTGTATTCATAATAAAATGGTTCACTGTATATCGTGCACACACCAACGCGCACGTACATATATTATGTAAACATAGAATATGATGTGATATGATATAATATAATATAATATAATATGCTATAATAAACTATGACATAGTATATAGCATGTATGTAGACACCCGTATTTCATATTCCACGAGCATGATATACTACCGGGTGTCAAGTAATCCGCCCTCCTAAATAAATGCGAGCTATCGATAAATCATGTCCCAGACCCCAAATATGCCAATTATCCAATACCAAACCAATTCAAAACCAGCAGATGTCCTGCCGACCGCAGCTGTATTCTGGGACACTTCAGAACTCATACTAAAACCAGTACTAGACTCCACTAAAACAATTCGACACCAACATCATAGATCCAACAAGTGCCATTGATTTCTGCTGTTTCAATCATTTGCTCAGAAAGTGCTAGTTTGAACGATGTAGCGGCAGTCCCTTGGTACCCAAATGTATCCTGTGATTTCTATTGTTCCACGCCCAGGGCAGATGGGGTCGATCATGAACAAAGACGAGAGACAAGCTTTTTCCTGGGCAGCTGACATCATACTCCCAGAAAAGCGACCCCCCAAAAAGGGCGTGGGTAACAATTGGAGGGTATGTTTGATCTCTGACCGCCGAGCCGCGTAATGTGTCACCTGAGCCAAGGCGTACCCCGCAGCCACGTCGGGAGGCTGCCAGGATAAGTCCCCCGCCAGGTGCCAAGCGTCCAAGTCCTCATTGGTTTGTGAAAAATAGATTTGTCTGAAGGGGAACCCACAAACTGGGTGGTTTCCTTTTTGTTGCCCTTCAAAACCCCAGATAGGGAACCAAAACAAAACTGTGATACTGTGGACGGAGCCACGCGGCATCACCCAAATCAGAAAAGCCGTGGTCTAGTGTTTTTTTTCCGACAAAAAAACGTCTTTAGGCGGGCTGCTGTGACTAGAAGAAAGGGAAATAGAATCCAGACAAGATGCTATTCCTTACTCTGTTTCTCGCGCTCCCATTTCCCTTTATCACTTCTTGCTTTTTTTGTTCACACACACACATCATTGCCGCGGGAGATAGTAGCTAAGAAGGGAATTACCCGGCAGATGGTGACACAAGGATGATGATAGTAAAGACAAGAATCTCCCCACCATTGACCCGGCTTCCAAAGCATGCATCTGATGCACGGCAGCAATGACGTACACAAGTGCAGGGGGCGCCTCTCTTAAATTACATGTACAGCATGCCTGTCTTGAATCTTACAGCACGTGTCTCTTCTAAAACACCATGTAAATGACAGTATTGCCGATGTTCAAGCACTACGTGAATGCCGGTCCTCTGAACTGCACGTGGACGATGCCATCATCCGACCCCATCCCCCATCCCACTCACCCCCCCCCCCTAAATTCTCAAAGGTCCGATCTTGGTGGCGCCGTTTACCTGGATGGACAAAATCCTGCCCCTGCTTCATCCCGGTATTCACGGAATTCAGGGGGGTTCATCTCACCAGGTGCAGGATTCTTCCCAGAGTACCAAAGTCCGGCTTCCTTCGGGATAGTAGTGATAAACTCTTAGCATTTGATTTTAGAAAGTTTCTCTAAACCCGAATGTCCACAACCATGTCCTCATCTGCGAATGACAGGTGAAGCGCCAAAGCCAGGCTGTCGCCTCAGATGTCAACCTCTATCTTCAGATCACGAACATGCATGGCGTTGCTTTGGTTCCCATGTCTGTGCCAACCAACATAATGCTGAAAAAGGATGTCATAGGAGGACCGTTTTCGGAAACTGCAGAACACAACACCGGTCATGTTGAGCTTGTGAATGATTTCCCGAACAACCAAAGGAAAACTCTTGGAATTGAGGACTTCTGGTTCCCTTCTACCAATCGAATGGTGCCCTCGAAGGTCAAAAGGCCACAGCTTCCCCTCTTGCAGAGTTCAATCACCCGCCTTGCCCACTTGGGCTTCAAACTCTAGCTGAGTCTCATCTCGCTCCCCCTCTTTTTTCTCGGGTACACAGAATAGGAAATTCCGGGAACCGAAGACGGAAACATACGGAAACAATGAGACCCAGCGGCCAAAGCCGATCCTTCTGTCCGAGGCGTAAGCCAGGATACCCTTCCGGAGTCTGGATGGAAAGCCACAAAAGGCTCGCAAGTGTGGTAGGGGTTTGGACCTGAATCCTTGGAGGCACCAGTTTGAACAAGCTGATCGAGGTGCTCAACAAATCGTGCAAACCCTACAGTGGTGAAACAACGAACTATGGATGCTTTTCTATCAAGAAACTGCAAGTACCCAGCTACAGCCCTTCCAAATGTAGTGGCCATGGATAAAATCGACGAGCATTCTTTGTTGAGTCTGAAGACAAATCCCCATTGAACAAAAACGATCACGACTGGAGGTCTGGGCCAAGCCAGTGGCGGGTATCCCCTTTTTGGTTGCCACAGACTCAGCCGCGGTGCTGATGCTGAAGGTTGCTGGCACGGACTGCTCCACCAGCTGCGAGCCTCCCGGCTCAATTAGCAAGGTCAGAGTGCGAGCCACGGATAAACCTAGAAACCCAGGCAGGGTTGGAAAAAAAACAACGTGGTGTGACACCTAGTGCAACAGCATTGCACACAGAACCCGCAAACCACAAGCCAAATGGCTAGGGCTCCTTACTTCTACATGTTGGACTTGACTCTGACTACATCTCTCCATGTTTGATGGAGTCCTGCTTCATGAGCACAAACATTTGTTCAGTGCTTTGGTTGCTGAATTGTGCTTGACAGCCAACCAGGGCTGTTGTCGCTCTTTGGGACACGATGATCGAAAGGAGTCCAGCTCCACGTTTTATGGCCCGTGTTTTCTGCGTTGTCCAAAGGCAAAAACTATCTGGGTTAGTCGCAACACGTGACTCCAACAATATGCTTGGTTTCCCGTACCATCTAAACACATCCAAAAGCGACACACTTAAATGGAACCAGAATGCCAGAATGCCAGGCAGGTCTAAGGGCTATACTTGGGGAATCCTTTTGCAATTTTAATCCATGAACCAACCCGGTGGGTGTGCACTGGCCATCCAATTCCTCCTTTCAAGTCTACCTTGCAAATATTTGTCCGGGCCAGGCGTCCTCGTGGAGGTCTAGCGCCCAAGTGCGGACCCATTCCAACCCCCAAAGGAGTTTGCCTCTCAACTGAGCCTGGGGGTCCCTCAAAAAAGGACACGCCCACGGAAAACCAAGAGTTCTTTTCTGGCCTCTGGAATGAGCCGGGTGAAAGATGATGTGAAAACCAGCAAAAGGCAGAAAAAGACATGATGATTGCCTGAGTAGGCAGATGCCGGCGTACCTTTAATTGATGGTTTGGATTGCCTTGAAAGTGTTTAGGTCAGGTACCTTCCTGGGGCACCTCCCTAAACATTCTTTCATGAAAGGTCATTCACCCAACGCCGACTTTCAGACGAGGTGCGTGTGTAGATGGCCACCTGCGTGAAGTTTCCCAAAGCCGTGTCTGGCGGCAGGGAACTGTTGCTCAAGCCCACCGCTACGAGTCCAATCTGCGAGCGGTTCACCGTAGGTCCTGCGAGTGAAGTGGGGGCTGGTTTACGAACAGCTCTCATAAGGGAGGGCAGTAGATTTGGTTTTGTTTGAAGCATATAAGAGGTAGGTGTTGACGCAAAGACCTTTCATCCGTTGGCCTTTTCAACACAGGGTATGCAACGGTTGGCCGATTCGTTTGGCCTCGAAAATATTTGGCCTCCCTCAAAAGAGCTGGAAGCCCTGAAAGAAATAGAGAGGGCTTCTATCCTCATAAAGGGGTGAGCCATTTTTTCTTTCCAACCAAACAGGAGAAGTTGACGGAGTGGAAAAACCGTCATTCTCAAACCAGTCAAGCAAACACACCTGCTACCGCACCCCACTGGATCCCTTCCGGGATAAAATTTGTCCTTCAAGGAAGATGGCGTAGCTGCTCACCTGCGCGGTGTCACTGGGCTCCAGCCATGTCACCTGGCAAAATTTGCTCGAAGCCGTCGTCAGGGCACAGTTGGGTTAAAGTAGATGGCACAAGTCCTCCATGTTGGTTTAGTCATCCCCTTGCCCAGCTGCCTGGAGGCTTCAAGCCCGCTTTCGTCCATTGCCTGGTGGCCCTTTTCCAGAAATAGACGAACACATATCTGGAATCTGGCTGACTCACCCACAAAAGCCCAGAAATATGGCTTTGTTCCTGAGGTGTGCCTTGCTCCTTCAACCTTTCATCTGGAACTTGGAAGGCAAGCACTGTGCTTTGCCGCACGATCAAAACCGCACAAAAGCCACGATCAAAACCGCACGGGTAGATATTATGGGTAAACAAGCTTAGTGTCCCCTTGCCACGTGCAGCCGCTCTGTCAATCCTCTTGCGGCTCATATGGTACGGAGCTTGGTCAGTGATTTGAGCAGTGACCCAAGGCCGCAACGTTTGATTTTCCCACATGAACACCCAAAAGGGTATGGGCAACTCCGAATTTTGTAGACCCCTTATTTACCCAGATTGATTGCCCGCTCATTGTGGATTTATGGGAAACCAGTTCCCAAGAAGGCCCAGCGCGGGCATGCATGGTTGGCTTTTACATGCAACCCAAACAATCAGAGGGGTGCCGGTTTGGCAGTACTGCACCTCTCCAGTGTCTGAATCCGCTCCTTACCTTTTTCCCAGAATGGAAGTGGACAAGGGGCCTTGTCAAGAGCATAGCAGTCTTCCAAAACCTTCCGGTCCACCATGTTGGAAAGAGGGTGATCCTAAGTTAGCCTGAAGCAACCGCCCGTAACTCCCTGTCAAATCAACTCTCATCCGCGAATCAAGTGCACGCGCCCCTAAGTCGCCGGAAGACAAAGTCCGAGCCTACGTATGTGGAAAATAATAAAACACTTCTCCGCTTTGCTGACTCCCGCTGAACTCGAGCCGCTTTCACTTTAAATGTTTCAAGCCATGTGTTACGGCGGCGGCCTTCTATAAGCTTCCCAGAAACAGACTTCCAGTGAGTCGAGGAGTAAGTCGTGGTGAGTCCTTGACGAGACAAGCTCCTATCGTGATATCGAACGACTCTGACGCAAGGCTTCCGGCTGCTGTCACGTGTAAGATGGGTGGAACCTCATTATCTGAGATGTAGGCCAACATTGGGGGACTGATTCGTGTGGCTCGCCCCAGTTGTCCTCCCACTTGCAAGCGTTGACACGGGAAGAACAACTGGGCTGTTGAAAATGGCTTGTTGGCCAGTCATCCTGGAAAAAAATATATATCAAAACCACTACCAGGCCTGTTCAAGTTGGAAGGATCGCCTCTGCCAACAGCCCAAATAAAACACATGCATTACTAAACACGTGTCCAACCTGAGACCCGTATATCCCAAACTCGGGGGGAATTCCTTTCGGTTGGGAAATGCCCCCTCCAGGTGTGGGGTCCCTCAAAAATGAGACGCACCCTACGCTTGGCACGGGCCTCTCCGCCGAGCTGATCCAAGTCCAAGTCCTTGTCCACCAACAGCACCTCTGTCACTGTAGCGCTGGTGTCACCTCCGGAGGCGAAACCCTGCAGCGAACCCCAGTGGTGAATCCGTGATCCGCAAGAAAAGCCAACCAAAACGGTTGAAAACATTAAGGAGGCACAGACCCCCTAAAGTGGTCGCGGCCCCTCTCAAATGGGACCAATCGGCCCCAGGCTATAGGGTTTATTTGTTCAAGGGTTCCCAAAAGACTCCTTTGGTAAGAAGAGACAAATCAGTAGCCCCCTAATTACCTAGCAAGGCTCGTTGAGAAGCCTTCGATGAGAACGCTTTGATGAGAATCCCTTTGATGTTGATACATGTATATTATATAAAATCAACAAACACGTACACTAATAGGTTTACCAGCAATTATTCACTGCCCCACAAAGATACAGCAGTCCGGAGATCAGTGCAGAAAATGTGCGATCTTGTGCCTGGCCCCGCGTCCCCAACCCTGCAACCTTGCCCCTTGCCCCGTTGGCACCAAGCCCGGGCGACCGAGCCGCATTTCCTTGCGCCTAAGACATCTCACAATCTGAGACAAGCCAAAGCCCCAAAGGGCGAATTCCCAGCCTTGGAACGAACGTGCCATCTCGACAACTATGGACGGGAGTGCAGCCCAGACCCTGAATGCAAACTGCGTAAATTTGTCCGAGGGTGTTGTCACACATGTATGATTAAACCAAGACAAAACCAATCCCAAACAGCACTGTGCAATACTAATGCAATACTAAATTTGTGTTGCATCAGTGAAAAGCCGTAATGAGCGATACACAAGAATCACTACGAAATCACGTTAGTCACTTGAAGAATACTCAAATGCATCAGCTCACTGCAAGCTTGACTGTTTTGAACGTTTCCCGCATGGACCTGAGTTCACTGGCCAACAGAAAGCTTTGGACTTTGGCTCAAATGCGGGAAAGAACAACCCATTTGTCAGCTTGTCAACTCAACAAGTAAGCCACTCGTGTTTCAGCACCAGGGGGTTCGTTTGAAGCTGTCCATTGCTACTTGCCAGCTATCCCAAATGGGTTGCTCAAACGTCCAGCTGAGACGCATCACCTCACTGGGAACGGTGAAACCAAAGGGACCTCTGAAGTAACGCCACTTGATTTGTTAGGTCCGAATTTTGTGCAAATTCCGTGAAAACACAAAGGTGTTTGAAACGAGTGCCTGGTGCCTCGATTGGTTGGGCTAACAACCCTTCATTGCAGGAACAAGAACAATCTGTTCCAAGGAGGATGCCTTTTCGGAAAGCAACATCTCAGCATGTCTCATGTAAAGTAAGTGTCTTTTTTGAGAATCTGTCTTGGTTGACTTCAAAGGCACACGAAAAGAGAAGCCAACCATTTTGGGGGTCCCCAAATTTTGAGACCCAAGGGTTCCCTGTCCAAGCTGCTGATGACCAAGCGGGTGGGAGTAGTTTGCTCCACCAGGGCAGAGGAGGTGTACACCAGCAAACTGTCGTAAGGCGGAAGCCTGGGATTCGTTGCTTCCCGTCAGCACCGAGATGTCCAGGGGTCAAATGCATCAAACTCACCCAAAACTTGCTCCACATGAAAGCTTGGAACACCTCCTGAAATGTGGAATATGTCATTCTTCCAAAAGTAAAAACTCACATTCCTGTCCGGCCAGCTTTCCCGGATTGTATGAGTGGTCCCTGGTTTTGCGGGCATTTAGATCTATCGCTAGATACTATGGGAATGTAGAGGCGTCCTTTCCTGCATGTCATGGAACCCAAAGGGCACATCGCAAAAGGACCCTCGGTATGTATTGGTCCAAGTTATCCTTCAAACTAACTTCGGAAAAATACAGTTACCCCCCTGGGCGGAAGTGAGCGTGAGGTCCATTCTTCCCTGGCACCGAAATCGGGCAACGGCGATACCGTCCCCTCCAAGTCCCTGGCCGAATGTAGCAATTCACTGGGCCTTCAAAACAAGACCTTTTGAAAGCCCTCTCCCTTGGATCCCAAAGGAGAGCTGACCGGTGCAAGTACTTCGGTACTTCCGCGACCTTCAAAGCAGCGTTTGTCCATGGCTGTCGCAAATCACGGTTTCTGCGATAGCAATACATGCCATTCCCACAAATATGTTATCACTTTGAACAAAACTCTCCTGGTATCACAAAAGTGGCCCTACAAAACAAAATCCCATAACCATGCAGTGGTCAGCGAGCGGTGGCTTGATGTATGGCAAAATCTTCCCGGAGGTTTCGGTGTCTCGGCCCTTTTTGTCAGCCATTGGTCAATTAAGCTAGTAATTATACCGCACCACTCAACAAGCATGGAATGTGCAAAACTGTTGAAAAACCATTCGCCTGTCCAAATCTTGTGGCCTATTCGTGCGCCGGAGGGTGGTGCTTCATGGCTCATGTTCTCCCGAGAAAGCGGTAGGCAAGCCACAACATTGTAACAAGCTGGGCAAATGACTATAAGTCGCAAACCGCAATCAAAGAAAGCTCCAGGAGCCTCATCATGGGTCAGCTTCCTTTTTTGGGGATCCAGGGTCTTCTCGGAGTCACCAACTACTCGAAGTTCCTGTAAAAGCATCATAAGTTGCGCCCGAAGATTGGTTTGCCATAAGGAGTGCCTTGATTCAAGGTGACTCAAAGCTCTGACCTTAGGATATGAGGCCCGTTGTCCCAATGTCCAGTCCTACCCAGAATGCTGGGATTTCTGTTAAGGCTACTTTGAACAAGCACCAACTCTTGCTTTGCGGTTCACACATCTTCGTTTCGTTTGAGATTTAGCAAGTAACTTGTTGTTGGAGTATGGCGGAATTGAATTATTCTCATTTCAAGCCGAGGCTGGCCAATTGAGCCGGGGTATGTAAGGGGTAGTGCAGTACTCTGGTTGGAGAACGCCCCTGGCGACTTACAAAATTGTCTACGCAAACCAGGGCCCGGTTCCGTGTCTCATATTGAGGGGATGACCAAAGCGTTCGGCATATGCAACATGCACTGCTACTGGACAAAGTAACATGCGTGCTTAACTCTGCGATCCTAAATGCGAATTTGGCTGAGACTGGCAACATTTGCAGAATTTCCCTTTGGGATGTCCAACAGTTGGAGTTTCATTGGAAGCCACAAGTGATTTGATCAACTTTTGACGAGAAAGTCCAGAGTTCCCTGTGGAAAACTCTCCCGTCCAAAACTCAGCAAAAAGGCTGCCATTGTCGTAGAACAGGCCGTGTAGGGAGGGGACTCGTCATTCAAGGCCAACATCATACAGGGTTCGCTACTTGGTTTAGCCCTTAGTTGATTGGTTCTGAACCTTCTTTAAAAGGCTTCTTCACTATAAGGGGGTCCTCTATATTCCGTCAAAGGTCCAATGGCAAACGCGCACCCCGAACTGACCCGGCATCTGATAGCTTGGGCGATTCAAATCCAAATTCAGTCCCCCCCCTTGTTGCCGGAAGGAACTTGCGCGGAGAGCCTCCTTCTTCCCAAACGAGCCAAAAGCCTACAACTGATTCCACATTGGGTATATAGTTTGAAACGGTTGGGGGGGGGGGGCATGACATGCCAAAGGTTTTTGATAGGTGTCTTGTGAATGCTAAAGCTCAATGCATCAATCAAATCCATCTATTTGTCAAAAAGGACAGCTAGTTCTGCCAATGGATGGTGTTGGTTTCCTTTGGCCTTCCCTTGACGCCCCGACTACGGCCCCACCGTTGCGCGTTGCGAGGCGGACATTTCGAGCGGCAAAGTCTCCTCCGGCACCGGCAGAGTATTGGTGCCTGGGGCTTGGGCGCCGCGCGGACCCAGCGGGCCCCGTGTTTGCCTGTAAGCTGCAAATGTGAAACGTAGATGTGTGGCATATGTGTACAAGACTATACAGTAGGAAGAAACAAAACATATTGTGACTGTTGATGTGTAGAGTCACAATATCACATGTTTAGGTTGTCGCGTAGCTTTGCATTTTGCGATGCGTGTCTGATGTGTCTATGTGTTCCTTGCTTTGAGATGTAACAATCCTTTGTACAAGTACAAGCGTGCTTTGCAGACTTGAGTCACACCGAGCTTTTCCATCGGGGTTCCGATCGAAGCCCTTCTGCCTTACTTGTCCGGGTGTGTCATGAACACATACCCGCTACTCCGGATACAATATCCACGTGTTAAGGGGCACTTTGTCAATCCTAAATTGGAAAAAGCTCTGGAGATGCAGAAGGCAACGCTGTGGAGGCCCTGGATTCACTGCATGTGTGTGTTGTTTGCTTGCCTCTGCGTTGTTTGGGGGTAGCCTGCATTTGCACAAACAAGCACCTGAACGTTGTCCTTCACCGCATGGACTCATAAACGATACTGAGAATGGATCCAGTCTGCACATCTCCGGAAAACTCCGGACTACGCAAAGGGTGTCAGCTCCCCGCTTCTTCGAGACTTGCAAGGACTTTCGCACATGTTCAGCTACCAAAGGTGCCAATCACAACAACTCAACACATGTACGAGTCATGAATCATGAACATTTAGACTGTTTTTTCACGGCCAACAGGGGAAAATGAAACGGCCGTGGAAATGAACAAATTAAGTAGCTGGCAAAACCAGCTGCAGCACCTAATGTCAGCGCGCGATTAGTAAACCCCCCGATTAAAGGTTTCCCCTTTTCCCTCCCAGATTCCCACCAATACTAAAGTAAAGGGCCAACAAGGATTGCCCAAAAGACCCTACTGAATATATGTTCCTGTCTCCTAGACATCCCCCCCGATTAAACGTATCTCTGAAACCCGAAGCCAAAACAACCTGGCAGAAAAGGGGTGTTCCTTCTTGCTTAGTATTTGCTTAGTCTGTCCTTAAACCCGCCAATGCTAAGTCGCTATTGAACCCCTCAAGTTTCCCCCAAACATGTGCTTCCCCAGAATGCAGTTGTTCTTTTTTGAATATTTAACATAACAAGGTGTTCAAGCTCGCAATGAAAAAAATCCTTGGGAGGCCAGCCCCCCCTCATTAGCATCAAAACCAACAAGAACTGCTGTTGCCTGTCCTATTGCCCAGAAGGGGCCAGAAGTGAGAGGACGAGGACCGCTGGGACTCCAGATTAATCGGGGGGGTCCTCCAAAAAATCTAAGTTTTGGGGACTTGTTGGCCAAACCTTTTTGACCTTGAAGGGTGAGAAGGGGGATGGGTTTACTAGCCATTAGGCCCCCAGGCAGCCACCCGCCCACCCAACCAACGAAGCAGCCAAGAAATGTGACAAAGCCGCCAACATACCTCCACTGGAACCGGCCGACTGTCTGAGAGGCCAAGCAAGCACGCAAGCAAACAAACCAAACCAGGCAAACCAAGCCAACTCAAGCCAACCAACAAGCACACAAACAAAAGCAACAAAATCAGCCAAGCCAAACCAAGCCCAACCAGCCCACCAACCAAACAAACGAACATTCGAACAAAGAAACAAACAAAACAACAAACAAACAAACAAACAAACAAACAAACAAACAAACAAACAACCAAACAAACAACAAACAAACAAACAAACAAACAAACAAAACAAACAAAACAAACAAAAGAAACAAACAAAACAAAACAAACAAACCAAAACAAAACACAACAAAACAAAACAAACAAACACAAACAAACAAGCCCACGCACAAAAAAAATGCACGCAAACACACAGACCGGCAAATTAACCAAACCAAACCAAATTAGCCAACCAACAAACAAACAACCCAACCCAGCCAATCCCAACCAATCCCAACCAACCAACCAACCAAGAACCAACCAACCAACCAACCAAGAACCAACCAACCAACCAACCAACCAACCAACCAACCAACCAACCAACCAACCAACCAGCCAGCCAACCAGCCAACCAGCCAACCAGCCAACCAGACAGCCAAGCAAAACAACGTGCCCCGCTAGGGGCCCGTACCCAGCGTGGCCGCACCCACAGCCGAGCGATTCACAGACGGCCCGACCAGGTACAACAAGTATCCTGAGACCTGGCGTCAAGGAAAGTTTCAGCTGAGGAATTCACTCAGCTAGGAAGGGAATCTGCACGTATAATTCTCCAATCTGAACCAAGCAATGTCTGAGTGACAAACCTTCATCACGGAAGATGTGTCTTCTTTGGGATAGGAACAGGTAGCACGTGTGCCATGGTCATAGGACTCCTTGACTCGAGGTTGGTCGGGATAGTCATCAACTTCTCAATGGGGTTCAAACGATCAACGAAAAGGTTCCGATTGGGAGAACCCAAAAAAAAACTGCGTGCCCCTGGGATGTTTTCCCCAAGTCACCCCTTGTGTCCTGCATATCTGGGCTGGCATCCTCGGCTGAAAATAAATGTATGGTTGGGGCATGCACCTAGGGGAATGCAGTTCCCTCGCTTCTTGGATGCGCCTTGCAGGAGGACATGTTCACCCGAACCTTGACATTTGCGAGAAGAGGATAATCAGCCAAAAGATGAACAAGTCAAGTTGGAGGAATAATTTATACGGATTTGAAAAATGACACCCCTGCAGATTGACATGAAAAATGATCCAGTATGCGTTGTAGAGGAATCTCCTTTCCGGGCTTCATTGTTTGGGCTCCATGTCAATTTGACGGGTGGATATAGAATTTCCGGTTAAAGTTTGTGTTGCAGGGGTTTCGGCATCAGTGCATCTATTCTATTCTGAGAATGATTATGCGCTGATTCTGGTTCACTTATCACACTGAAGGCAAAGTCAACTCAAGCAACAATCTGCTGTCAATGCTTCCGTAATAGTAATCGTGATTAGGAAACCACATAGGGGAAAAAAAAAGAACGCACCAGCAAGAAAGCACTGATTATAGTAATATCACACCCCGCAAAAATGCTACTGCATCAACCAATATAGGGAATCATGGAAAATGGATAATACTCCTTCTGCAACGCCGACAAAGACCGTCTTTGACAAAGACTGGTTCCTAGTAGAAGAATTCATTCCTGGATTGTCCGTTGCTGCATTGCAACAACTGTGACGATTTTTAGGGCAACATGTCTCCAACTGCAAAGATCGGGCCCTGACAGGGACCGAAACCAGAAATTGGGCTTCTGGACCCGCAAAACCCCTGAGCCCCAACCTTGCATGGTAGCCCATTTGGCATACTTGGACCCAAAGCTTCTTTCCAGGTCCGGGTGGCGTGAGACCCTGTTGGGCCCATTGAGTCGACTGGAAAAGCTTACGATGCACCAACATGACAATCAACTAGAAAACGCTTGATTCCGCGAGAGCGCATGGGAACCTTGCGGCCCAGTACCCTGGATACTTTTGTTTGTTCCCCGCTTGCTCTGTAAACTGGCTGACGCGCAACACAAAGCCCACCTGCGACGACTCATTGGGCGGGTCCCAGAAGACGTCGCCGCCAATCTCAGTGGCCTCGTTCAAGCGAAGTGAGATCGCAGGGTTTTTTGTTTGATCCGGTTGAAGAAGAACTTCAAGGAGTCCTGCAGGGCACGTTTTTTAGTCAATGTTGTCAGGATTGAAATCCAGGTCATTGCATCTCGTTGCATGTCCCGCCGAGCGTTGAGTCTTCAGGGTAGAGAATCTTGGCAACAAGGGCAACCCTGAGAAGGGCTTAAAGGAGATAAGATGTCAAAGTCCGATTATTGAAACAGTGGTTTTGACTGCTGTATCGTGGGAAGCATGTCTTTTCTCAAACCATTCGAGCATTTGAAGAGTCACCAAACAGTAGGACCCTGCCGTAAGACTGGTTGGATTTCGTTGTTGCCCTCTGTGCCCTTTAACAACTTTGCAGCAACAAAGTAGTTCCCAGAACAGGCGTCCATACATATCTGGACCAATATATCTTCTTGAGATTCCATTCCTTTGGCAACCTTAAAAGGCTTTGCTGGGTCTTCAACAAAGGGCCTGGGGGAAAAACAACTCCGTCGCTTCCTTTTAGGACATTGAACACTATGAGCGAGTGCATCCAAGACCCTGTCACAAGATCTACAGTACCCTCTGAGTCACTTGTGGGCCTTTGGAGATCCCGGCTTCATCTGAAAAGGTCTGATTTCCGCAACCCAAATCCATCAAAACCTTTGGGACAGCCTGGAAACCGCCGGTGGGCACAAATTGTTTCAACAACCACCCCGTGGTGCCTTGAGAGTCACACCAAAATGTTGTTTCAAAAATGGTTGCTTAAACCTGGCAAAACCAGTGGTTGATTCGTCCAGTGGTCGCACCGCTCTCAACTCGGACGAGCCGAGCCACGTCCAGGTCCACGTCCACGAAGCGCACGCCGGAGACGCTGGAGCTGGTGTCACTGAGGTTCAGCGCCTGCCAATCGAATGTTCAAAGCGAACCCGTGTTACCATGATTGAGTTCAACCTTTGCTTTGAAAGGTGCCAAGAGTATGATTAAACCACAAACAAAAAACACCTTTGCTGCAAACGGCCGTGCAAACGCATGGCTGAAGCCAAAGATCTCCCCGTTGCCGGTTGACGCCCTTTTCGGTTGGGGTTTCCAATTCTTTGCGAGAAACCCACAAAAATAATGGGATTTCCAGCGTGTCACGGACAGCTGGGATCTTGAATGGTAGCCTAAGGGCTCTTGTGGAGTTTGGGTCGTCACAATAAGAAACACACACAGCTAGCTGATGAACGGATACTGGTGGGACTTTGAGTCTGAGTGGCCTAGAGCATTAGAGGAACAACTTGGCAACCCAGTCCCATATGTTTGTGGGTTCTGGGCGACTAGAACCAAGGGCGTTGTCAAGCATGGATTTCGGAGGCAAACGAAACCTGAAGGGCATTCCTCCAAATTAGGAGGTCCGATTGGGGCTTACTTAGTGCGGAAGACCCAGGGTTCCAATAGAAAACCACACCCCGGAGTGCAATTTGAAAAGCTCCTTTCAGGGCTTCGCGCAAATCCAACCCAGGAAGCCATAGGCGACATCAACAACAGGGACTTATGTATGCACACACTCCCAAAAGACTGTTTGGCCAGCGGAAAACATAGAATGCTCAGAGCATTTTCAAGCAAAACTGGGCCTGCGGGAACGTTCTGCATCCCACGAAAATGTTCAAGCATATGTATTGGAAAAATGAAAGTTTACATACCGCTCGTATAGGGGGTAAGAGCGCATTTTAATGGTATCTGAGCCTAGGCTGTCGAGGCTGCCCTCTCGCACGAAAAACGCAAGGCTCATAGTCGAACCAAGTCTCGGGAATCGGTTTGGAGCGGCTGGATGAAGGAACACGTGAATAAGATCAGGCGGCAACCATAGACTAACCCACCTCAGGGGCGCACTCCCCTAAACACCCTCCAAAATGGGACATCACCAACTGTCTCAACCTAAGGACCTCGGACCTGCCCAGGCCAATGTGAAGATGCGAAACTGCATGGTAGGGCGCAGGGACTATTGCCCCCGGAGAATCAACACCATGCCAAAGCCCGGCCGAGGCGCCATTAATTTGGGGTGAGAGGAGAAATGGGCCTGGCGCAAAAGAGGGCGCAAAATCAAAAGTATTGGCCCGGGGGTAGTAGCCTTGACGCAATGGCAAGTAAGCCGTGCCGTGATAGCAGGTGTGTGCATTCATAGTGGAACAGTTCAGAAGATGCTCAGTCACCGGCGTAGTCTTCAAAGCGGATGATGCGTCAATGTCCCCCAGACAGCGTGCAGCGAATGGTCATGGCAACCTCATCCAAGCCCACAAGCCTGCGTTCACTGTGCGACACAGTCACAAGTGACTGTGCCAGAAGGCCACACAACTGGAAACTGGGCACCAACGCAGTGACCATTGCCTTGTAAAGCACAATGGGCGGAGAAAGAGACGCCATGTGCACTTGAGCAAGGCCATGCATCGTTGATGCTACTGGCGCTCCAGCTTGTGCATGAAAAATGCCTCTCCAAGGCGCAATCCGCGTTGATTACATGGCCAGGCTCCGGGCGCTTTGCAACACAAAGAGTGCGCAAAGGAGAATCCCCCGCCCGCCGATACCATCTGCACACAACGGGAAAGGCTACTTGCTATTCAAACTCCAAATCTCGGTTCCTTCCAGCCTCAAAAGTTTGCATCAATTGGCAGCAATATGTCAGAATGAAGGAGCACTCATCGGTCAGGAACCAAACATGAGCCCATGCCGCCGCCGCCATACAGTTCCGCAGGATGATTGCTCTGCTCTGTTGTCCCGCAATGCCGAAGATGCTGGCCATCTATGTGCGATGGTGTCCCAGCGGGTCAAAAATAGTATAATCATGTATAATCAGCCCTGACATGCATCGCCGGCCAGGGAAGCAAAGCATGCCCTTGTAGGTTCACCTCCATCTGCACGTTGTTTGTGGCCCATTTACGCTGTGGCGAAACATTTCGCTGTGGCGCTCGTTTCGGATCAGGGCCTACATCCAGCCGTCCTGCAAAGGCTTCAGCCCGTGGTTTGCCAGGTGAGCTCAAAGTACACAGATTAGTCCTGGGCTGATATTAGTTAGTTTTGCGCCGGAGAAATCGTGCACACGCTTGACCGCCTGCGGAGTGGTCTGCTCCACCAAGGCGGAGGAGGTGTACACGAGCACGTCCGTGACTCGGCGACACGACTTTTCAACAGGCGTTTCGGATCCGATCTTAAGGGTTCAAGAAGAAACTCGCCCACAAACGAAGGCTGCCTGAAAAACAGTAACATTGCACCTTGAAACGGCATGTTGACTCCCCCAAGAATCAAAGAATAACCCTGACCAAAATCGACACCAAGCTGCATGAAACAACAAGCTGACAAACTGACGCCTAACAGGTTTCATAGCCCAAGCATGTCAGGGCTCCTATGCCTTTTGAGGACACCCCACAGACTTCCTTTCATTTCCGCTTTCGACATCACACCAATGGCCTTTCCAACAGTTGATGGCTAAATGCCTTGCAGGAAACTCACATGGCCAAGCGCCTTAGGGGGAAGCTAGTGTGTGGAGCCAAACAGAACAGATCCGGTCCGACCGGTTCCCTGCAACCTGTGCCGTTTTTTGATCCAAAACCCAGAGAGACAGAAACGAACAGGCAATGCCGACCCATGCTTAGTTGCCCCCTCCCCACTTAAGGGGGTCCCTAGCGAGGATTTCCTCCTTGCAGAACCTCATGCCCTGACTTATAACTCAGGGCTTATTCATCAGTCAGCATGGAGCCGACTGTGCTCCCAACTTTAGCCAAGTCGCAGTCCCCCAGCTCTTGCTCAGGTTGCAGGTCGCTGTACTCCGCACCTCGCGCCGGTGAGAGAAGAGCTGAATGATTTCGACGCAAAGCATGCAGGGGCCCTGGGGAAAACATGATGTCCCCCCTTATCCCCCTTTTACGAAACACCCAGAATACGAGCGACCGACAACAGTTTGGGTAATTTTGTTTCAAGCACAAGCGATGCCAACCCCAAAGAGAGAAACACATGTGCCACTGGCAATTGGGAGGTTTGGACGCAGAAGCAGCAAGCAAATTGAACAAAGATGATTCCATGCGACATCTGGCTAGTTGCTGGCATCTACATAATGATTCAGGTTCAACCCTTGCTCACGGGAAGCCACATGTGGCCCCACCTGCAGGCTCCGCGCCAATTTGCGAGCGCCCAGCACCTAGCGAAGCAATGGCGAGCAGAAGCTGAGCCATCTTGTGGTTGCAGGGCTTGTCTTTCTTAGTTACCTCCAGGCGGCAGCAAGCAGCATCCAGTTGCACGCAAACCTGTCTTGCCCAATTCTCAGGGACGAGATTTGCGTCCCAGAGCAATCTTGTACTTCATCTGTTTGTTGAGGTTTCTTTGAGTCACCAGGTGTGCTTCTTACTCAGTCGTCCCAGAAATGCCAACTTTGTTGGTCGTGAAGTTGGGTCCGGGTTCAAGCTGGCCTATCAACAGAGAGAGCCTTCTGAGGTCTTATCCTAGGCATATTCCGGGCCTTGTCAGGGTTCATGACGCTCGAGCGGAACGTCTCTTCATGCCTCTTCCATTTGTCCCAATCCCCGGTATGTCGGCAAAAAGTACCAACCGTTGTTTCCAGGCCCCATAAAAAATGAAAAAAAAAGAAGTGACACTAGTCTCTTTACAAAAGTTCTGCACAATGACTTTCGACCACCAGATGTCACATAGGCCATTGTTAAAATCCGTTCCTTCAAACCAATTCGGGCCACACATTCTCTGAACTCAACCTTGAGCGACAGTGCCTCCACGGATTGTGCAAACTCACTGCGTGAATAGGGTAATGAACGACCACACTGTTGAAATGACCTCCCTTTGGCAGGTCTTCAAACTTGCCTATCTTTAGCGGACCTTTCCGGTCTGGTGATTGGATTCCAGGGCTGTCGTACATACCGATATTCTAAAAGATTTGCCAAGGCTCAAATATCTCTCCTCGAGGGGTACATATCCATGATAAGGTGGGTGGTAGCCAGGGACCGACGGCAATTGGATGTTTTTGCAAGTGGTCGCGTTTGAAAAGAGAGGAACATTCCCTTTTCGAGCCAACCCTGCCTCCTGCCAGGTAGATCCCATAGTGCGTCACCTGAGGGAAAGTCCGGAAAGGAATCCGAAGCGGATCCCACCGGATATCAAGTTGAAACGCCAGGGAGGGAGGGTTGGGGCAAGGGGGAGTTCGTATGATAACCATCACTTCTTACTCTTGTTCGGGGATTGGCTGGGTGGGGGGGGGGGGGGGTGGGGATCTTAAAACTTGACATTTCTGATATTGCCACAACTTGAGGTTGAATCTCATGACGTGTTTTGGATTCTTACATCTGGCATCATTTGATCGGCAACAAGCGTAGAGCGATGCCAAACCCAATGAATGTTTCATCACGGAGCCAAACTCTATTTACCCAGCCGTACCCCCACATCAGTGCTCGCTCGCATCTCAGGCAGAGCCAATGAGGGCTGATCATCCTCCCTGGCATGAGGCACTGTGAGCATACTTGTGTGACACTGCCAAAAGGAGCTGGGCGGATAACCCCTTAGAAATCCCTTCCCCTGTACTATTTGTTTCAGGCCAAAATTCACAAAAGACAAATCACCTCCTTTACTTTTACTTGACCCCAATACTAAACCAATGCTAAACTCCTGACAGCCCCTATTTGGAGTACTGCCTTCTCTCAGATTTTCACTCAAATTGTAAATTGCAAATTCAATTTCCCCTTTTAAGACTGAAATAGCAAAACCAAAAAAGCGCCTGGAACAATTTAACATACAGTCCATACTCGGCAGCCCGGGCAGATTACGATTTTGACTGTTTTTGCGCGTGGCCCCATTTGGACGAGGACCGTAGTGGAAACCCCTGCGATCGCCTGGGACCCAAGTAGTGAATATGAATTCCCTAAAACGACTGTTTATCAATAGGGGGGACCGGGGGGAAGCGATTAATTTGGATGACATCTGCTTAGCGCATTGGGTTGGTCTTGGAGACTGCAAAAGCAGTTTGTCTGCTGGTGTCGTAAGAAACTCTTCGAGGCAACACAAGGAGCAAGCAAGCAGAGGACCTAACGGACCTAATAAATGCCTGCGGAAACGTACAAGATGAGGGCATGTCCAAACACATGCTACTCCGGAAAGAAGGACAAAACAGTCTCGACCCAAGGATAGGTCAGACAAGCCACTTTTGGTTTACCGCTAACCGTTCACAGCTTCGAAGTCCAGAAATCGCAGGGAGCAGCGTAAAATGCTGAACGTGCCCCTCTTTGGGTAGATCAAATGAAAGCCAAGCGACACCCACCCACTTGTCTGCGTGGGTCCAAACTTCAAGACTCAACATTGAGGGTTGCCTTCTGCTTTGCGCCTGTACCACCAATCAATCAAACTGACAATCGCTCATCCAATAGACAGTGTGACCATTGGCAGACCGAAATCAGCGCTGTAAGCTTTGCTTGATTTGCAATCGCGATATCACCTGTTATGTTCACATCTTGTGGGCCGGTGAAGTGTTCGCAAGTGCCAACATGGTGATAGACATCCATGGTAACCTGCAACGGCTCTATGTGGTACTGTACTCCTCCTGGCTCCAAACTGCCTAACCCCCCATATTTACACATGTGTATATATATATAGCTGACATGTAACCAAAATGGAGAACCAACAAGGGAGGGGTACCCAACATTCGTTGCCTACAGCCAGGAAATGAATGTTCAGCATCATTTGGGTGACTACTCCAGGCCAACCTGGAAAACTACATGGTCAGCTCGGCTCCCGTCAGACCTTGGAGCCTTTCTCTCGGTTTCCCCGAGGTGTCACAGTTGGGGGGTGGTCTGGACAAATATTCATTTCCGGAAAACCCCGTTTTGATTTCCTCTTGGGAAAAAGCAAGAAACACATCACATCTCTGGGAGTTCCTAGGGAAGAAAGTCAACACATTCCCCCAATTGCTTGAGTGCCCTGGATGCAACTAGTTCTAGTAATGACGGATTCCCATTCAGGACAACGGGGAAACATCAACAACGTATTTAAGCAAATGGCAGTCTTGGTGCTGCGCATCCACCCCTCCCGCAAACCGAGGCATCGGACCTGCGACATCTCAGCAGGGGGCAGCCAGGACACGCGGCCGCCCAGCTGCAGGGCATCCTGGACAGTCTGGGTGTCCAACTAGGGGTCCGCTTCGGCTTTCCTTGCCGCATTTTGCACAATATGGGCTATCTGGCACTTAGCCACTTGGCTGTAGGGGATCCCTAGGTTCAAAACCTGTGAACAAATACGCCTTTGACGGATGCCAGGATGGTGTTTGTACTGATCCACCGTTGATTCCATTGATGTCCTTAATGACTGGTGTTCTTGAAAGGTTGGAGCACAATGTGATGCCAATGGAATAACTACGTGGCGCAGTACAAACACAGTCCTTTCGGCGGAGCGGCAGGCCTCAACTGCCTGGACAATGCCTTACAAGGCAACCCTAAACTTCGCCCCGCCCGAAACCCGATGCTAGAGTTGCTGGTGATGCTAGCAGTGTGGGACGACGCTGGTACGACTTGCCGAAAATGGCTCGGGATCGAACACCCCTGGGATCCTGTTAACAAACGTGTTTGTTTTGAAAGCACCTTACTTGGCGACTTTATGCTTCCAGGCTGCAAGATCTTGATCTGGGAAGCTCACGTTGGACACGCTCGAAATCCTCGGCAGGTGGACTCAGCTTGGCGCCGGGGTGAACTCTGGTCCGTATTGTGAATATCAACAAAGACTGGTCCTATGTAGGCCCCGGATTCCCTTTCCATGCCCTGACTTTCACGAATGGGCTGCTCAATTGAAGAAGCAGTCAGGGCCAAGCATCACTCAAGGGCCTCAAGAAGATCACATACAACCCCGCCAAATTTGCTTGTTCCAGTCCTCAAGGTTGGAGCCGTCCTGTTGCGCGGTGGGCATTCTGTTAACCCAAGACGATGGGTTGCAACCCAACGAAGCAAAGGGCACTCTCACTTTCTGGTCGGACATTTGTCCTACGTCGAACCCGAAGCAGCAGACAGCTACCAACAAGATTTGTCAACTCAGCAAAGGGTACCCAAAGGGTACCCAAAGCACTCAGAAACCATACCAAAATCGATTCGAACCCTTGCCGCGGCGCGTGTCATTCAACGCCGCAGCTTGCGGTGTACTCTGCTCCGCCAACACCGAGCGCGTGTAGACCAGCACGTGGCCTGGCTCAAGTTTGCTTGCAAAAAGGGGCAAAAGATGTTGGCAAGGGAATCAAGGAAAGCCCAAGGCAGAAAGGGCAAAAGGTCCAAGATGTTTCAGTGTGGCAATGAATACTTCATGGGTCCAAGTTGCTCCCAAACCTCGCTCGCCGCAACCGTGCAAAGCGCAGAACACCAGGCTCCAAGTCCGCCCATTTTCAGGAATGCTCCAAAGAGCCACAAAATGGAAACCCCGAAAATGGAACCAACCACTGTTGACCATGATTTTGCTAGACCATGTTAAAAACACTTCTGGTTTGGCCGTCCTTTAAGGCCGCAGCATCAATTCTGCGACTTGACCAATCGCCTGTGTCTCTTTGTGAGGTGGCGTTCTGATTGTGGGTACATTTTTAGGCTGGTTAGGTTCGGGAACCCCCCAAATGCTCCCCATCTGAAATCAGAAACCCGCCCATGTCAGCTGATTCAGGTTGCAAACACTGGAAACTGCTGGCCCTGAAATGTTGAACGACTCCCCTTTAACTGTGACCGAAATGGATCTTTCAAAAGGGCCCGTGGCAAGACCGCCTTTGAGCTGTCAAGCTATGCCTGTCGAATCAGAGTCGTTTGGCGGGAAGCCCAACGACTTCTGCAAATTGGTCTAAGATTGCCCTGGAGATGGAAGACACAGTCCCTAGAATATTGCGCTAGCAACATGAGCACAACCTATGCAAGGGAACTGAACAACAATCGAGATGAGGCCCTGCTTGAATATGTGGAGTATGCTTGTACTTATAACGTTGACCCCGTATTAAAAAAAAAGAAAGACCAAGCGGATTACTAGGGGAGCGTTCCCCAAGTGATCCGGACCTCCGGTCTGAAATGGGTTGCATCCAATCAAAATCAACGAGGGGGTTGATGAATCCTCACTTTCAGGTCATAAGGTCAGCCAATAGGGACGCAGTGAGTCCTGCGTCAAGACCATCGTATATCCGGTCTTACAGCCAGGTCGCATGAGAACAATGAATCCTGGGCCCTATTGATCCTCCTGGAAATCAATGGCCTGATCAAACTAGGTTGATCAAACTAAGGGGACGCCTTTTCCTGACCCCTAACCCAAAGTGGTACAGCAGTGCAACCCAAAGAAAACCACTACGGTTTGGCTAAACGATTCACAATTGATTTTGAACAGCCCTGTGAAACTCTTGTCTCGTTGCGCCGGGCGGCTGAACTCCCACAAAGCTTGCTCCTCGGCGAAGCAATTCTGGCAACCAAGTTGATTGAAGCTTGAGATGTGCAGTGGCCCCTGTTCTTGGCCAAATTCACTCCCTGGAGCCCTGTCGAAGTCCTGCCTGGGTGTTTGTCGGGGCCTTGTGAATGACGCGATTTGCAGTTGGCATCCCAATGCAATTCAAGATGACAATGGAGCTGCTCCCCAGGTTAATTCCCATGGAGCCGAAGAAACTGGATTTGTAGAGGACTCTTTGCGACCCCGAATTGGTTTCCGTGTTGATTTGAAGGAGGATCGGAGGTCTGTCAAAATTGAACTTTGGTCCACCTCTCAGTTCCCATCGGGGAAAAAACAAATCATGCCCGGTACGACATGACAAAATGCCCTGAACATCGTATGTCGAGCCGTCAGTCACCAAATGTGCCGATCACAATCCCCTAAAGTTCTTATCAAGACTCCAGGGCTCCGATTACCACACCCCGACTTGCTTCAAGAGTTTCAAAGGAAGTACAGTGTTACTTTGCCAACATCCATGGGACACAAGATTTGCCGCAGTGCAAAATAGATGCTTTCTGTAAAAGGCAATGGGGCAACTAGTGAACTCCTTGTTTGTGGGTAATTTAGTGAGTCCCACTATGTCCGTCTCAAATTGACCACAAACTACTGACCCACACTCCAAATGTGCACTGTTTGAAGGGCAGGTTGTCCACTCCTGGCAAAAAATGAGACTCTATGGAAATATACGGAACATGAATCGGGATCTTGTGACCGAACCTCATGTAGCTAAATGCACCAGCTGCGACCGCAGGCTCTGGCGCAAGTGCCACCGCCGCGTCCCCGCTGCCCACCAGCGAGCGATTGTCACCATACCTGCGATACCCTCCAGGATCAAGGAGACAAACAAAGCCAAAGGCTGATCGGCGAATAATGGTAATGCTAGCTTCGGACTAATCCGGAGGATCCCTCCAGTCAGGGACCCCCCCTAAAAGAAATAGTGTCCCTACCTCAAAGGGAACCATCCCTGAGTGGCTGATCATCCACGTGTACCTGCAGTGAAATGTGTGACGTTGATTTCAGCCTTTGGTTCGCCAATCGGAGAAAGTTGTGTTGGCACAGAAGGGATGCGACCTTTTCTCATTTCGAATCCTTCGAGGAGTCAGAGGTCGCTTCGAAAAGAGGAACCAATGAAGCAAGATCCAGGCGACATAAACTACTTTCCTCTGGTGTGTGTGGGTGTGTGTGTGGTGCGTGCGGCGTCCCTCTCCGCTCCCACCACTCCCGAATTCTAGCCCCTCCTCCAAATACTGCAGCTGTGTCTTCTGAACAGAAAGGAAGCCCCGAAGGACCTGGCTTTCCAGAACGTATCCCAAACAAAGGCGGATGTTTATGTAGGTAGTTAGTCCTTACGATTGTGTCAAAACGGGCTTGCGAGCCGACTTGGCAGGTTTCAAGCAGGAACCCTGTCAAAGGGCCCCTGGTTCTGACGAATCCCTCTAAAAATGATTGATGTAATGTGTGTATATATATATATATATGATGTCCTTTTGAGTGCCCCTAGAAATGATGTGTATATATAATAAAATACGTGTATATATATATATATATATATATATCATAGGTGTCCTTTTCAATGGTTGGTTTGTTCCTTTGGATTTCTGCAGAAATACCGTTTCAATATGTAGCCGTTTTCTGCCCCCAGAAATGATCTATGACTATTTTCGACTTCCCCTAACTATGTATGTGCTTCCCCTTTTCTACAAGTGACGCATCCACCGCCAGGTATGCCAGGTGCGCAGTCACGTGCTCCACCTAGTCACCCGACCGGTGAATTGGTCAATGTCGCGACGCCACACCCCCGGATTCTCCAAATGCCTGGTTTTTCTTTTGAAAAGCTTGGTTGTCGGGGCGTGGGTGCAGGTCTTGTTTGTGCAAGTCAGGGATGGCTACAGGGCTGGTAGGAAAGGTTGGCCACTTTGGGCAAGGCCTCTCTGTGCTTCAAACACCGCATGTAGATTGCAGATTTCCCTCACCCTCAGGGTCGTCATTGCTTTGGGGGTTCTCCAAAAGCGTCTGCCGCTTTCCAAGGGCGATATGACACCTTGACTAGCTCAGGCTTTGCCGCCAGTCAAACATGGCTGGGTTTTGGCAAACCATATTTGCAAATGACCATTCGAGAGGTCTACTAAACTGACAAAAATCAGGTCCACCATGTCAGAATCCCTATTTAGATTCTGACCTAAGCACGTACCCTCCACCGGAGGGTTCGGGACCCCATTGATAGGGATGGGAGCTCGAAAAGGGGCCCCTTTGGTTTCAAAATTATGAGGAAGCGATCTCACTTAACATTTCGTTGAATGGCGCCAAAAAATGTGCATGTTGCACACTGAATATGGGGCATTTGAAAATAGGAAGGTTCCTGTTCCCCCCCATTACAGCAACCCCAAAAACTTCGTGAACCGTTCACCCCCCCCCAAACAAAGAAAAAAACAAAAAGGCGCACACACACGCACACGAACAATTCCAAAAACACAAGCACGCAATGACAAAAACTAACACGTACAAACACACACACACACACACAAACGAACACAAAGACACAAAGACACAAAGACCCAAACACGCAAACACACACATACACACACAGACAGAAACACACAGACGCGCACACACACACACACACAAACGCACAAGCACAAAGAGACACAAACAGACACAAACAGACACAAACAGACACACACGCACACACACACAGACACACACACACAGACACACCCACCCACACACACAAACACACACACACATAGACACAGACACACAGAGACACAGAGACACAGAGACACAGAGACACAGAGACACAGAGACACAGACACACAGACACGCAGACACGCAGACACGCAGACACGCAGACACGCAGACACGCAGACACAGCAGACACACAGACACACAGACACACAGACACAGACACAGACACAGACACAGACACAGACACAGACACAGACACAGACACGCAGACACACACAGACACGCAGACACGCAGACACGCAGACACGCAGACACGCAGACACGCAGACACGCAGACACGCAGACACGCAGACACACAGACACACAGACACACAGACACACAGACACACAGACACACAGACACAGGCACACACACACAGACACACACACACAAACACACACAAACACACATAGGCACGCACACACACGCACTCTTTGGAATGTAGGAGAATCACAGAGGTCATGCGTCAACCCTTGCGTTTCGGAAATCAACACAAACAAGCATTCCATCGAGCCATTGGTCCTTGTATATAAAGCAACGGAGCAACATACCAGACAAGGTGGCTCTTTTGCAGGTACGTCACGGAGCGTCCCCAGTGATATCACCAGCACACATCCGGTGTCTTCGTTGGTGCGAGACCGGATGGGCTGCTTGCACCCCCTGACTCACAAAACTCCAATTTGGCGGTGAAGCCTTCCATCCGTGATCTAGGATGATCCACACACACACACGCGCCGCTTTGCGGCAGGGCAAGAAGTCGGGTCCTATTCACAGTGCAAAGACATTCGGACTCAAGCAAGCAGGTTTACGGGCTCTGATCTTTGATCTCGAACCACTTGGACTTCACAGTCTCGGCAGGCTTGTTCAAGATCCGACCGATGGCTTTGTAACTGGGCCGTGCTCGTTCATTGGTCTTGACATCTCTCAGTCGACGGAGGCGATTGGGTGACCACTCGTCAGCGGGTGTGGAGGATGCCGAAGAACACGAAGTACCTAAATTGTCTTCTTCGGATTGTTCGGAGGTTGGTGAGCTGGCCGTTGTTGATCCGATGCAGCAAGATTGAGGGGTCGAGTGCTGGTTGGAGAAGTAGTGTCAGCTAGGCCAGTAATGGTAGGTGACATGACGTTGAGGTTTGCGTCAGCCGTGTGATTGTGAGGCGTGGTGGAAGTGCGGTGATATGAGTCTCGGAATGATCGTCGATCGTTGGTGGCAAGAGGTGCTAATTGGTGGAGAGGTCGTCGGACATGTCGGTTGCAGAAGTGTTGGATCGGTTTGGAAACGGAGTGTGAAGTGGCTCCGTGCCAGCTGGTAGTGGATGCTGGTCGGAGGTGCGCTTGCTGTTCGGGATGAGAGTAGTGGAAGTGGTAGGATTTTGCCCCGGATTGGGAGCCATTCCCAAAAGCTCCGGAGGCGTGACACTGCCGTCGTGACACACACACACACACGCACACGCACACGCACACGCACACGCACACGCACACCTTCAAACACACACACACGCACAAACACACAAACACACGAACACAAAAAAACACACAAACACACAAACCCACACACCCAACAAAACACAAACAAACTCACCCAAACACGCAAACTCTCAACACAAAGAGAGACAGACACACAAACACACTTACACACAAACACAAACACACACACACAGACACACACACACCGCACACCCACACGCACACACACACACACACACACACACACACACACACACACACACACACACACACACACACACACACACACACACACACACACACACGCAAACACACGCAAACACACGCAAACACACGCAAACACACAAACACAAACACAAAAACACACACACACAGACACACCGCACACCCACACGCACAGACACAGACACAAACACAGACACAGACACAGACACAGACACAGACACAGACACACACACACACACACACACAGACACAGACACAGACACACACACACACATACACATACACACACACACACACACGCAAACACACAAACACAAACACACACACAAACACACAAACACACAAACACACAAACACACAAACAAACAAACACACAAACACACAAACACACAAACACACAAACAAACAAACACACAAACACACAAACACACAAACACACAAACAGAAACACACAAACACACAACCACAAACAACAACACAAACACAAACACAAACACACACACACACAAACCCATACCCACACACACACACGCACAAGCACAAGCACACGCACACGCACACGCACACACACACACAAACACACACACACACACACACACACACACACACACACACACACACACACACACACACACACACACACACACACGCACACACACACACACGCACTCGCACTCGCACTCGCACTCGAACTCGCACTCGCACGCACACACACACACACAAACAGACACAAACATACACAAACACACACACACAGACACACACAGACACAGACACACACACACACACACACACACACACACACACACACACACACACACACACACACACACACACACACGCACGCACGCACGCGCACACGCTCCGCCTGCGCCCGCCCGCGCCGCGCCCGCCGCCCCCCCGCCCGCCCGCACGCACGCACGCACGCACGCACGCACGCAAACACACACACACACAGACACACACACACACACACACACACACAAACACACACACACAAACACACATAAACACACACACACACAAACACACAGAAACACATAAACACACAAACTCCCAAACACACACAAACAAGCAAGCAAGCAAGCAAGCAAGCAAGCAAGCAAGCAAGCAAGCAAGCAAACAAACAAACAAACAAACACACAAACACAACAACACAACAACACAACAACATCCACCCACCCACCCACCAACACACATGCAAACGCACAAACGCACGCACGCACACACGCGCACACGCAAGCACGCACGCACGAGTGCCGGGCATCCCCGTTCGGAGTCCAAGTGATGGTGCCCCCGAGCTCATCTTCGTCCAAGTCCTCGCCAAAGGTCTGTGAACGGCTAAAGGTTGATAACACACACACATTCATATCCAAGAATGTTGAGGTCTAGCCCGGAGCCCAAAACAATAGCAAAAGGCATACCAAACAAAAGAAACACAAATGTTACCACCCAGGTAGAAACAAAAGCGGACCCCGAAGTTCTACACTTTGGGGAAGCGCTTGGGAAGATCCTTTTTCGGGGCGGCGGATTGGACCGACGTGATTGTCATGGGGTGCAAGCGATCGATACATTATGTTCAGGAGGATTCCTTTGTTGAGCTGCGATTCTGAAACCAGGAAGCCTGAGACTATGTTCAGAACAAACAATGAGGAAGCGTTAGTGGGGTTTGCAAAAACAGGATGGGAAAAAGAAGTAGGGGGCCAACCTTCGGAACATCACTCAACGAATTGCTTCCTCAGGCGCTGGCACCCCAAGTCTGGCCCGTGAGCCGATCCGCAACCCGCACGACTGGCCTGGTCCACGAAGCTGATGTTGACTGCCATTGACTGTGTGTCGCTCACCTCGCGGCGAGAGGGATGGGAGGTCGAGGGGTGGTTGGAGGGTTGGGGGGTTGGTTGGAAGTTCCTTTCCGGCGCGAGAAAAATGGCTCCTTGCACTCGAGGCTTGGAGATGCAAAGCACGTGCCTTTGAAGCATCCCTTGTTGCTTGCCAACAATTCTATGGTCCTTTGAAGTATCCCTCCTTGGTTGCCAATTCATGTTTCGATATATAAGGGATGAAGTTCTAGTTCTTCTGCCAGAAAACCAACAAACGGAAACACAAGAACATCCATGATGATCCGTCCTCAAAAAGCAATAACACTTACCGGAAACCCCCAAATAAGAACCAGCTATCAGTCCCAGACCTTTAGCCCCGAGAAAAACGGGGTATCTATTATTTGGTTGTTGATCTTGAAGGGACACCCTGTCCAACAAACTGGAAACATGAGCACTACTGGAGGTGTGGGGCTTGTGTGAGCCTGGTTGAGTGTCATGTTTCCGACACAGACCCAAATCATCTCACAACATCCCATCCGGGTTTCCGATGAATTCCAAGCGGCCGGTGCCCAGCCGGGAGTGCTCTGCTCCGCCAGCGCGGAGTAGGCATAGACCAGGGCCTGGCTGGCAAACTGGGGTGGGCTTTTTATCACAAGGGCGGTTTACCACCACCATGGTTTATCCCAGTTGGCAATGGCTTCATCCATCCCAAATGTTGTTTGACAATAACGAGCCAATAACTCTATCCTTTTGCGGCTTCCTTTTTGGGGAGCAAACGTAACTCAGTCATTATTGTTTTTGCTTAGTTGTGAATGGACACAATTCACTTCACCCCAGTGAGTTTGCGGGACAACTGGTGCAAGATTCTGGCCATCCACTGTAGAGGGTCTAGACGACATGTGAAATTGCTCATTCCCTTTTGACTTCCTGTTTGGACAACAAACACACTTGGCGGCAAATTTGTACCCGGTACCCAGTCACCCTAAGGGGCAACCTTGCTGTTGGGGCCCTGAACAAAGTTTACAAATGTGGGTTCTCAAAAAAAGTTGTGGTGTGGTCTGGGATCCGAACCCGTAGACGGATATATCCTGAGGGAACGCGCGAAAAAAGCAGAAACTTGGCTATCAAGGCAAATATTAGCGGTGTCTCAAGGACTTGCAGAGAGACCTATTTGAGATGCCAGGTTCAAAGGGAACACGGCAGGAAGCGGACATCATTGTGAAAATAGGAACAAGCCAAACTCATCCAGGAGTCTCCAAGGATCCCAGAGTCACAAGCGCAAAGAATCCCGAGGGTGCACAACAAATGCCTGCTCTACCCGTTGCTCTTGTTTCGCATGGGCGAATTAAAAACCAAACACCCAAAGGAGGAAACCTTCAGGTTTCAAAACCTTCAGGTTTCAAACCAAAACCTGGTTGCGATTCCAGTTGTATTCTGAAGAGTCTCAAATTCAATCCCCAACTGCAGAAATCTCCAAAACAGGGGTTTGGACACGTGAAAAGAAGACCCATTCCCTGTTGGTTTCCATTTGGGAAAAATACTTCTGGGTTTTGCAGAACGGAGTCCCTTGAAGGAAACCTAAGTCCCGGATGCCCTCGAGGCATAGACCTGGTTGTGGCCAATTCAACAAAACTCCTAAAGCAGCCAAGCGGAATGATTTCGTGGTCTGTACTTAAGGAAACCCAAGGCCCAAACCACCCCGGAAACGCTCGCAAGGAACGATCCTTACAACTGAACCCTGTTCTCGTGTCGGGGGGAAGTGTCTCTCCTGTGTAGATGCTTGCTGTTTGTGCGGGTTCGATGTGGCCATCGTCCAGCTTCGAACTTCAAACACGGTGATGTATACATACTTCATCAACTTAAATTCATGGTTCCCTAAGCCAGGACCTCTGAGGGAATCGATAAGACTTCTGAGGAATCCCTGCAAGTGATTCATGTGCCGTAGCCAACTATCACTAAGGATCATAACCCTCCAATGCAAACCTCAAACATTTCGATGGAGAACCTGACCTTACAGGGCTTTTGAAACACACCCTGTTTGAGACTACCCACAACGCTGGGTGCTAAATAGCGGGTCTAGAAGACTGTTTAAAATATCTATCCCCTATTGGTTTCCCTAAGAGCAAACTCACAACTCTGTGCTATTCCATGGAAAACCTAGTTTCAGGAATTTCTGGGGGAGCTCATGCCCCGATTGGGGTTTCTCGGTCAGTAGAATTGCTCACGAACAAGCTTGGTGGCGGCTGAGGGTTGGTCACAAAGCAAACTCAAGGATCTACCATAGATCGAAAGCCAGGATTTTTGATATTGTCCTTAGAGTCCGTAAAATAAATGTCCTAAAAGTAGTTGCTGCGGAACCGTGAGGTTTTCCAACTGTCTTCCTTGGATGGGTGTTTTCCCTTCATTCGCCACTACAGCGGCAATCGGTGGCAGCTTAGCGAGGTGAGGTGTCTTCAATGCGTGATCCAGTCGAAGCCCAGTAAGAGCGTCCAGCTGCGTTGGAAGTCTTCTTGTCAAATGAAACCCCTTTTCTCTGGCCAATTACTCCAATTCAAAACCGGAATCCCATCATCTTGGGACCCGAGTTCATTTGACCCCCTGATTGGCGTGAATTTGAGATACTCTTTCAGGGGCTAGCCTGGGAAACGAACGGTGGTTGATTGGAGTCAATACTCCTCCAGAAGCGGTCAAACAAACCACTCCACACACTTCAAACCATTTTACGGGAAACATGACCCGAACAAAACAGTTTGACATCGGGACCCAAAAGGATTCTCTTGCGAATCTCGCAAGATGAGACCACTTTGAAGGACCCAGCTTATCGTGGCATTGTTCGTTTCTGGTTGGTCCCACACGCGCTGCGCCCCTTGCGAGCCCCTACTGAGGAGAACCCGATGGAGAAGCCCGCCGCGTGACCCCCTTTTGACCCCTGCGCAGAACCATAGCAACCTATTCGTCAAGGGCCCTTCAACCTGAATGTCAGCCCGCTTTCAGGACCAGAAATACCGGCTCTGATATAATGGGTGAGCTCGTGCTAACAGCTCGGGCGGTCAGCTTTTGCAGTGACTCAATGTGAAAAAAACTAGCGGCTTCTGTGTTTTGATGGGACCCGCCTCAAAAAGCTTGTCTCAAGCGTTCCTTTTCAGCCCGCGCAAGTTGCTACTTGGCCATCGATGCATTTTGACGCAATTTGAACGAATTCACACGGTCCACGGAACTTGCCTCTAGGGCAGAACCCACAAGCTTCCAACCGACCCCACACCCGAATTGGCGTCGGGGTTGTTCCTGTACCATCTCCAAATACCCCCTGACTCAACAGAAGCTGTTGATATTTGAAGCAAAGGCTGCCTAAATACTCTTAAAGTACATGTTTTGTCTTCAAGACTAGTGCGCAGCCGGAAGCAAGTCTCTGTGAACTGTACCCTATGTTTGAAACATTACCCCCACTTAAAGCATGCATCGTGGTTTTCCGCTTTATGCAACGAGCATGACCTAATAAACATTTACCGTGCTTCCAACATTGGGAAAAGCTGATTTCCCACACCTAAAGGAAGGTCGCCGTGCTTGCATGGGAAAGCTCGGCAAAATCAATGGTCTTGCCAACCAAACGATGACTAGGTGTCATTTGAAAGTTGAGTAAACTCTTCTTGAGCTAGAAAGCGTGACGCTTCATCAATCTCCTTTTTGGGACCCGTGAGGACCGCTGATGGAACCACCAAAAAGGAAAACAAATCGCTCGAAGCCCAGGGATCCCGCAACAGCACTCGAGTTCAACTCGAAACTTCACACAACAAACTTGCGTTAAATCTCACTGAAACACTGCATCAATCAAAGGAGTCTAATCCGACCCTCAATCTACCCTCATGAATATTACATATTGTCCAAACAGTATTCCTGACTTTCCATGTTCAAGGGTCACTTGAGGGTCCAGGAACCCAAAACAGCAGTGAATAATCCAAAGGAAAACTTGACACGCCGAGTTCTGGCTCGGATTGTCGAACCTTCCCAGCCAGTTCTGGTTTTGTTCAAGGGACTTGCAGAATCTGCAGAACACATGCTATTTTTGGCATAGGTAAGAGCTCAATGTGCTGTTAAGATTCTGTTCAACAGGGAAGGCAACACGCACACACACACACACACAGACACGCAGACATGCAGACACGCAGACACGCAGACACGCAGACACGCAGACACGCAGACACGCAGACACGCAGACACGCAGACACGCAGACACGCAGACACGCAGACACGCAGACACACAGACACAGACACACAGACACACAGACACACAGACACACAGACACACAGACACAGACAGACACAGACACAGACACACACAGACACACAGACACACAGACACACAGACACACAGACACACAGACACACAGACACACAGACACGCAGACACGCAGACACGCAGACACGCAGACACGCAGACACGCAGACACGCAGACACGCAGACACACAGACACACAGACACACAGACACACAGACACACAGACACACAGACACAGAGACACAGAAACACGGAGACACACAGACACACAGACACGCAGACACGCAGACACGCAGACACGCAGACACGCAGACACGCAGACACGCAGACACGCAGACACGCAGACATGCAGACACGCAGACACGCAGACACGCAGACACACAGACACACAGACACACAAACACAGAGACACAGAGACACAGAGACACAGAGACACAGAGACACACAGACACACAGACACACAGACACACAGACACACAGACACACCACACACACACATCACCCGAACTTGCGTGAAGAACGGCGCCAAGCTTCAAGATTGATGCAAAGAGAGCAAATAATGTTATGGGAACCCCTGTATACCATCCCTGGGAAAGTTCGAGGTTCGAGATGCGTTGTGGCAAATTGATTCCCAGTGAACCTTCAGTCCTCTTGAGAGGTCGCAGTTAACCAGAGTCAAACCGCTGAAGCAGAACCTCTTAGCGATGTATACCCCAAACGTTGAACATGTGTCCATGTTGCAAACCATGTGGCGAGGTGCGACCCGTGTCTCAGTTTGGGACAAAGCAAGCCCCGTCCGCTTGAAAATCGGCTTAAAGCCGCGGGCTGGAGAATGTCTGGAGGGGATGGTTACCCCGGACCAGCTGGAAAATGTGAAAAAACAACTTGGCAGTTTGGGTCACCTCATTGCGGTCAAAAGTCCAAACGCAAACGTGCGTGCGCTGGTTTCAGCGCGCGGAACAGTGCGCTTGGAGCATATCGAAAGGAACGCATGGGTGCCCTGCCATAGAAGACATACAAACTCAACGGTGTCCCTTTCTATTGATTCAACGTTGCAACCCTCAAAATCACCCAATAGGTTAGATTGGTCTTGAGCTTTTTCTATTGGCAAACATTCGAACCTTGTTCCAGAGCCTTTAAAGCCTGGTTATTTCGTGTAACAAATCCGCACGTCGCTATATCAGGATAAGCAGCAACACATCATACTTGTCATGCTGGATCAAGCTGAAACAAAAACGACCCGCAAGAAATGAACCTTCACGGGTATACCAGGGTATACTTTGCGCAGAACGCTGGGGGCGTTTGGGATCCTTTTCTCCTTCTCCTGAAACAATGTTTCCTTTTGCCTCTTCGCCCGGCCCATCTGAAATCTCTGGCTCTTGGCTGGCCAGAAGAGGGAACACGGTCGAGTGTCAATATTCACAAGATTTACTTCTCAAAACCCCGTGATCTCCGTGGTTCACGGCCGTGGCTCCCTTAGAAGGGCCCTGCCTGTCCTGCGCCACATGAAGCAGGGCCGCTCCAAAGATTGTGTCAGACGGGTAACAAAACGAAAGGACGCCATCACAAATTGCTAGTCTCCATCAATCTTCCATGCTCCACCCGTGTAACTTGGTCATGCTGAGGTTTCGGAGCGACCCTGTGAGCCACGGTTTGACTAAACCTCCTGTGCAGTAAAGACGCTGCACCTGTTTGGTGATGGTCTCAGCCTGCACTAAGCACTCGGCCCTGAATGTGGGCAGATTTCAAGATTTCAGAGTCTCACAGTGGGAATTCGGGTGGGTTGGCAAAAATGAAACATGAGGCTTATTCTGTAGAATGAGTCCTTGAGCCATGTGAAGCCTTGCGAACCCTGACCGTCACGTCGTGTCACCGAATACGATTTTTAGTGGGGGGCACGCATTGTCGACTCTCCCCTTGCTCTTGGTTCAACCTGCCGCCAGCATCCGCCAGCATCCGCCAGAAAAGATCATGGAAGTCTAGATCACCGCTTGATCTCTGTTCCAAGAAGTGCAACTCTCGAAAGGGAAAAGAGGGGAGCTAGCGGCATGGCTATGGACAAAAAATTATGTTCACGGAGTAGAAGTCCAAGGTACCGGGAACCCCGCGAAAGCCGATTTCTTCTCTCACCAGTTTCCCGAACCCGTCATCTCCAAATACCTCAGAATGCCGGACTGGCATGATGTCAACCCCTGGAGACAAAAGCAGGTATTCACCTTAACAAGTCGGGCTTTCCACAATACCCTGCCAAGAAAAAGAGAGCCTTCCACAGAACTTTTGGATGCTTAACTGTTGGATACTTTAAGCCTTTGGCCGAGCCGGCAGGCAGGGTAGCCCTTACTCCAAATCCCCTTGATTTGAAATTTGGAAGCTCTTTTGAGGAACTGCTGAATGGGTTCGAACGCACGGGTCCCAAACTCTGGCACCTATGGACCTCTTGGAAATGTCGCAGAAGCGCCTCTACAACAGAGAACTTTGGACATCGCGACCTTCACTTCTACTGAGCCGATCGGTGGACCAAGAGATGCCTCTTTCTGTTCAGAGGCAACTGACATGTGCATGTGTAGGTGTACATATAAAGTATATGGTACCAATCTATTTTGTTCTTATGTGTTTCCATTATTATAGCCATGGGGATTGCCAAACCTGGACAGCCTAGACAAAACCACAAAGCGCCAGAAGAAAAAAAAACCAAAAAACATCTCACGGAAGCCAGCAAGACTAGAACACCACAAGTGTCACAGACTTGTGACCGCACCTGCCTTCACTTCATGATTGAACTATTAAATAACATTATAGCACCAGCAAAACTGAACAACACAGTAAAGGGGAAACGAAATACAGAGCAACCAGAAGATCTGGGAAGAATCACAATTCTGGTTTGCCAGTTTCTACTTTGTTCGAGATGTGTCTGGCATTTGCCTTTCTTCTGTTGTTTACCTCCAATGCAGGCAGGTGTAGCCACAGGTCTGTGACACTTCTGGTATTTCTGATTGTTCTGTTGTAGATCTGGTTTAGCGAGGTGCTTCTAGGTTTCCGGGCTTTCTCCCGGTGTTTGTGGTGTTTGAGAGTGTATTGGAGTTGTCAGACATGTCGCTCCCGGTTTGCGCTGCGGCTGCCAAAACTGTCCCGCACATGTTTAGGCTGCAAGGCCAAGCACTACTAGCATATGAGTGCTATATAAGTCGCACGTGAATAGTATATGACTAGCCTGTCCTGTCAAGGCCTGATGCCAAACACATACCAAGCCTTTGCTACAAACATGTTGGACATATATTCCTGGACTATGCTAAACATGTCTCAGAAACACGATCGAACTGAACTAGCAAATGCCAGCCGTATGCCAAACATATCCTAAACAGGTTAGACACATGCCAGACCTACAGCTTGCACTTACAGAGCGCTATATCACACAAGCTATGTGTATGCTGGACATATGATATGAAGATGATAGTAACGACCTAGACACGAGGCTGGACATCGTGAAGGCACAAGCTAGAATAATGCTAGGCAACACCACAAAAGTGCTAGGTCCATGCCACACATATGCTAGGCACTGCTATACATGTACTAGGATTTTGCCAGGAACATAGAATGAGGCTCAACCTATACTGAGTGTATGCGAGAGGTTGCTGACAACTGTGCTCGGTACTGGCCAGACACAGGCACATGCTAGACACAGCACAGACATGAACTAGACGTATGCAAAAAAAAGTATCTGCTGGCCTCTCTAAGGACAACCAAAAAGGATAGATCTTTGGGAGCACCCTACCATAAATCAATAAATGTGTATGTATCTGTGTATATATAGGTATGCACAAACATACATAACTACAAACATACATACATACATACATACATACATACATGCATACATACATACATACATTACATACATACATACATACATACATACATACATACATACATTACATACATACATACATACATACATACATACATACATACATACATACATACATACATACATACATACATACATACATACATACATACATACATACATACATACATACATACATACATACATACATACATACATACATACATACATACATACATTACATACATACATACATACATACATACATACATACATACATACATACATACATACATACATACATACATACATACATACATACATACATACATACATACATACATACATACATACATACATACATACATACATACATACATACATACATACATACATACATACATACATACATACATACATACATACATACATACATACATACATACATACATACATTACATACATACATACACATACATACATACATACATACATACATACATACATACATACATACATACATACATACATACATACATACATACATACATACATACATACATACATACATACATACATACATACATACATACATACATACATACATACATACATACATACATACATACATACATACATACATACATACATACATACATACATACATACATACATACATACATACATACATACATACATACATACATACATACATACATACATACATACATACATACATACATACATACATACATACATACATACATACATACATACATACATACATACATACATACATACATACATACATACATACATACATACATACATACATACATACATACATACATACATACATACATACATACATACATACATACATACATACATACATACATACATACATACATACATACATACATACATACATACATACATACATACATACATACATACATACATACATACATACATACATACATACATACATACATACATACATACATACATACATACATACATACATACATACATACATACATACATACATACATACATACATACATACATACATACATACATACATACATACATACATACATACATACATACATACATACATACATACATACATACATACATACATACATACATACATACATACATACATACATACATACATACATACATACATACATACATACATACATACATACATACATACATACATACATACATACATACATACATACATACATACATACATACATACATACATACATACATACATACATACATACATACATTACATACATACATACATACATACATACATACATACATACATACATACATACATACATACATACATACATACATACATACATTACATACATACATACATACATTACATACATACATACATACATACATACATACATACATACATACATACATACATACATTACATACATACACATACATACATACATACATACATACATACATACATACATACATACATACATACATACATACATACATACATACATACATTACATACATACACATACATTACATACATACATACATACATACATACATACATACACATACATACATACATACATACATACATACATACACATACATACATACATACATACATACATACATACATACATACATACATACATACATACATACATACATACATACATTACATTACATACATACATACATACATACATACATACATACATACATACATACATACATACATACATACATACATACATACATACATACATACATACATACATACATTACATACATACATACATACATACATACATACATACATACATACATACATACATACATACATACATACATACATACATACATACATACATACATACATACATACATACATACATACATACATACATACATACATACATACATACATACATACATACATACATACATACATACATACATACATACATACATACATACATTACATACATACATTACATACATTACATTACATACATACATACATACATACATACATACATACATACATACATACATACATACATACATACATACATACATACATACATACATACATACATACATACATACATACATACATACATACATACATACATACATACATACATACATACATACATACATACATACATACATACATACATACATACATACATACATACATACATACATACATACATACATACATACATACATACATACATACATACATACATACATACATACATACATACATACATACATACATACATACATACATACATACATACATACATACATACATACATACATACATACATACATACATACATACATACATACATACATACATACATACATACATACATACATACATACATACATACATACATACATACATACATACATACATACATTACATTACATTACATTACATTACATTACATTACATTACATTACATTACATTACATTACATTACATTACATTACATTACATACATACATACATACATACATACATACATACATACATACATACATACATACATTACATACATACATACATACATACATACATACATACATACATACACATACATACATACATACATACATACATACATACATACATACATACATACATACATACATACATACATACATACATACATACATACATACATTACATACATACATACATACATACATACATACATACATACATACATACATACATACATACATACATACATACATACATACATACATACATACATACATACATACATACATACATACATACATACATACATACATACATACATACATACATACATACATACATACATACATACATACATTACATACATACATACATACATACATACATACATTACATACATTACATACATACATACATACATACATACATACATACATACATACATACATTACATACATACATACATACATACATACATACATACATACATACATACATACATACATACATACATACATACATACATACATACATACATACATTACATACATACATACATACATACATACATACATACATACATACATACATACATACATACATACATACATACATACATACATACATACATACATACATACATACATACATACATACATACATACATACATACATACATACATACATACATACATACATACATACATACATACATACATACATACATACATACATACATACATACATACATACATACATACATACATACATACATACATACATACATACATACATACATACATACATACATACATACATACATACATACATACATACATACATTACATTACATTACATTACATTACATTACATTACATTACATTACATACATACATTACATACATACATACATACATACATACATACATTACATACATACATACATACATACATACATACATACATACATACATACATACATACATACATACATACATACATACATACATACATACATACATACATACATACATACATACATACATACATACATACATACATACATACATACATACATACATACATACATACATACATACATACATACATACATACATACATACATACATACATACATACATACATACATACATACATACATACATACATACATACATACATACATACATACATACATACATACATACATACATACATACATACATACATACATACATACATACATACATACATACATACATACATACATACATACATACATACATACATACATACATACATACATACATACATACATACATACATACATACATACATACATACATACATACATACATACATACATACATACATACATACATACATACATACATACATACATACATACATACATACATACATACATACATACATACATACATACATACATACATACATACATACATACATACATACATACATACATACACATACATACATACATACATACATACATACATACATACATACATACATACATACATACATACATACATACATACATACATACATACATACATACATACATACATACATACATACATACATACATACATACATACATACATACATACATACATACATATACATACATACATACATACATACATACATACATACATACATACATACATACATACATACATACATACATACATACATACATACATACATACATACATACATACATACATACATACATACATACATACATACATACATACATACATACATACATACATACATACATACATACATACGTACATACATACATACATACATACATGCATTACATAATTAATGTATGTGTCATTGTTTGCACATAATCACAGGCTCACCAGTTGCGGCTTGCTGATCAGTCGTGCCATCATGGGCGCCACAGGCCTCGCAGGGCCGGGTACAGCTGATCTATGAGCGAGATCCTGTACTAACAGAAGGGTTGGGTTCCCTTGTTTCAATTTAGCGAGCTATGTGCAAATTTGCAGGACCAGCCTATCTATACGTCCAACCAATCAGAATCAGGGATCCGAATCCGTTCAGAAGATTGCCAATGACTGCCGCCCGCTACTCCAAAGACCCTACCTTTTTGAGTTCATTTTCTCGGTTTTTTGGCGACCCCTCAAAACAAGAAGGAGGTATCTAGCAAAAGGAAAGCATGGCCACTCAAATTTGGAAATTTCAGGGTGCTGGGCATTCGGAAAGGATGTCAATCCTAAGGCTTCCAAGGATTGGTTTCCCTCCCCAAGTGGATGTGCTGAGCACGGGAAAGATTGGTGCTGGAAAGTAAGCTCTTGCGCTGGGGCTTCGCTGGGCCCAGTTGGTTGTCACTTTGAAAACTTGCCTCTCCAAAACTATGAGATTTCACCTGTAAGGTTCGGAGGCTGTTCTGAGGAGTAAAAGCCCCCGGAGTGTTGAACCCATTGTGAAGGTTTATTGGGGCAGTATGCTCCGTGTTATTTGGAGGGTTCACAGACCTCTCACAATTTTTGCCCAGCGCCTAAAACTAGCTGATCTCTCATGAAATGGTTCGTTTCACACTGACCCTTCCTTTTAACAGGATTCTTTATAACTTCCGTGTCCATCCTACAAACAAGACCCCACAGAAGAGAATGTTGATGTGTTCAAACAACCCAGAAGGGGAAACAACAGGATCGCTTGACAACAGGACCTCTGTACCAAGGGGAGACAACAATGGCGTCGCTTTGAAGTGCTGGAGCCTCCAACACCACGCAATGAGCAAATGCCCCAGGTATCCTAATGCACATGTGGTCAATGCTTTTGAGTCTTCCTTCACTACTCCTTACTGCCAAATACTTGGCCAGCCATAGAGTCCGCCTAGGATTCATAAAGGTTAAACAGGTCCCCACAAAAACCCCAATACTAAACAATGTGAACGACTGGAATACATTGTAATACGTGTTTTCCAACACAACACATGTTGTTGGACAGGTCCCCACAACAAGCCCCAATTGAGGAGGCCCCACCCCCACCCCCCCCCCCCCATCACCCTCACCCCAAAACAACAACGGACAAAAAAAGTGATGCAGCTGTTACCGCTCTCATGTGCATTCCATTTTCAGTGGAATGCACAAGCAAAGAAAGCCGCCTTGTACTAGTGCAGACCTGAAGCAAAGCCAAGCCAGCACAAACATCAGCCAGAACTCCGTGACATCCGGTGAAAGCTGGACTCTCTGAAAGTGCAATTTCTTTATCAAGTATCTTTCAAAAAGTGTAATGCTTTGAAAAGGTCACATGAGGTACCCCACATGAGTGCCCAGCACATGTAAAAAATGTGGGTCCCCATGGTATTGATTGGGGCACCCTCAGACCGGAACAAATCAGCGTGCTCATTGCTGGCTTCCTTTGTTTCCCAGTTGGTCCACACCCAATGCACGCTCCCATCTCTGCATATCCCCCTGTTCACCTTTGATGTTAACCATGAATACACACAATTGCGCATCTAGCAATGTATTTTCAAAACACCCAATTTGTCCTGCGTATACCTTCTACCTATGTCGTTGTCCTACGCATCTCCATAAATTACCTTCTTCCGGACTTGGAGTTTCTTGCTGTTTTTTGGGTTGGTCACGACTCTGACAACTCACGACCCTTGAGGTTGGCCTGAATAATGATGAATCAATGGCTATAAGTTTGGCCTCGATGCCTTACGGGCCTTGCGCCTTACGACCCCCGTGGCTTCGGCGCCTCGTTCGCCTGAGCCCCATGTGAGGCGGCTCTTCGGGGTCCGCCGCCGGGCGACTTTCGGCTTCGGAGGACGTCTCGGACTCGAGGCCCGCGCCGCCCTGGCGGGACGGAGGCTTCATTTAGCCCAGCCGAAAACCTGGGAATCCGCTTTTGGGCAAAGCAACCTAGTAAGTCCTTGCAATCAGAAAATTGAACTCTGAATCTGAAAACAAGTGGCGGATGGTGGAGGTCCCAAGGGCATCTACGAGGGTGCCAAAGAGCCTCAATAAACTTAGTGCCTGCAAACAAAAGGATGCCAATCCCTTGGGATGTGACCATCTGAGGCTCGGAGCAAAGATCGTTTAAACATATTTGACGGGCAAAGACTGGTTCAGCAAAACAAATGAGTCAGACACCTGATGTGGTTTGGGGAGGTGCGGCCTCCGCCACGGGGGGTGCATCTCTGGACACACCATTTTTGGTGGCTGAAAGGTAAGAACGGGCTTAGGCCTAGGAAGGCGGAACAGTGGCACCAGGCTGCGATGACTCCACTTGCCATAGTTCTGAATCAGCGCGATATGTGTGGGTAAGGTAGTCTCAGAAAACAGGGTTCCCTATATTCCCCCTTTACACATACCGTAAAAAGTGAAGTTTACACCACAAAATGGGGAAAGATGTGGAATCCTGTTGGACACACCATTTAGACAAAACCATCGTAGTGTGCAAAGTGTGGTCAAGCAAGTACCCTATCTGTCGTGACCCCCTCTTTGACGCAATGTAAAAACGCTTCTCGGGCAGGCCCCAATAGCAGTCGTAACAACACCGCACGCTGTTCCCCGGTGAATTTCCACACACTGCAGGCTATGGATAGCGGAAGACAAGGTTGGCAAAATTGGCTGAAAAACAATCAGCTGCCATGGAGATCGGCAACAGTACGCCATCGTCGATCAATTTCGAGCATCTTCCTGGTACAAGAAGAGTGGTGCTGTGTTGAGACTCAATCATCTCTATGTTCATTTTAACCCCTGGCATGACTGGCTGGTTGCTGGATGAAACAAGTCAGCATTGCTTGCCTATGGGGAAAACCGGCCACTTTGGGGCACAACAAATGAATTCCGTGGATTATCATATCCGTGGATTCTCATATTGTGGTGACTACTGCACTTACTGCACAAAAACGCAAATACCACACCATGGCTTTTCACAAAAAGGGGGGCGGACTTCATCATCATAGCTTTGTGAGGTCGCAATAGAATCAGCCCAACGAGTGTGCCTCACCAGGGAACACACACACACTAAATAAGCGGTTTCCTGTTGCTTTCCCTTACACAACAGATTAGGACTCAGATTTGGAGACTTCCTATGTTCCTTTAGCTTGAACGGATACCGCCCACCTGAAGAAATCGGAAACACAATCGTCAACTGCCCCGCACCCAAACCGAAAATCCGAATCAGCTTTTCACCGACTAATTCAGAGTCATGGCGAAGCCACTTCATCCCAATAGCGACTTTTAGTGACTATCAGGCGCCATTCAAGACAAAGGCCATTCCCATGGCACCTCTGCGAGATACTGCTGCAGTATCTGGCTGAAGCCTCCGAGGTCTGCGGTAGAGCCTGGGAATTCGTGGTAACCTGTTCTGCGATACCACGGGCTATCCCACGACTGTGATACCAAGTGGCCCTCAGACCGTTTCCACAAGTGTGAGGGAATGGCCAGGTCAAAGGTGTGGAAAACCGAAGGTGAGATTGCCGTCCCTTGACGTTGGTCAACGTATGTCAACATTCAACCCTAAACAACGGACTGAAATACACTATGTCAATGTTTAGATATTTTTAAGGAGTGCTCAATTTCAAAATGCCCGTTTTGTAAACAGGGATGCACAGGGGCGGGACCTGGGATGGCGGGGTAGGGAGGTGTTTACTCTTACGGTACTTGGGAAACCTTACTTTTCTGCGAGAACAAATGAAACTTCTCCCTAAAAATAGTTGGGTATCTTTTGGTGTCCGCCCGTTCCACTTCAACTGATGCTTTAACCAGCCCCAAGGAAAATGTGGAGACCGATGTATGTAAAAAGGATAGGCGGACATGGGCATTGGTTTTCCGTGGTATATTTATTATATCAAACAACCCAGAAGGATACCACCGAACAAATCACGGGGTGCTTCTCTCGTTGAAGCTACCCACCCTTTTTGAGGTTGTGAAGGGCAACCAAGGGGACACCGGAGCCCAATTTGAGACGTTTGCCCCTTCAAGACACACCCATATCCCGTACGAAAGCAGGTGTCTCCAACATCAGCCCTCACACAATTGGTGCGAGCGTTTGCCCCAAGGGAACAAGGGGCACCGTTTTTGTGGTAGTTAATTATGTCGAGAAACCCCGTCCAAAGAAAGGAACAAAGGGCACCAGTGCAGGCCTGGAGTTAGCGCAGAAATTGCCAAGATGGCCAAGTTGCCGGTTTAATTCCAGACTCTTACTCTAGCAACAGTCACAAACGCTGGGAAAAAGCAGCACCGTGCGATCCAGGTGGGAGTTTTATGTGGGCAAAGCACCCTCCCCCCTCCCCCACCCCCGCCTATGAGCTCGAAGCTCTCCATGCTTCTCCCGCTCTCGCTGACCGCAGTGGGCTCTGGGGCCACGAGTCCTCCACTCCTGAGGTTCTCGAAATTACACTTGGCGGGGTGTGGCCCTTTAAACTGCGAAGAAAAGGCTAGTGTTACTTTGGCAGACCCAGGGGTTCCCCGCAATTTGCCAACCCGGCAGAGGTGTGCCATTTAAGTAGGGTGTTGGATCACTCTTATTCACTCACCAGGTTGACTCATCGGGGGTCAACACTACTCCAAATATCCGTTTGCGGTCAGGGTGTACTCGTTTTGCATGCCACACACTGATCGAGGACACCAAGTGCCAAGAGGGCCTCCAACTCCTGGTAGAGGGAACGAGTATATACCGCGATTATCCACCACTCTCCTGACATCTTCAAAACCAAGGCTTTTCAATGTAGTACCTCCGTTTGTAGCCAGAGGTTGACATCATACCCTCAAGGAAAATGGAATTCCGAGCACGGGTGGTAGTGCTTTGCCACGTGGTCAGAGAGGCAGGGGAAACGAGAGGCAAAGGAAAAATATCAGAAAAGGGCGATCCTTCCGAATCCCATTTCGTGGCCAGGGTGCCAAACAATAAGTCCGGAAATGTTAGCAGAACTATCAAAGCCTCTTTAGTTCCTGTGGGCAGATTCGCATTTAAGCGCTATTTAGCGCCCAGTGGTCCACTATTGCAGCCCAGGGGCTATCATGTTGTTTAACTAAGTGAAAGCATGCTACCAACCCTGCCAAAGATGCCAATCCCAAGGGTCATCTTCGGCAAAAACAAGGCGCTAACAATTAGGCCTGAGCTCAGTTTGACCAACCCAGACTGACTTGTTGTGCGGCTTGGCCCAAAACAGTCTGAACGTGTTGTTTTCTCTTCTCCAAGTCTGGGCACTGGGGAAGCAAGTAGTGGGATCCTTTCCCCGAAGCCTGATATAGCAGCCCGACCTCCAACCAGGGACCCCAGCTCGTTTCATTTAGGATCCACCCCCGCCCCCCAAGCCCCTCACAAAAAGCGACTCTCACAACGCCTTAGCAACTAACGATCAGCGGAAACAAGGGGGAGGGAGGTGATGGGAGAGAGGGGGGTGGGTGGATCCTTTGAGTATTTTGGTGTATAATTTGTCAACCGCGGACTTGCAATGAAGGTTTGTCCTCCAAAAAACAGGGATGCCTCGAATCAATATACAGTAGTGGCGGACACACAGTTGGACCATGGAACAATTCCGAAACGCGCTTAGAGCAGTTCGAGAGCAGTTGGTATGTTCCCACACTTATAACATTTTTTGTTTAAAGGTCACAGGTAGAATAAGCCCCATGGTTGTGCCCCGTCACAAGTGGTAGCATTGACAGTTAGAACATGCGTGGGGCAAGCGTGCCAAATTGGGCCAGATTGAAGGGATGAAAGTCGTACCCAAAAACAAACATTAGTTACAACCTAAAGTTCTAGGGCTGGAACACCTGGCAGCAAAGTACTTTTTGACTCACAAAAAACAAACCGGCAATGCTAGACTTTTTACTGGCAATACTAAATCAAGTGCTGGCAATACTAAATTGAGTGTTGTACACATTTGAGTATTGCAAATACTTTCCAGAACGCGCGCGGCCAACACTTTTATTTTTGGACCACGGAAATCGGCAAAGGGTTGATTCTGGACTCGCAGATACGCCCCCCTTCTCGATGCATTTTTTAGGCAAGGAGGTTCAACAAATCAACTCCTTTCTGACAAGTACTAGATTTAGTAGCAACCCCAAATGAAGTGCTGGCAACACTAAATTTAGTACCTGGCCCGGTAGTGCTACATTGAGTACTGACAGTACTAAAATTAGTCTTGTCAATTCTACTCTAAGTACTTGCAATAGCACATTCAGTACTGGCAATACAAACTGAATAATTGGCAATACTAAACTTGGTCCTGTAAATACAAAACTAGGCACTGGCAATGCTGGAAGCACTGGCAATGCTAAATTGAGTATGTACCGGACCTACAAAATTAGTTCCTGGCAATGCTTATCTTAGTATTGGCATTACTAAATTGGTGACATGCACTACTATAGGTTTTGTTCTCAGCTGAGTCAGTCCATGTTGATGCTGCACTCAACGTGGATAACACGTGCTTATCTACTCGTTGACCAGGCCTCCAATCTTTCAAGTGTTACGATCTAAGTGATTTTAACAAAGGGGCACGATCAAATTATGTTCTAAGTATCCGTCCGTCACTATATATATATATATATCGACTCAGCAAGGGCATTTGGAGTAAGAGCAGCGGCTGTGTCAATTGACGAATGACACCCTCAAAAACCAGGCTCGGGTATGCAGGGGCATTTGGTTAGACGGGTCTGTTCGGTTCAAGCGAGACTCGTCGGCGTTCGGGACACCATGAAAGCCTTGAGCGAACCCGAGAAGGAGTCCATGGGCGAAAGCCAAAGGAGTTCTCCGCTGGCAGTCTGGGCCGAAATGCCTCCCACCTAGAAAAAGAACTGGACACCTTTTGGGGAAGCTACCAAACAAAAGCGATTTAGAGGCTGGAATCATCAGCATATACTGAACTGCTAGCACTCGGAAGATGACCCACAGCAAAATCAAGAAACATGATGTGTCAACCACTGACTTATAAAGGAGGTATGGGTCCAACGCAAACTTGGTGTATCACAACATACCGACAAAAAAATACTGCTAGATATTTGAGGCAGGGGGGTACAAAATACTGCTAGATATTTGAGGCAGGGGGGTACGGGAGACCCGTTGCTCTCAGCACCATTCGAGGCCACCAGGAGAAGCTAGCAAAGCAAAATCTCAGGTAAGTATCCCTGCTTACCTACCGATGCCCGCACCAACATGGACCTGGAAATCGGTCCAGGTCCAGGTACGAAATCGGTTCACGAAGTGAAATTCTCCCAATGGTTGCGGGAGAATGACATCCGTTGGCAGGGCAAAAGAAACCGACATCAAAGTCGATAAAGCTCAAACTACCATACATACTCAACTAAAAATGCAAGGGCTGACAAAGCCGGCCAGCAAAGGCTTCGGTTGGTACCAACCCCAAAAAGGTACGTTCAGAAAGGGTTCCAACACACGGTAGTACTTCGACTGATATTTAAGGAGTCGGGAGCCAAATGAGAAGGGTCCCTGCTGGTGGCAGTGGGAATTGTCCTTTCCGGGGATTTGTGGCGCCGACTGCGGCAACCCAACTCCAACGTTTTGTCCACAAGAATTTCCGCCCCCTCCCGCAGCCTCAAAGATGCTCCTCACTGACCTCTGCTACCTTGATTAGCGCTTAGTTTTTCTATGTGCTCCTCCCCCTGCTTGTAACAAAAAGCAGCTTGCGAACAAGTCCTTTGCTTCGAACAATCCCTCCGACCACTGATGTCGAGCCTTGGGCTTCGGCCTGTCACAGCTGTCTTCGTCTTAGGCTTCGGCCTATCCGGCCAGGGAGCCTCAGGCTTCGGCCTGTCACAGCTGGCCTGGTCCGCCCAGATTGTCACGGCTGTCGAAATGCGTGTCACAGCTGTCATGCGGTACCGGGTGGCTTTGAGGATGGGATGGAGCTTAAAAACTATCAAACCCAAACCTGTCGCGGAAAACAGAGGTCTGGTCCAGGGGTCTGGTGAAAGGGAAACCGACACAGGCGACGTTGAAATACGGAGGACAAAGCTTCACTCGGCTACCAGGAGTCACGCACAGCGTACATGAGGCATTTGATTTGCTCCCACACTCCATTCACCCTGCCTTTCTGAGTCTAGGATTTTTCCAGTAAACAAGCAGTTACTGTATTCAAGTTGGAACACCTGGCTTTTCAACACTCACTTCCCTAGCAAACAAGGTCCAAATTTGTTGTTTGCCTCTGACACGTTCTTCCCACGAAGCTTCGAGTCCATAAACTCAGGAAACTAAAAGCAGGCTAGGTATTTGGAGTGCGGGGAAGGAACTTGAACCCCGAAAAGAAAGAAGAAAACAACTCAAAAACAACTGGAGCTCAGGGAAACGCCCACATCCCTGCCCGTTCACATCCCTGCTACTCGACGCTTCTGAGCCCTTTTTGGGAAGCTCTGGTGACAGGGCATGAACCCCGTATCTGCCTGTATCCCATGGTAGAAAAAGGGACCCACGTTCACAGAAAGCGAAAAGGGTGCCCTTGAGCCAGCAGGGGAGACCGGGGAGACCTGCGGGATGTCGGTCCGAACGCTGAGCTGCCTTTTGGATCTGTCAAAATCGGGTTTGCAGCTACTATGCTGCACTGGTTGCACATACAGGCTGGGGTTGTGGACAGCCCTTCTCTCTGAAAAGGCAACTGGACTGGGGCACATCGCCCGCTCAGTGCCAGACAAAGCAGTTGCTCCAAATTCCTGCTCCGGGAAAGGCTATTTTTTTTAACGGTTGGACACGCAATGTTTCTGGCCAACCCACCACAAAAACAAGATTTAGAGGGATGCTAGGACAAACTGGGAAGAGAGCATGCTTTGCAAGCCTGGTTTTCCCTTTCGTGAAATACGGCCTTTCTTGACATCATACCCCCTCAAAAAGCTGGGGGGTAGACAGTTCAGCAAGGGCCTACACATTTGTGTTCTCAGCTTCTGGGGTACTTTACAACCAATGATCGCAAAACGGCATTCAATCTAGGTCAACGTTCAACCCTAAACCCAGGATCTAAATATGTTCTGTGTTCGTCACTTTGGTGCGAAGACGTAGAGCCCTTTGTCTTGCCGGCCACCTAGGGATCCACCTAAAGAAAACCACAAGGGATGGTATACATTCCCCCATTCCCTGCTGAGAACCAGCATGCTGTAGCGGGCCTAAGGGGGTCTCTTTCTTAATTGCAACCAGTGACCCTGATAGCAACAGGGCGCCCCACTTGAAGCCGACCTTTGGAGCCCAACAAAAACGGAAAAGGGCGCCGCTGCACAGCAGGGGTTCTCCCTTTGGCCTTGGGCAATGGTGCAATGCCATCCAACGACAAAAACAAAGGCGCCGCCCAGGGAAAGGTCCGCACGACATCTCCTCAGGGTTCTGATCAAAGTGGGTCTGTTCTTTTCCCAGAGGATACATCCCGGCTCCTGGTATGTGAGCAAACAACCATTTGCCGAACAATAATCAAGAAGTACATAGAAGATATGATCAAGAAATGTTACACGCAAGATTCGCAACCACAAAGGCAAACCATGATGTTTTGACTAAGCCTATCTCCGGATTGGAGTCAAGGGATGGAAACAAAACGTGCCCATTCGAAAACAACGCAAAAAAGAAACACGCAGCTCCAGGTGATGAATTGGTCTCTGCACAAGTATTATCCAATTCCCGGATTCTGCTTCCTGAGTTGGCTAAGCTGATTTGCAAAAAGGCAAGTTCTTGTGCAACATAGTGAGATTCATTCACCATGGCCAGCATGCCAGAGGTGCGTCAAGCCAATGAGTGGAGCCGAGCCACAGTCTCAATTGTGTCTCGTTTTGAGGATACCCTTAGTGAAACCAAAAGAGAAACCAAAACGAAAACCACCACTGTTGGGGTCCCCCGTGTTTTGACACATACCGACATTGACCGTTGCTCATCCCAGACCTCCTATGGCAAAAGGGCACCCCTTTGTTGTCAGTGACTTTAAAAAGAAAGCCCCTCCAAAACAAGATGAAACTAAAAAACAGAACCACCACTGGAGGTCCGGGAAGCTTGGCTTGGCACAGCGGCACAATTGATAAGACATAAATCCCTACGCAAGGCTTAGCCGAGCGGACACTCCAGCATCGATGCTCCCAGTGATTCCATGTTTGTCTGTGTGATTGCGTGAACGGTCGGGCAAACATCAAACTCGTAGCAGCACTTTGCCCCCGTGCCTGTTCCATCTAAAAACAAAAGAGCTTGAACGTTGCGGACCACGCTGTTTTTCCAACCCTGCTGAGGCCGTGGTCATGGTTCCCTCAAAAACGAATCGTTAGCTTGGCTGGAAAAATGACTGGTAAATGCAATGCTGAGCAAAAGCTGCCTTGCTTTTAGTTAGGGAGTGGTTTACAGCTGCTCGATTAGGTTGGGTACTGTTTGCCTTCTTGGAAGGGTGGCTCATGGAGACCAGTTGAACGATAAATCCGTGTATAGTCTGTCGCCTTCAAAGTCGCTGTTAAACGGGTCCAGTCATGCTCCAAGTGATTTCGTATAATGTTGGGCCGCTCAATAAGTAAGGGATCCAGAAGAATGAAAAGCTTAATTCTGGAATCCTGTTGGCTGTTTGAGGGGGCTGAAGGAATGGAGCACGGTTGTCAACAGGGGGAATACGACACACAAAAAAGCACTGTAAACTGGAAGCAACAGCGCTCAAAGAGTCAGCCAAACGAGGCTTAACGAGTCAGCCAAAAACACAAGAAGTGACAAGCTGGTTTAGTCTGTCAGCCAAGCAAACAAAAGGTCAGCCAAAGACAAACGTCTCAAAAATGGATCCTCAAGTGTCAAGCAGGTGTAAAGGCAAAGTACAGTTGAGAGACCTGCCTCAAAGTCAAGCTTGAAGGCAAAGTAAAGGCAGTCAAAATAACAGTTAAATCGAACCTGCTCCTCAAAATCGAGTTTTAAGGCAAAGATAAGGCAGCCAAAGTGAAAGTCAAGTTAAAAACCGTCCCTCAAAATCAAGTTTAGAGGCAACGTAAAGGCAGCCGAATAAAAAGTCGAATTGAGAGCCTTTCCCCCAAAACAAGCTTCAAAGAAGAGTAAAGGCAGACGAATTGAAAGTCAACTAGGAAGTTGTTCGTCAATTTCAAGTGTAAATACAAGGTAGAGGGAGCCAAATTGGAAGTCAAATAGAAAATTGTTGCTCAAATTCAACATAGAAACATACCAAAGGCAGTCGAATTGAAAGTCAACTCAAATGCCGCTCCTAATCCAGTTTAGAGGCAAAGTGAAGGCAGCCTGATTCAAAGTCAAATTGAGAGCATTTCCCAAAATCAGTTTTAAAGGCAAACTAAATTCAGCCGAAAGGAAAGTCAAATTGCAAGCCGTCCCAGTTTTGGCTGGACGCGACTTAGACCCACTGACTATTCGGGGCAGACCCTTTTTACATCAGACCCCAGCATTCACCTACTGAATAAGCTAGCCCTATGGTTGGTGCATGTAGACTGCTTGCCTTTCCCATTTATGCCAGTACAGGTAAGCGGAAATTGTGTTCGGGTTGTGTACAATACTCCAGTGGACTTATAAACCTTCAGTTGATAAACCAGGGGGGTGGAACCTATTCTACTTGGCATCTGGGCCACTGTTGGAGAGAACAGTGATCCACCTTTTCATCTGCCAGGTAGATCAGGGACCAACAGGTCTTCCCAAGTCCACAGAAGTACACACCCACAAAATACAACAAGACGCACACACCACAAATACAACACTCAACACACACACACACACACAGAGACACAACGCAAAGCCAACACCCACGGTTCGCCTCCTTCACCCCTTTCCGCCCCGGTAGTGAAAACCGAAAAAGAGCTCAAGGAAAACACCTCCATGTCACGTGGCGATGTGGTCATCGTCTTTCCTATGGGCTCGGACCTTCAATCTAATTGCAATGACGATAGACGCCCACCTAACCCGACACCCCAGTAATATTGTCCGTTGCACATTCCAGTTTTCCTTGTTTTGCTGGAAGACCACCCTTGGATCACTGGAATCACGGGCCAAATTCCAACTCCCGGTCTGGGAGCATTGTCCTAATTGAGGGCTGCTCTGTGGGCTTCGGCAACAAACATAGAATGCGTTTGACTCAACAGCATCCCCAGGAATTTGGGGGTATGTCTACCCCCGGACTGCAAACAGCGAGGCGTTTAGCTGCGAAATCTGGCATTGCAGAGCCTATCGGTAAGCCAAAGGTACTTGGAGTGGGAGACCCTGTTGAGTTGGACCAACATTAGGCAATCTAAAAGTTGAAACACCAGCGTCACCTGAAGCTGGACAAAGCAAGTTAGACCTCCAAAGTGTTCGGAAGGAAACCCTCATCGAGTTGGCTCCCTCGAACTAAGCCTACGCAAAATAACTGCTTTTGTAAGATAATGTGTGAATGCTGCAGCTTCTTGAGGATGAATGTCTCCTTTCTGCGGGGGTGAGCCCGTTGTACCTCAAGGTGACATCCTTCTCAGATTGGCAGCATGGCGGGCTAGGAAGACGGAAGTACCCCGACGCCAAAAACACTTGCTGGTTGTTGTAGACATATTTTTGAAAGCCAGGTTTTCAAGAAGAGTCATCCTGTTTGAGCCAGGGATTGGCATCATGCCCGCACAACAAGTGGGTATTTGGGGTGGAGGCCATCAGCCAGTCAAGATATACGAAAGTTGCTCTAATGAACCCGGGAACATATACAAACGTTTGGGGGTGTGCATTGAAGGAGTCATTGCCTTATTCGGTGGAAGATGAGGGTTTGTTCCATTTTTGCTTGCAGGAAGTTTGCAAAACTGGCCGCAGATTGGAAACGTGGCTGAACTGGAAACGTGAGCAAAGCGGGAACTGGGCTTCGCTGACGGATGCCTTGGGCAGGTCTTTCTCTGACCTCCCAGGGGCGGCCCCCCGAATGGTTTACCCCCCTCACCCTGCTTGGAACTTGACGAAAGGGTGGCTTCCATGGCAACATGTGAAACAAGGCCTGTGACTTTGACGAACATCCTCCACAAGCCAAGATAGCCCAGTGGCCTCGTGCTGTTTTGTCCCGACACTTTACACTACCAACAGCCCCAGTTGCTGAGGGAAAACAGCAACTGGCGATCAGGGAATAGCAGTTTGTTCATAGTCTTCTTTACACAAAAAGGGGAATTCATGCCAGGCCCAGTTCCTCCAGAAAGGAATCCACAGCAGCGAAGGTGGGCTTCGATAGAGCCGGCGAAACCTTGCGAACTCCAATGGGCAGACCGAATCGCCCTGAAAACTTGCGAAGAGCTCCTTGCTTCAAAGAGCAGTGTAATTGGTATCTTGGTATCCCTCGGAACTTGACATGGCAAATGGGTAAGCAGGCCAACCAGCCACGAATTGCCCTGCTCCTTCAAGGGCTCTGCAGCGGCTCCATGCTTTCACAGAGGTGGCCCTGGTATCACAGAAGTTCCAGCCATCAAACCTGAAAAAGGGGGGGGGTTCTTCTAGAATCATGACGGCTTGCCACAACCCTGACCTTGGAGGAAGTGATCCTGCCCTCAAAAATGCAAGTTAACTATAATCAAAACCTGGTACGCAAGCAGTCCATCCAAACCCATATAGAGATTGTGACTCATCGGATTGCTAGTAGCAAATAGTTGTAATTCATAGAAGTAAGGTATTACCCGTACTCCACGTACTGCTTGTTTGTTGTAGGGCACATACTCTTGAAAGCTAGGTGTTTCACGGTAGAGACCTCTGATATGGAGTCAGGGGTTGAGATCATGCCCAAAAGCAGGGGTATGGGGTATGAGTATGAGCTGCGGCCAACATATGAAGACCTAGACAATACGGAATGAGGATTGCACCCCACCTTGCTTTTTAGAGTTGCCGCATACAAAGAAACAACTTTCAACTTGTGGAAGCTTGGGTTGGGACCACCGCGTTGGGGGTCAAATGCCCCGCACATATAACGGGACACCACATCTAGCCTACAAACTTGGTTGCGGGTGCTTGGGTGAGTAAGAAGCACTTTATCATGCAGGCTTTGCTATCTCCCCGTTCATCTAACCCCTGGCCCCCCGAACCCCAAATAAACCCCACTTGATCGAAAGCTGAGGAACCAGATTTCTTCCTTGTTTCCCCCTCTGGTGAACCTATCGGCGTGCTAACTTCAGGTATTTCTGCTGACAGGCGAAAACCTCCGACCTAAGGCGTGGTCCCTCAAGGGAAGATCGGAAAACGGTGGAAGTCACAGGCTCACTTGAACCGCTTGAACATGTCGCGGGCCTCGTTTGCCCATAAGCCTCACTGGCCTGCACGTGAGCGGTGCAGCAAATTCACTTGACAGAGTACTCCCCTGCAAATCTCCGTGGAACCTGCAAAACTGGCACCCCAAAAAAGGGGGATGGCTACAGGGACAACTTAGGATTTTCCAGAAGCATTGGTTGACACACACAGGGCCCATTGGGGGGAAGTCTTGCTGCCTTTGAAACACATCAAGCTGCTCAGAACGTCCAACAGAGACATTTGTTGCGACGAATTCAACAAGAAATCACCATTGAAGGCATCTGCATGGGGGAGGGCTGGGCAACTTAAACATATGTAAGGGATCACGAGGCGACAAAAATGAGGACTTGCATTTGATCATGCCAGTGGGCTCTCTTCGTTCGGCGGCCATTCCCATTTCACCCCTGCACTTTGAACAAGATAATTTAGAGACTTCATACCTCAGAGCCAGCAAATGTCCGACTGTTGAAACAAGTCCCTGTACAGTATGTACACCGCCTAGTTATTTTCCTGTGTGAACACGGAAGCCAAAGGTGTGATGTGACGATTGAAGGTGTGATGTTTGCATAAATATGGACTTACCAGAATGCACGCGCTGTGGATAAGAGAGACAGAGAGAGAAATAGATGCTGAAAGAAGATATCAATAAATACAGGCATAAATGGCAAAAGCAAGAAATTGAAAGACAAAGCAAGAGTGGAAGACCAACCGAAATGCAGACAGAACAAACCAGAAATGGTATAGAGATACAAACAGGCGGGCGAGAGAGAGAAAGAGACACAGAGAGTGACGCAGGGAAAGCAGACAGGGAGTCAACAGCTGACATACGCAAGTTGGGATCGCAAACTGCAGTAAATTGAACTGTCGCGTTTGGAGGGGGGTTCATCCAATTTGGTCCGGCAACGAGCCAAAGTTGTAGGGAACTAGCTTGTCTTATGTGTACTTAGGCTAGAAGATGCTGCAAACGAAAGTGCGCCAAAGCCAACATCCAAGCACGTGCCCTCTTGTAACTCCGCGCGTGCCCCCAACCCCACCCCGCGACCATGCTGAAGTCGATTTTCCAGGGTACTTCTACAGATCAGCATTTCGATTTCCATTGGAGCTTTCGACAACCTTCCTCTGCTCAGCCAGCATCGGCCTGTGTTTTGAGCTCCCACACAAGTGCTTTCGGATTGGCTTCTTGCGTTACTGTAAATGTCCATGCCGGGATCAAGCCTGTCAAAATTTTCGGACGGCCAGCAACCTGCTCCTTCTGGCCCCATGTCACTGCGCCTTGTCACACCAAGCCCTCTCTCTGACTCCATTATCATTGAAATGGAGACTCCCTGACACAAAGTGTCAACCTAGAAGCAACTACCTTCCACCACCATGCTTCAGGTTCCATGAGAAAGCTGTCCCAAAGGTGATGTTTCAAGTGCCAACTGTTGATTTGTTTGAGTTGGTTTCCAGGTGGTCCACTCGACCTTTCCCAGCTCACTCTTTTCGCCCGCCTTGCGCCAAAGGGTTCCAGAACCCCCCGAATGGGCTTCAGGTTTTTGTGGGTGTATCTTTCGAATCTCAAACACGGGAGCATCCAAAAACGTCGTGTGTGGGATTGCAGTTCACATGGTCAGCACCTTAAAAAAAAGGCTTCCCGGCTTCCCCACATGATCATAAAAAAAATGCAACACCCAAATTCTGGGTTTGTGTGTACATGGGGGGCCCCGGGGGCGCCCCTAAAATAAGTCTAGAACAACCACTCCTCGGAAAAAAGGAAAGACACACGCAGTTTCGCCAGCTCTCGCTTCGCCTTTCAGGGCAACACTTGTTGACTGCTTAATTTCTGCCTGCAAAAATCAGTTGGAGCACTTTAGGGGAGGGGTCCTGTGCCGGGATAGAAACGCCCTTCCCGTGCCCTCTTCGCCCTCTTCGCCCTCTCCGCTCCTGGTCTGCCAAAGGCGCAAGTCCTCCTGGGTTGTTTTTCGAAGAGCAAAAGGATAGACTAAATTCGAAGGAAGGGACACCTACGACAAACGTAAATCATCGTTCCACCCTTTTGTCCATGTAGAAGCTAAACACCCCTAATTAGTGAGACAATGGGAACAAACTTTTGGAAAACCGAGAACCACCCGGAATGAGGAACCGTGATGTGGGTTTGTCGTCTTTTTCAAGCGGCCTCCATTAAAAGTGACATGCCCTCTCAATGGTGGTTTCACGGGAAACCGCCCCCAGAATAATTGTTGAGAACCCCTCCAAATGCAACCACTTTTATTAAGGGACCCAGTGTGGCTTGGTCATCTGTTCGATTCGGAACGGCCAAGGGTGCCCCTGGCCTGATCCATGACCCTAGCATCTTGGCGGCGCTGCGTGTGGATCCACATTTCGAAGAGGCCGGGGTCGTGTTTGATGCTCCGCAGGAACATGTCCAAATGGCGCTGCTTGCCTCCAAAGCTGAACACTTCTTTTCACTGGACCCTACCAACTCCCCTCAAAGTCTCCCCAGGGGTTACGGGTTTCAAACAACTTGAGAAGAAGAAACACAATAGGGAGCAACGTCAGAGCAAACGCTAGCGCGGGGACCGAGCAAACCAATTCTTTGCAGCAAGCAGGCATAGACCCGATGTAGAGTCGGCGAGGAGCTGCTCTCAACAGTTTGTTCACTGTCTTTTGTCCGCGGCACAATCAAACAAGAAAGTAACACTGGTCCAACATGTCGGTGCGGAACCTTTCGCAAGCATTGGCTCGCTGTGCGAAGGAACATCGAATCATAGCAGCGCGTGGGCTATCTCGGTCAGATTTACAACTGCGGCCTTGTGTCTCCGTGCCGCCCACAGTTGAGTTTTGCGCTGCGACTTCAGCCATCTCCGGAGTCGGATCTCCGCCTGCTTGCGTGCCAGTTTGGGCTGCGCCTCCAGACCCTTGCGCTACGACCAGCAAACAACAACTTGTTTGAAGACATGCTCGGTCGATCTCTTTGCTTCTTTGGCCAAAAGCCCTCTGGGAAGCATCGTCGCAGCCCAGCCCACCTCAGCCCAGATCAGCCCAGCCCCAGTCCTAACATTGGCCGCCAGATCAGCCCGGCGCAATGCCAGCTTTGCCAAGTCCAGCTTAGTTTTTCCTAGCTCAGCCAAAGCTGGCCCAATCCAATTCAGATCGCCAGGCGTGGCTTAGCAGAGCCTAATCGGATAAAAGGGGGGGAAATACAAAGGGAAATGCTATGAGAATACCAAGAAAGTCCAAGGAATACTGAACGATATTAGAGCAATACTAGGAGAATACAGCTCGCGTCTAATTCTGCCCAGCCCAACACAACTTTGCCCAGCCAAGCAAGCTTAGCAGCCTTGCCCCACACCAAAACCTTCTTTTACACAGCGCCACTGCGTCGCCTGGCTCCATGACTCACACCTATGAATCGCCACTTGACCAGCTCTGCTGCTTGCTTTCGAACCACAGACGCTGGATGCTGGGAAGTGCTTACACTTAAACGTGGCAACATAATTATTGCACACTTTGTTCCAGCGTGTAGCAGAGTGCGGAATCATGGCAGTAGGCAGCCGAGAGGGGTGTCAGGGAATTCCTGGTTGGGTTTCTTGCTAACAACAACCAAATGATGTGGAACCGAAGCTGCCATGGACAGCAACTTCAATGCAAGGATGTTTGGACATATAACACACGTTAAGTTAGTGATTGTGTTTGGAAACTCAGCGATCCGTCCTGCGCTAAAAACACTGACCCACCACGCCACTCCACTATTCCATCTTGCTCGGAATGGTGAGAAGAAAGGAAACAGGGAAAGCTGAAAGGGGGGAGGGGCACACTGTCAGCAAAGATTTGGAAGTTGGCGTTCCCCTGCTCCCTAATCCTTCTTCTTGCTGACACAAGGACGTGCTCAAGCTAGCGTCCAACGACTCTTATAACAAGGGGCTTTTTGGGTAAAGCGGGAGTTCCACTATTTCGCCCCTTCAGTATTTCAACCACGGGAAACAGACGGTTGCCCCCAAGCCAAAACTTCTTCGCTTTGAGAGCGCGCCTGCCGGCCGCGTGTCCTCTTCCTTTTGGCCCAGGCTGCTTTTTGAGGGCAGCAAGCACAACTCCGCGCGGCTCTTGTCGAAGGCCCCGCTCATGACCAAGACAAGCGCCACGCGAACAGACCCCGGACGAGAAGCCTTCCTGTTGCTGAGCCTAAACGAAGCCACACAAATCAACTGGGCGAAGGTACCCTTTTCAGCTTTGCGTGAAAAGAAAGCAAAATGTAAGGAAGCCATCGTTTCAGGGATGACAATTGCCTAACTATCCTGGGGTAGGAGAAAAACCCTTGACACAGAAATTGGCAGGTGTGGTGTGTGTGTGTAGATCAGGTGAACCCGTCTGACCTGCGCAGCCTGGACAGAAACAGTCCAACCAACAAGTCCGTGGGCACCCGGAAAACAAAAACGACACTCTTGTGTTACGCCTTTATACTCAATGGTAGAAACCAGGTAGGGGTACTAGGTGTAGGCGTACTAGTTTTTCAAGTAAGTACTGAGTCGGCAGGTGGTTGAACGTGTGCTATGAGCAGCAGTTGCTTTTGTCTTGTTGAGGAGTCACTACTCCAGCAAGTACAAATTTTAACCACTAGCCTGCTTTGGAACCTCACTGCAAATCAGCTACTGTTGCATCTTCAATCACTTCGCTTGAGTCATTTGAAGACACTAGTTGCCAGGCTCCAAGTTTGCGAATGTGTGTTTTACTTAACCAACAATGTACCCATTGCAAGAAAAGGGCGTAAACGACCAGACAACAAGGAACAATCTTACACCAACTTTCAGGGCTGAAGTTGCCGACTTTGTAAGCAACATGCTCCCAACCAAAAACGCAGCCTTTGCACGCCTACAGTCGCGCTGTACTGTAAGCTACAAAGGCACGAAAGTCACAGAGTCATCGCTCATCGCGGCTGGCTGCGGGGCTGGTCCGGCCATGTCGTGGGTCCGTCCGGGGTTCGTTGTGGGAGGCCGCCGTGGGTGTGGGTAGGGTCAGGAGAAGAGCTTTACCGGCTCACCCCTCCCCCATCCACCTTTCCGACCCTACGCATCTTCATTCTGCGACAATCTACTCATCTGTCACCATCCAATACCTTTGTACATCTCCTCATTTGCCATCTTAAGGCCCTCAAATGGAAGTAAGTCTCAGGTAGAGCACGTGCCACAGCCCACCTCATGCAGGATCAGCTCTGGCATTCTTGAACAAGGCAGCTTCCTATGCTCTCAGTCTGCTTTGGCAACGGCATGCTCCCACGCGCTTCAAATGACGTGCCGGATATGGCTTGCGGTTGATGCTCTACTGGACAAGTGGCACAACCTACCTGTGCCTCCCCAAAGCGATGTGGCCTGGTGATTGTGTAGAACTTGGCCTATATGAACTGTCTGGGACAACTTCTGCTTAAAAGTGATCTCGTTGCGTGGTGGCAGCATGGTTGCTGTGCTTGGATCTGCCAAATGGGAAGCAACTCGAAGCTACTGCCCCTCTACCTAGCTCTGAATGGAATCTTCTGATGACGAAGTGCATTCACAAGTGACCTTTCTTGACGTGCGCCGATGAAGTCTGAGAGCTGGCTATATAGAAAAACATGCCGTACTCCAAGTCTATTTAGTGGTCACCCCCTCTTCGAGAAACAAAACTATAGGACAACCCAACCACAGCAAACAATGACACTATGAGGAAGAGTTGTGGTTTTGTTGCGTGGTTTGGTGTTGTCTAGTTCTTCTTTTTGCTCTGTTTCTGGTTTCCTTTAGTTTGTTAGATTTTAGAAATGTTCGAGGGTGTTTGGATTCTGTCATTTGTTGTGTCCCTTAGTTTCTTAAAGCAAGACACATGCGCAGAACCCAAACACAAACTCGTGCCAAAACAAAACATAACTCTGAGAAGAAGGCTTGGTTTTGCCAGAAGTCATGTTTTTGTTGGTTTCCGGGGAGATTTTGCTTGTTGGTCTCCCCTCGTTTTTTTGTTGTTGCCTGCAAGAGCTTTTTGGTTTGTTGATTTCTTTGATGGAAAACCCTCAGGAAACCAAAAACACAAACAGGCAAAACACAACTCTGAGGAGAAGTTTCGGTGTTGCCAAAAGTTGTTTGGTTTTCTGGAGATTGTTCCGCTTTTTGAGGATTTTCTCTCAGTTGTTTGTTGTTGTTTAGCTCTGTCCCTTCAAAAAACCAAAAAGCACAAGGGCGGTTTTGTGAATGCCAGCAAGGCAAACAAAAAACAACTCGAGTTGTGTTTGCTTTTCAAGCGATAGAGCTAAAAAAAAAAAACAAGCTGAGAGAAAACCAACAAAAAGAACATAATTCCCAAAACACCAAACTTTTCGCACCACCGACACTTCTCCTTAGATTGTTTGTTTGTTGCTTTTGACCCAAGCGTGTTTAAAGCTCCTTTAAAGGAGGAGCCGTATAAAAGAGTTTCAGAAAGAGTCGTGCAAGGAGCTTTACAGTATAGGGAGCTTGTTCAAGAGCTGTACGAGGAGCTGTAAAAGAAGTCTTATAAGCAGCTTAACAACTGAGCTTTAATAGGACATTTGCCAGCAGCTTTACAAGGAATTGTGAGCCTCATATGAAGCGTTTCATTAAGGAGCATTTTCACTAAGGAGCCTGTAAAAAATAAGCACAACATCTTCAATTAATGAATAGAGCTGAACAAAGGGAACAATTCAAACATGATGTATTGTGTGAACTATAATTCAAATGTGAAATCATGCGTAATGATAATAAGTAATTAGACGTTTGATAGAACTGAAGGAGGACATACATTTATTTGAATGTCTATGTTCATTTAGAACTTAAGTAGGAATTCCTTCCAAATATGTTGTTAATCCAGGTGAATTGCAATTCAAATAGAACTTGAGAAGTCCCCACATAGGTGTTTTCTTTGTGGCCTCACAATTTGCTACACAGTTAGTTCATGGGGGGGCGTAAGCATATGTATATACTTATACACGATATAAATAGAGCATCAGCCGCAGGGTGTATGTATATATATATAGGAGATAAATCTATATACACTGTGTCCTCAACGAGGCTCCAAGTTGGGAACATGTTCTTACACATTTATTTTTGGGCTGTACTTGTTGGGCGTCGCCAATTTGAGACTCGCCACGCTACGCATTTTGCCCACAGGGTGCTGATGTGAACGAAAAAGGCGTATGCAGGTGGGGGTCTCCAATATAACCCATTCACCTTCTTCTCTTTGGTACACGCATCAATGTCGACACCGGATTAACCAACCTGGTGAACCAATCGTGTTTTCCCCCAAGCCGCAAAGGACTCCCTCTTGGATGGGCTACCCAGCAAAATCGACCAGGAGATTGCTAATATTGGGGTTTCATTACTGGATGGGGCCATACCCATCCACTCGCAGCATCCGCTCACGGCCAACTTCTTTGACAAGGACCACCGAGGTTGGTAATTCCCAGCACCGATTCATCTGGGCCCCAGTCTGTTTTTGACATGGATACCCTTCTTCAAGCTGGTTGCGAAGGGAGACCGAAAGCAAAACACACATTTGGGGAGGGGTCTTCCTGGCTCCGAACGCTGTTGTGGTCGAGCCGAGCTTTGACCACAACTTGGGTTGCAAGTAATCCAACCGAAACGGTTGCTCCTGAAGGTTGCCTCAAAGAGCCCTGCCCAGTATGCAAATCATTGGAAAAGGCAAACAGTCCAAATGTATGAACTACAGTACCAGGTCATCCATCCCCATATGGGGGCGATGTCCAGGTCCCTGCAAGGGGGAAAATGGAAATGGAACTCCAGGGTCGACATCCTCTCTCCTCAATCAACCATTTTCCTCATTAAAGGTTACATCCCCGACGCAACGCTCCTGTGCTTTTGCGCCATCTCATCGAGTAAGCAGATGCAGAGGACGAGCTGATCTGGGCTACAAAACTCTCTAAAGCCGAAGGCTTGCTTCTGCGCGCCAGTCAAGCACGGTGCTCGAATATCCGCAGTTCTCAACACGAGATGTAAAACCACTGCTCACCCGAAAAACCTGATCAATGTCTTGCGAGCCTTGAACGTAGTTTATCAATTGAGGCCTGTCAGAACAACCCCTGCATACCGAAACCAGAGGCCCAGAGGCATCGTATCCCAAAGCAACTTGGTTTTACGTATTTTGGCAGCCCCTCAGACTGCCACCAAGAACTGCCAGACACTTTCGCCTTCAGGAAAATGGCAAAAAGCTACGGAATCCTCTGTTGGAAGTTGCATCCTCTCAAGTCGGAAGTCGAAGGCCAAAAGCTCCCGCTGGTCGGATTTTTGGGATTGGGACCCAAGGTTGCAGGTGGCTGACTTAGAGACGTTTTGGACTTCCTTACCAACGTTGAGGATTCCATTGCGAAAGTAGCGAGCGCCATATCAATTCAGATCGAGAGCAACGCCCGACCAACTGCATGTGCACCAGCACCCCAACGATCGGCTCTCATGGTGTTGGGGGTGAAAAGGTGGCAGCCGCTTTCAATCGCCCTTGAGTCGAGGAATAGGGTTCCATAGGTCAAGGTTCGGGGCAGAGTCTGCGTTGGGTGAATTGGGGGAGGCCATGACTCTGGGGTAGGATCAAGGCACACAGCGAGCGCCTCAAGGTAGGTCAGAAATAGCAAGTCATAACGAGCTATAAATATGTACGCCCTTTGGGCGAGTGGCATACTCCAAATATCCCGGGTTCTTTTAAGTATGATCTCGCCACAAAAAAAAGGTGTCATGTACATAAATGAAGACCAGGGATTCTGAAAACAAAACTAAACATGGCCGGGTACTCTGAGTAGGCCGTGTGCTGCCTTCCTCTGCGCAGCACTAAGCATGCTGAACGCCTCAGAGCAGGTCGTGGTCTGACGTCATCAGCTCCCACTGACCGCCCTTGTCCTGTAACGAAATCCTGAACCAGCTGGAATGGATGAAAGCCGAATGGACCACTCTCGAGAGATCTCTGTCCCCTGCCCAAAAACAAACCCATGACCTCCTGTTTGGTTTGTCCAACTAAGGTCCGCAGATTTACCCTGACCTCTTCCAGGACAACAGGGTGCAGTATGTTTCACCAAAACAAGAGTTGGACTCAAGAACCCTTCGTGGAGGGGCGCAAACTGCCTTTGGAACTTTGAGTAGCAAGGTTTGCCACCAAATGAATCAGTTTTCGCGGCAAGGAACTGCGGGAAGTTTAATGCCTCCTTGAAATGGAGTGTTGGCTGGCAATGAAGTTAAGAAGCAGCACCCACTAATTCAAGTGCTACTTGTTTAAGAACATGATGTCGACCCCTCGCGAACAAAAAAAAGTATTCACTTTGGAAGAACTGTTGAACCAAAACATTTTCTGACAAACAGCCGGTATTTGGAGTGGGTACATGCCCCTTCATACCATTGGGGCGTAGCTGTCCGTTTCTCTGTGCGGCTAGGTCCCAAACAGCATTCCCAGGCAATGCAACATGGCATAGCCAAACCTAGCCTCCCACGCACCCAGAAACATTGCAGGGTTGCACCCATTCAACTCGATTGGCACAAGGATAGAACAATGAAAGGTTAAGGACATCGTTCACCAATGTGTGGGTGTAATCCTCAGAAGAAGCTCGGCAACCCTGCATGTGTGTGGCGATTCATGGCAAGTCATTAAACAGTTTGAACTTGCTTCCAGGAAGTTATAGGCTCACTTGGACCGCTTGAACATGTCGGGGTCCTCTTTTGCCCATCAGCCTCACAGGCCTCAAAAGAGCTCAAGTGATGCACGAGGAAGTCACTTATTCCAAACCAATGAGGAACTCGACAAAAAGGGAAAACAAAACTGGAGAGAAGCAGAAACCACAAAGGGGGCTCCTTCCCCTCAAAGATTCCTTACACGTGGCTGGATTGACCCATAGCAATGATCGACCAGCCCCTCCGCATGTTTGACGGGGAATGCCTTGCTTTCAACCCGAACAGGTTTGATTGGGCTTATGGGAGGCCATGGAGAAACGGGAAAGCTGAAAAATTAGTGGCTTGGTGTGCCTTTCCTCCGGTGAAGAGGCCTTCGGAGATCGGAGGATGTTCCCAACTTTGGGAGTCTGTTATGTTGGTTGATCGAAGCAGGTCCAATCTAGCCTTCCTCATGCTTCACCAGGGCCTGCAAACGCAACATGAACTTTATCTCCAAATACTCATCTTTGTCTGCGGTATGATGTCAACCTCTGATGCAGGCGGCGCTTGAATGAGCCCAACGTCAAAAAATGCGCAATCTCCAAAACTCACCAGCCTGATTTCCGAAACTCCAAAGCCCAACCTGCACGAAAAGAGGGCCCCTTTTAAAGGGACCCCCGAGAACAGACGGAAGGAGTAAAGCCATGCGTGCGGTACGCGCTTGTCGGTAAGCCAGCCAGGATGTCAAGGCACAAACTACCAAGCTCAAGCCCCATGGAAGACTCCCACAAAACACAAGGTGAACATCTCGACACACGAGCCTGCAGTGTAGCATTTCTCTTCGAAAGCTTTTTGAGGGCAAACATCTCGCTGGGAGCCACTTTGGCCTTTCACGGCCACTAGCAAAAGCCTCGAGTTTCAGACTGTCACGGCTGTCATAGGGTCTGTCGCAACTGTCTGTTGGCCAGCGGGTGGACGGGTGCGGGCCCACTGGAACGTGCAAGCTACACACTAGGCAAGCCTCAATTGTAGCGGCAACTCAAGCCTGACAGCCAAAAAGGGCGCCAGACGGGCTCCGAAGAACAGGTTGACCTGGGGTGTATCCATGGGTTCCAAAAGAGACCGGAAGGCGACCACAACTGGCAGTCACAAGGCGGAACGTCCCGGGAAGGGTGACGAAGACCAAAGCACTGCTCAGGAACTCACTCACACACGGCGGCATTCCACTCAAAAACAAAAGGGTTAGCATGAACACGCACCGCAAAGTGCCAGGCGTATGAGGGCTGTCAGATCGCCCACCCCTGGGCGCTACCATGCGCTACCCCTAAGCCTCAATGGGACACTGTTTCTTGGTACCCGCCACCACAGGAGTTCGGGGTATTTGCCAGGCCGGCCAAATTCATTTGTCTTCTCTGCGCCTGGTCTGCCAGAGGCACAAGTCCTCCTTGTCCATGGCCCGCGCGGCCGCTTTGCGCTGCGCGTAGATCCACTGCTTAAAAAGAGCGGGGTCGTGTTGCACACTCTGTAGGAACCGGTTCAAAGGCCTTGCATGGCCTCCAGGTTTGCAACAACCGGGTTCGAACGTAACCTGATTTTTTTTCTTGTTTGGGAGTCGGTACCCTGTTTCGGGTTGGTTTCAAGGGAAAACACGATAGAAAAACAAACGTGCCCCCCCCCCCATCTGCAAAGCCGAAAGGAGGAAACGACACCCCAGGTTTGTATTGGGGTGCGGATTTATGTATGTTGTTTTCGTTTTTTTAGGATTTTGTTTTTCGTTTTTCGTCCGGGCCAGTAAAATGTCGTATTTTACAGCATTTTACACTAGCCCGTCAACATCCCCAGCATCGTTTTCAACATCCCCCGCATGTCCAACCAACATCCCTAGCATCACCAACAAATCGTGGGTAACAAAATCGAAAAAAGTAGCTGGCGGGTTGACGGGGCCAAAAAATGATAATTCAAATAGGAGACTATCCCATGATGTTCGCAGAAGTGATGATTCGAATAGGGGTGCAATTCAATCTCTGCAAAAAGTCTAAAAAGTAGCGGGGGGGTTGAGGGGGGGCGGCAGCCCCCCCCATGATGTTCGAAGAATTGATGATTCAACTAGGGGCCTAGGGGTGCAATTAAATCTCTGTAGAAGATCTAAAACGTAGCGGGGGGGTTGGGGGGGGCGGCAGCCCCCCACGATGTCGGAAGAAGTGATGATTCAAGTAGGGGTGCAATGATTCAAGAAAGGGTGCGATAGAATTTATAAGGCAGCGGGAGGGTTGGCGGGGGTGGCTTCCCCTATGATGTTCGAAGAAGAGCATGCATACAGACATACATGGATTACACAGATTACCTGAATGTCGTATTTTGCAGCATTTTCTCGCGAAATTGGACAAGTGATGATTCAAATAGGGGTGCAATTCAATCTCTGCAAGAAATCTAGAAAGCCCCCCCCATGATGTTTGAAGAAGTGTTGATTCAAATAGGGGTGCAATTACTCTGCAAACAATCGAAACAGCAGCGGGTGGGTTGGGGGGGGGGCTTCCCCCCCCATGATGTTCGAAGAAGTGATGATTCAAATAGGGAGGAACTGGTGATGCTCATGATGCGGGAAGCCAAATCCAAAAACCAATCGGGTGCAAAAGCCAGGATGCGAAAAGCCAAAGCCGCCAAAAGCCGCATAAACCAGCGAAAAGCCGCAAAAGCCAAGAAGCCAAGAAGCCAAAAAGCCAAGAAGCCAAGAAGCCAAAAGCCAAAAAGCCAAGAAGCCAAAAACAAAAACAAAAAAAACGGAAAAACAATCCTAAAATACATACCACCCCTTTGCATTGTCCGTTGCTGATGTTTTTAATGCCAGTTATAACTCAGTACCATGCCCCTCTTGAAACCATCAGGGGAATAGAAGCTCGTGACCCGGCGCTTCGGTGGGCAAAATGTGAGCTCTGTATACCCAAAAAGGGGAGAACGAGTGCTCTTGTGCACATTCGCATTACATGCCCAGTTGCCTGTTTGGGGCGCTACCAGATGTTGGCAGTGACCATTCCCCTAGAACACAAGGGGAAATATAGATCAAATGTATTTCAAACCCTTCCTGGTGTAAGCTCGTGACCTCCACCCCGCTCCCTTTGACAAAAATACAAAACCCCTGGCAAAAGCAAACCATAGGCAGAGTGACCTGGACATAAACTGAATAGAGAGTGCAAATCCTTGATAGCACACCCCCGGCCTGATTGAAGGGTTCTCATCAAACATGTCCGGAGCATAGACGTTTCCCTCCAAGTTCAACATACGGCCAACTGTAAGTAAGGTGCTGAAAAAACTAACCAGGTGCCTTTTTAGCCAATCCAGTGGCTTTCCATGGGAGGAGCCCGGTGCTAGATCGAGGTGCCTGGTCTGGCCGTGAGCATTTTGCGTGGTATTCACCGCAGAATCGCAAAGCTGTATGATGTCGAAGCGTTTCGACTGCGCAGGCATGCACAAAATGAGGCCGGCGAGCCTGGCCGCGAGCATTTTGCGTGGCGTTTACCGCAGAATCGTGATGTTGTAGGATGTCGAAGTGTGTTTGGAGCAAAATTAGGCCCGACTCTGGCCGCGAGCATTTTGACTGGTATTAACCGCAAAATCCTGAGGTTGTATGATGTCGAAGTGCGTTTCGACTGCGCAGGCTCGCGCAAAATAAGGCCTGCGAGCCTGGCCGCGAGCATTTTGCGTGGTATTTACCGCTAAATCGTGATGTTGTGTGATGTCGAAGTGCTTTTCGGCTGCTTGGCAACCAATGTCTTCCACTGGGCGAAGACCAAGATCTTCGACAAAAACGCACGGATGACAGATACGTACCAGACGAAAACCAACCACTGGGAAGCATATCTTCTGACTACAAGGTGAGCTCCGGCGAAAGATGCAAACTCCTCGCAAATTAGCAGCTTGTGCTTGGTGACAGAAATTCAGACTGGCACCACCCTCTCCTCGTAAACATCGATATTCCGATATTCCCCATGAGAGCATCGCTCTACGGCAGTCTTCTCATATGCTTTAGTGATGCCATGAGTGGAAAGAAACTGGTGTTTGTTTTGTTTCGCGTGCGTTCTGCTTGATTCACAGCACTCCACTCATGATGCCGCCTCAAGGCCTGGTAGCTTGTAACTCTCACGGACAGGAAAACAAGACCCGCTTTCTGACTTGTGGTATTGAGACACTTTGTTCCTATCGGGAACCAAACACTGCTTACATACACTTTTGGTCATTGACCTCTTGCATTATTCATGTGTTCTGCATGAGGGGCCTATGAGGTGTTCATTCTTGGGGCCACAACCTCAGGGGTAAGGCGGCCTGGGGACTGGAACATATATTGTGATAGATGGGCTTGCCAGTTGCAGGCCAGAGAAAATTCTTGAACAAAAAATATTCCGGCAAGAGACCCCGAACAGTGATGGGCGTAAACAGTCAAGCTGCAGCGGCCACAGGCTGGAAAGACATGGGCGTCCTGCGGGCGCTTGTCCACCGACATGAGGTTGTGGGTGCCCAACGGCAGGGAGCGGGTGGTTTCCAGCATCTTCATGCATTAAACATGAAGTTGGAGGGCCGCGCAACAAGCTGACTGAGCCACGCGACGCACTGCCAACGGCCCTAGATCTACGAGAGCAAGTCGCAACAACAAGTCGCAACGCAAACGCGTGGTCGGGGAATGATTAGCGTCGCTGTAAGTTTCTGTACGTGTGTCCCGAAGCAAACTCTTCCACCAGCCAGCAAACCGAAGAGCATATTTGCCCGACACTAAACTTACACGAACTTCATCCTGCTCAGTGTTGAGCAACAAAATTAATCTATAGAGCAATGGGTGGCGAACAAGTGGAAACAGCGCGGTTGCGACCTTCTACATGCCGCCGGTACACGGTATGTTGAGGCTGGCGAACTCCTTGTCCTCGCATTTTGGCCGTGTAGTTCAAAGGACCTTGGACAGCAACGGCGGCGGGGCAGAGCACAGGAGCCGCATCTCCTGCAGCATTCTTGCCCGGGTGGAGACGGACATGGGTGGAACTGTCTGCGCGCCAGGCTTGGAAGCCCACGCGCGGGCAGCGAGTGTTGGGGTTGAGCTCTTCTGGAAAAGAAGCAACGCCGAAGTGGAGGATGCCAGAGTCTCCGACATCATACAACATCACGATTTTGCGGTAACTACCACGCAAAACGCTCGCGGCCACGCTCGCGGGCCTCATTTTCTTCCGCTTCGACATCATACAACATCGCGATGTTGCGGCACATGCCACGCAAAATGCTCGCGGCCACAACAGAACGCGTCATGCCCGAGGCCGGTTCTAGAACAGTGTTTGAGCGAAGCTTCCAATATGGATCTCTCTGAAGCTGCAACTTCGGTAGTGATTCGAAGATGGTTCATTGGATCACGCTGGGCTTTGTTGGCGCATTGCACGACTCCTTCCATGGCCACTTTAATGGCGGATGTCTGTGCTGCATGTTCCAACTGGTTCTTGCTTAACTGGTTTCATGCTGAGTTCGCGTCGCCGGCGCTGACTTCGACCATGTGTTTCAGTCCAAGATTTACGCATCGTATCACGTTTCCCATAGCTGCGTTGCATGCCTTGGTAGCGATGCATTCACATATGGTATACTCCTACCGGTAGGAACGGCAATCCCGCACGGCGCACGTGGGTCCTACTGTTCTCACCCGTCGTCTGGATTGTGAGGCTTGCAGCAACAATGTTTTGCGCAAGTCCACCGAAGTTCAAGCAGTTCAAGATTCTTCCAGCCTGAAATGATTGCGCTTCCTTCATGCCACGGATCTTCTTAGGAAGCTTCCGCTCTGGATCTGCGCTGACGATGCCGGTGAGGTTCTCCCGAGTATGGGTTGCAGGAACTGTGAAAACCTTTGTACCTTCTGATTCTGTAGAGGTCCATACCATACTCTGAAGTAAGCTCCCAACATGACCGATAAGGTCCACCCTGGCTGTTTCGCTCGCGAACCTTGCGAATACTTGCTGTGTGTCCAGCCTGCCAGAAGATGTCCTGGATTGTTGGGTCCAGTATCTCGACGGCCTCTGGAGGCAGAGGATTTGTCCGGGCTTATTGTGGACCAAACCTAGGAGAATAGACTCCTCAAGGTTGCCCTTCTTCTTGTTTCCTGGATATATTGGTGGTCTCAAGGTTTCCGAGACTCAGGGTGCATGTCTGTGTCTGAGCCATTCCATCATCGGTTCTTGTTCGAAGACATTAGACACCTCATGCTTCATCATGAGAATATGGCGCAGGATATTGCAAACTAATATGTTGGACTCCTCGATCCTTTTGCAAAGTCTCGGATCTTGGTCCGCTCTCCTGAATCTTTTGGAGGAGTTCCTTTGGGCTCGCCTCTGTATGTTATGGGGTCCGGTGTTTGGAGTTGTCGAAGATGGATGCTATGAGCACAAAACCCCTGAATCAGCAATATGATCGGATTTTTGCTAGTCCTTGAAGAATAATATCCGAACGAATTGAGCAGACCCGCATCTTCTTGTCGTTGGCATGGACAACCTGGCCAATGCCTGCACATTACGATGTGTCATAGACATGTCAATTTGGCCTTGGTAACTGAACACAGTGGGAACAATCTGCGTGTGCCATGTACCTCATCGTGTTGTTGATGGGCTGTTGGTACTTGCCGAGCCCCTTGAGGTCATCATGTCTCCAAATCTTGAAAACATGAATACCGTGAATGCCCTGGTTCTCATCTCGGTAGTAACGTTGGTTCTGCGGCACACGGCGAAAGTTCGGTTGTACATCATGTTTGAAATGACATTACTGTAGAACCATGAGGTCGCTGCCATGAAGGAGTCTGAATATATCGCACATGGATGTGCTCGAGGTAGCTGATCTGGAGGCAAGTCCTCCGGTTCTTCCGGTCTTGCTGGTTCTTGACGTTCACGCAGTGACTGACTCCTCATCACCCCCATAGTCTGGCTCTTCATCTCTTCATCTCCTTATCTTCGTCTTCTTCGCGAGCCGTCTTTCGCCCTCAGAGAAAGGATCTGGTTCCGGGCGTATGTCTTTCTCCTTCCTCATCCCGAGAGATCGCCACAGGGGTTTGTAACACAAAGAGGTCAAGCACTTGAAAGTTCAATGGCTGCGAGAGCAGACACACATCCTGGAGCCAACGATTCCTAACGAGGTTCGAGAGATTCCTTTTGTTGTAAGAGGTTCAAGACAGTTCATGGTTCAACAGTGCAATCGTCAGTGGATATCCACTTCGGTGAACACCAGAAACGGTGTACTTCATAGGAGATATTCTCCGTCAAAAAGTTGGAAACGCACGAACCATTGTGAGTGTTGTCAGCCATTCAACAAGGAACACGTTGTTCTGAACGGAATTGATGAGCTCGTCGGCCTTGGCAGAGCTCTTCGTCAAACAATCTGCGAGGCAATATTCTGAACGTCTATGGCCAAAATAGTCCTCCGCCTACTGTTGTTCTCTTTATGAAGCATTTCAATAAGGTGCATGGATTCCTTCTGTTCTGGTTGATGAGTTGTTGATGCAGTGCGTACTAAATTGTTTGCATCAGTGCGAATATGAACATCTGCTAGTTCACCGGATGTATCTGACCAAAACCCTCGTATAAGAGACGTGTCCAAAAACATCGCATCAGTCTGTGCAACTTGGCCACTGTGGTGGACGTGGTTGTTGCAGTGATCTTACGAGTTGCAGAATCAACAAGGGGTCCTCTACAATTCGGTGAATATTTATGAAGATTTCGACCTTGCTCGAGGAAAATCACACGCCACCGTTGTTCCTATAGGAGGCATCAGGGTATCCGACTAGTCTAGTCTTGCCCTTAGCAGGCCAGAATCTCATACGCAAGGCAAACTCTCAATGGTTCTGACGGTCTTGTTGCTGGCTCTGACATCACCAATAGTAGGAGATGAAGCCGTTGATGCACACCTGGAACATTGATATCCAATATGAAATTGGGTTCTGGATTGAAGCCGGTTGATCTGTCCAAGCACACTTCGGTGCGCTGTGCGCATGGCTGGATTCAACTGTACATCGTCCTTGAGGCGCTTCTCGAAGTGAATCTCTTGGAGTTTATCAATGGCAATAGTTTGGCGAAATTTAATGGAATAATCTCCGTGCTGTGGAACATGTTTCCACTGGATTCGCTGTCCTAGCAAGGGGATCTTGGCCATGATCCTTTGTTCATATGTGTTGTCACCTGTCATGCGAAGATCATCTGCATGTAGGGGCGTAACACCACTTGTCTACCTTGCGCATTTGCCTGAGACTGGGCATAAGACGGCTCCAAGTCGAATTAGATTGAGTTGAGCGTTGAGGAGACTCTTCGTAAGACGGACCGCTGTCTCAGCTCGGTTCGGCCAAGGTGTCATGGTTATTGAAGAAAGTCTCCCAGTTCCCTGTCATGAATGCTTGGTCTCCAACGACACATTTCGGCTGAACATGATATTGATCAAAATAGTTCCGTGGCAAAGGAATATTGGTGACATCAGTTGTCCTTTCTACTACTTCTGTGGCTAGAAGTGTAGTGGCTCCGTCAAGGGCTACAAGAACGGGGGGTCCGCCAAACCTTTTTGGAACAAAACTTGGGGTGTTCACCGGTTCCTAAGGTAACTTGACACTGATCAATACATGTCAACTCGCCAAGGGTTTCTGCTCTAAGGCCATTAGTTTTGCTTCATGATGGAGCTATGGCTGCCCTCTGACAAGGTTCGCGTTCAGCTCGCGAGTGCAGCGAGTCCTGAATCTGAACTGCTCCCCTGACATGTGATGATGTTGCAGGTGGAGTGTTCATAGTTCTTCTGGTATTGAAAGTCGTGCATGGACACGTTTTAGCGCAAGTGGTAATGTAGAAGGTGGAGCATCTGCCGCTGCTTCTTGTTGCGCACTAGGACTCTTGGCTCAGCGGCTTTATCAGTTGGTAAGGCTCTACCGGAGGCTGTGTGGCTTCCTGTGCATCGACACTGTGGTCCACTGCGAAGGTTTTGGGTTTTTTACCTTTGTCGTCCTTGCCAGAATCCTTTCCTTTATCCTTGGATTTGCTATAGGGTTTTTTCCTTTTCTCTTTTGGTACCAAGGTTGATAGGCTTGATCGGCGGTGGAATCATCGGCCATGTTGGCCTTGCCCCGCCTGACTGTGGTTTCTTGAAGCTGGAAAGTGGGCTCTTCGGCGCTTGCCCCTGCCTTTTCTGCCTTTTCGCCGCTTGCCGGACTTAAGAGTCCGACGTTGGAACCTTTTTGAGAACAAAAGCATCATGGTCTTCCAACTGCCAAAGGGCTTTCATTGTCTAATCGACATGACAAAAGCCTTCTGCTCCTTCTTCATCTTCTACCCAGAACGGATGTTTGGATCCTGGAAGGGAGATTCTGGTTGTGATGAAGATCGTAGTACTGGGCCTTTATGGTCTCATGAGTTTTCTGGGGGAGCTGGATGCCTTGTCCTTCTGTCAGCTCACTCTGTATGATGAAGAACAGTGTCAGAATGTTGTTTGACAGTGGCAAAGCCTGCGAATGCTCTTGCTTCTTTCCTCGGACATATTTGTCAAAGTTTTCTTGGAGTCCTGCGTCAAGGTACGTCAGAGCGGGCACTATGGCTGCTGGGGCTCCTTGCGTGCATCATGGTTGTTAATTCAACTATTCTCTGATTATGCTGCGCACAGATTCCCAAGATGCTCGCAGTCTTCGTAGTAGAATCTTGTAAAGGTCACTTGTTACCTTGACAATGATTGAAGAAATATCCGCGAAGAACGTTGGGAAAGTACTCTACCCCAGTAGTTGGATCTATGAGTTTCTTGTTGTGTGTTGCAATTTTGCGCTCATCGAAAGTTTAATGGTCTCTTCATGGGAACTCACGCCCATATGACGGCTTCCCAGGAAAGCTGCTGCGTGCGGTTCTGTTCCATATAGAAGTCCTCTTCACTCAACATCCGAGGTTGCAAATAACCGGGCCCAAGTGGCCCCGGAATGACTACTCCGATGCAGAAGGAATATACTGTAAGAGGTAAATGGCCAAATGTGTAAGAAAGCAGTGTTTGGTTCCCGCGGTCCCCAAACCCTAAACCAACCTACCAACCCTAAACTCACCCTAAACCCACCGTAAACCAACCCCAGCCAACCCTCAACCCCACACCAACTAACCCTAAACAAACCAACCCCCAAACACCCACACCCCCGCCGCGCCCTGCCCCCCCACAAGAAGGGGAGTGGGAGGGGGATCTACGGCCTGGAACATATACACCAAACCAAACAACACAAGCGCAGGGCGACTTGGAAACAAACATCAAAAAACCAGAATTGAGCACAACCAACCCTGGCGCCATAAAGGGCTGGGTGTTGTTGCGGGGCCTGGAGACACTGTGCACACTTTGATGAATTCACCTTCAACACGAAAAAGCAATGGGGACTTCCAACTTGCAAACAACAAACACACGGTGAGTGTTGGACTGGTTGGGATGGCACCCCGGCGCCTGAAGCCGGAGAATCAGCTCTTTCCTCTGTTCGTCTGGAGTCCGCTCGTTCGGAGTCCGCTTCCTCAGCGTCCACCACTGACGTGCGCAGCCGCTGGGGCTGGGGACGCACTTCGCCGCTCATGGCGCGCTCGCTGCGGCCCCCGCGGGCTCCGAGCCGCAGCGGAAGGAATCGGAACCGACTCATGTCCAAATACCCCGGTTTGTCAAAATACACTGAAACAAAGGTTATCTGAAATAAGGGCTCCGTTTAAACCAGGGTCTGCTTTTTGACCGGCGCGGGTTTTAGCGAGCATTCGTTTCCAAATGGTCTGAAAAGTGGGTCCGAGCAAAAAAACAAAATTGTCATCCCATGGCCTCCTGAGCAGGAGGCAGAGGTTGCAACAATTGTGGACCATCATTGCAAGGAACATGACCAAAGCCCATTCAAGCGGGATGAATCTGCAAGCAGGGGCCCTTTTTTGTAGGAGCTCCTGAGAAAAGCCTGGCATACGGCCCCCCTAAGTCAGGGCTTTGCTGGGAACAAGAAAGGCGGGGGAGGGCAACAGCTAGGGATTCTGGACATTACCAGAGTTGCGTGACAATCGCACAATACCTTGAACTCAGCCGAAGCACATAGTCAGATCTTTCCGTGGCTCGAGTGGATGAGGAGCCTTTCAAACACTTTGCCAACAACTGCGAACTTCCATTCCTTGACTCAAACAAACGACGGTGAGATAGCCCCCTTCTCTCACCTTCTCACCTACACATATGCAGGCCACTTTTGGAATACTCGAGAAAGGGGTGCTTCATCACGGTGTTTTTGTTTGGCAAGATCCTTAAACTTTGTGACGATATAGGGGTGTTTTGTTCTACGGTACCCTCCTGTGCGGTTGGGGCAAAGCAAAGCCCAAGGAAACCACCCACATAGGGAGACAAACCCAGTTGCATGTGTCAACATAATGAAGCCCCAAAATTGTGCTTTCCTGTTGAGTGCCCTTTTATAGCCATGGTGAACAGGGCGCCCTCAAAAACACACACACACAGACACCCGGAGACACGCAGTTGCGCAGTCACAAAGCCTATGAGGACCACATTCCCGAACAATGCCAGGCAGGCGTTGGACAAAATGCGGCCATCGGCGACCTCCTGAGGATAACGGAAGCAACTAGGTTGTTTCAGCGGCTGTCCATGGGAAGAAGCCCACTTGCACTGACAAAGCAGCAGAGGCGCTGGGTCCTTTAGCGTCTGGAGAACTCAACAGAGCAAACCACACTTCAACAGCTAGAAGGGGTCAACACGCCATGTTAAGCCCAAATCGTGTGAGCATGTTGGGCCCCTAAGTTGTATTCATGGAGTGGGCAGAAAGATGGCAAAGGAACAGGTTGTATGGCCTTGCTGGCTTGAGGCGGCGCTTGTGATCCTCTAGTTGACCCCTCCCCCACAAACTAAGAGGAAGAAGACAACACACCCAGGAAATGTTCAAAATGGAGGACCGCCTCTTGGTATTTAAAGGGAAACCAAAACGACACCACCCATTTGGGGGTCTCCTATTTTGAGAAACACCCAATATGAAGAAAGGCCCAAACTGCGTGAGTGAGTTGTTTTTGCATTTGCATATTTTTTCAATTTGGCCATTGGCATGTTCGCATGTCGATCTCGCACTCTCACACTCAGCCTCATGCAACGGGTGGGGGGGTAATAGCGGATGTGTTCACGCGCGCGGTCTCATTGCCCCGCGCACGCCTGGCAGTTCTGTTGCTCAAACGTTTGTTTCTGATGACTTGAGTCTTTCCCCAGGTCTTGACACCATGTTTCCCAGGCCAGGGCTTGCACGCTCTCGTATGCTTTGTGAGATTGGCGTCGCTGGCAAAGTGCAACGGGTCTGCTGCCACGCGCGGCATTGCATCTTTAACTTTGCTTCCATGCAGCGTATGCTTGGTGGGCAGCAACAAGTGTTTTCCACTTTTTCAATCAAAAGTTCAGAACACCCCCGCACCCTCGCAACTAAGCTGCTTCATGCACACGCACGAAAGCTGTGCCCCTCAGGAAATGCTCTGCGAGCCACTACAATTTGCGCAAGTCGCTCTGCGCAAGTTGCTCTGTGCAAGTTGCTCTGTGCAAGTTGTTCTGCGCATGTTGCTGTGAGCAAACCAAGCATGATCAGGAGCTACACGTGTTTATTTCCTTGCGCAGGCCACACGGAATGCGAGCGTATGTGGCAAAGAATCAAAGATGAGCAAGTTGGAAAAAGCATAAAAACAGATTTCACGCCTGCGTCTTCCAGACATGAAAAACACTTGCAAGTGTCCAATTCCTTGCGCAAGCCACATGAAATGCGAGTGCATTTTGTTTTGCACGTCCATGAGAATACCCAAAAAACGAGTCGCTGCAGGCTGGTTTGACCAAAAGCTTCGAATCCGTTTGGAAGTCGGGCTTGAGAAGCCTGGACTCTTGGTAAATGCGGCATATCTGACCCACCCCAAACAATGCCAGCACGAAGAAACACTGGAAAGCTTGTCGAATCTCTCAAGAAACTAAGACCGAACAACGCACAAAACACGCGGAGTATTGCCCGGCGATGCAACCTCGTTTTTGTTGCCTACTTCCCGAGCTCCCTCTCGTTTTCGAATGATCAAACTTGATTCACGGGGTATCGCCTTTCTTGCGAGTCTCCTATCGGTTGCCAGGTGTTGTGCATTTTCACGGTAATCTGCACGATTCCTCATATCTAGATGGAAGATATCAGCAATATGTGGGACAACTCCAGCCCCCTCCAACAAGCGCATATTGTGGACTGCTAGAATGTGCCCTAACAATCGGTGCGATGTATTTAAGGGGCTTGGGTGCTGTGAGTTCTCCAGTGGATTGCCGAATGAGGGAGGGTGGGTGAATTGCAACATTCTCACCTATCGAACACAGAGAAAATGAATGGAAGGATCCCACCCAGTAGAGTGGGATTGGCATGTGTCAGCATGGGCTCGGAACCTCATGGAGAATGTGAGTGGATAATGCTAGTTTGAAACCGACAGGATTGCTTTGCGGATGTTTGAAGAAAACTCATTTGAGCGTCTCAACAATCTTCCTTCCGCTTTGACACGGACTATGCGTTCTTTGGCTTAAACAGAAACGAAACGAAACAAGTTCAAATGTCTGCTCCTGGGTTTGGTCATCTTTGCTCACTTGCTCGAAGCAACCCTGCTAGAGTTTCAAATGAGGGGGAGTGAGTTATGGGCTTCGTATTCCATGACAATCCCAGAAGTGGACAGCTTGCTGCCTTTTCAAGAGACCGCGGGCCTTCCACGACTTTCTGGAGGTTCCGAAGTTCTCTTTGTGGAGAAGGTGCTTGGAAGGTGTTTGGTAGCTGCCGTTTTTGCAGTAGAGGGTGACCAGGCCGAACTCTTTGGGGATTTGGCTTCTACCCTTCCGACCAGCTTCGGCTGAAACGGCGCCTTGGGTATGTTGGCGGGGAAAATGCTGCTGCGGCCGGTGGCAGGGCTGATATCCACCTGGCAACCCAAAGTTTCCAAGTACCTCATACAAGGGCCTCAGCTCTTGGAATGTGATTGTGGGGTACTATTAAACCAAACTAGCTCATGATCACGGGTTGATTATTTTGCCCCTTGTGTTCGGCTCAAGCCTCCATTCAGCGGTCAAAGTTCAGATCCGCGAAGGAACTGAAGGAACCCACCACAAAACAGCCATCCCTTGGCTACCCGGTTGACCTTCAATGGACACCCGGTGATCAAAAAAAACAAAATAGTTGCTTGATACTGGAGGGCCCAACTAATCTGTGAGAATCTTTCACTTGTGGGGAAATTGCGCGCCCCCATTAAGTCTGGCAGGTTGATAAATCTGGAGACGACATCGACATCTGTTACAGCAAACCAACAAGAGGTTGCTCAAAGAATGCTATAGTGGATTCAAGATGTTTAAACTATTGCCAACTCCTCGCAATCCTGAACAAAGAGGAACGTTCCACTCCCAAACTACAAGGTAGGTACGCCACACATGCAAGCCTCCTAGATGGCTCTCCAGACCCCAGGATCCTGAAACAGGTTTACCAAGAAGGTCCTCCAGGAGTCGACCTGGAAATTCGCTTGAAAGACTTGAGAACCATCTTCGGTTTACCAGGTTCTCCTGATGACCACCTGGCATCCCGCATGGTGGCGTTTCTCCTCCTCGTATTTGCCTGTATGCCAATGCCACTTAGCCATTTTTGTCCAGTCGTTTGCATAGAATGCTAATGTTGGATCCTGTTCAACAACTGGGCTCACTATCATAGACACTGTTTATCCTAATGCAGACTCCTGGGACCGTCCCAAAACACAAGAGCACGATACTACACTAGAATTGACAAGGCATCTGGGTCTGGCACTCATCCCATTCGCCTGCAAGCCTAGATGCACACGACCATGTTCTTTTCCCGGCCATGCCAGGGTCATACCTTGGCACCTCAACACCATGCACGCATGGACACACGTACGTTTCTGTCTTAAAGGTGTGGGCAATTCAATCTCTTCAACACAAGGCTGACCCAACCCAGACCCCAACCCAGACCCCAACCCAGACCCCAACCCGGACGCCCCCCAACCCAACCAAGACACCCAATGACTGTTGGATGTTTGGTTTGTGTTTGTTTCTGTGTGTCTTCTTCTTCTTTCCGTTTTTTTGGGGGGAGGGGGGGTCATACTAAAGATGGTCCAACAATACCACCCGTATGCCACCGTAGCAAACAAATCGCACGACCATGTGTTTCGGTCAAAGGCGTATAACGAATTCAAAAGGCCATATTGGGGGTCCCAGCCATCCCTTAATCTGAAACCTTCCGCCGTGTATGATCGTGACAAAACGGGCACCCCCTTTTCTTAGGGGGTATAACGTGAATCCTTGAACAACAAATCCGACCCCAGGAAAACCCACCGACCAATTCCTCTGAAGACGGGCTTGGTCGAAACCCTGAAATCCTTGGGGCTGCTTCAGCCCAACCACCCCTGATCTCGCATGCTGATTGTTTTTTCCTGGTTGAAAAGCTAAATTTTGCATGTTTTCCTATCTTCAACCCAGCAAAAACTGCTGTTAGCTGTTGGGTCTCTTCTGTCAGGCACGCCTGCGAACGGGCCGTGCCATCCGCCTGAGGCTTGTGAGCGGGGAATGGTCCCAACTCAAGCAAAAACTTCGGGTGGCAATTCCTTACCATCCCCGTGATGCTTGGGGTGTCTTCCTTGGCCAGAAATGGATCTCCTGTGCGAGGACTGGGTCCCTTTTCTGTGGCCAATATAACAATGGCGATTTGGCCAATGAATTGAACATGAAAGGGACGCATCACCTCTTCAACTGGGAATATAGACGAGCGCACACTCACACACAGACAGACAGACAGACAGACAGACAGACAGACAGACAGACAGACAGACAGACAGACAGACAGACAGACAGACAGACAGACAGACAGACAGACAGACAGACAGACAGACAGACAGACAGACAGACAGACACACAAACAAACAAACAAACAAACAAACAAACAAAACAAACAAAACAAACAAACAAACAACCAAACACACACACACACACACACCCACGCACACACGCACACACACACACACACTTGTGGAATCCCCCCTCTCTCGGTCCTTGTTGTGTCTCATCATTTCTTCTGCGAGGGTCAGGATCAAGCCCAGTGGGCACACTCTAGGTTCGGATCATGCACTTATAATTGTAGCTCAAGTGGAGTTTCGTCATCCTTGGGCCCTACTCGTCAGGGCCACAGACTAGACCCAAGGATGGCTGTGGCCTACTCCACATAATTGGAAAAAGAAAACGGAGATTCCGGACAGCTGGCGCTACCTTGACAAGTCACAAAGAACTCAGATCAGCCCTTGGCAACAGGGATGGACACACACACACACACACACACGTATATATATGTATACATATATATATATATACATAGGTATGTGGTTCCCCCCCGCCGATATATGTATATATATATATATATCTACATATGTATGTATGTATGTATGTATGTATTTGGTTCCCCCCCCGCCGGGACCCACCTAAACCAGGAAAAACAGGACAAACAAACAGTGGAAACAATCAGACAGACCAGGGACCAAAAAAACAGAACAATGCAAAAACACGGGTCCTCCAGAAGAAGGGTTCCCCCGGGACAGGAAAAAACAAAAACCAGAAAAAAGAAGGAAAAAAAACAGGGTCCTCCAGAAGAAGGTAGCAACAAAGGCCAAAACGTCCCACAAGGGGGCAGCCTGACTCTGAAAAGTAAAAGGCTTTGATATTTTGTTGTTTCTCAAAACAAGCTTGCCAGTGCCAATAAAGAGGGCCCCAACGCAGGCAGATTTAAAAAATATATTTGATCTGCCTGTGTTGGGGCTCTCTTTACTGGCACGTGCAAGCTTGTTTTGAGAAAGAATTCCCAGATCAAAGCCTTTTGCTTTTACTTTTCAAATGTAGCTTTCTCCAAGCCCTTAGGCCCTTGGAAGCTCGAAGCCTGAGACTAAAATGTTGGCGATGAATAACTTTGAAATTCAGCAAGAGGCAGCCCAGGATCCACTTTAACGGGCAAGCTTTTCTGGAGGAAACATTCCCAGGTCAAAGTAGTCTTTTCTATGTCATTCCCAGCTCAAAGGCTGACCCTAAGTCTTGGCAATACTCAATTTAGATTTGACAATACTAAATCAAGCAACGGGGTAGCCCACATTGCCGCTGATCCACTTTCATCTGCTGTGTTGGGGTCCCAATTTTGTCTAAGCCCTTCCCAGCTCAAAGGCTCAGGCCATACCAGATTTCGAATTGGCAATCATCTAGGCTGGAAAAGCCTGTACCTTATAAAGGCCAAGGATTCTTCTAAACGGATGTGTCAACACGTTGGGAGTCCTGTCAATTTGGTGGAGTAGTATTTGTTGGGTTGATTTCCAGGCACGTTGTCACGTGCTCGTGGAAAATGCCGCCCTTCCAGGCTTGCGACTTGTTGCCATCGCCTCGCCCAAACCCTAAAGTCCTTCTTGAGCTGCTTAAGCAGCAAGTAAAAAAAACATGTCAAGCTCTCAAAACTAAAGCCTTATGGCAACCGAAATGAAAGACTAGGCGAGGAGTGGTCCAGGTACCTGGGGCACCTCAACAATTCCCTCAAACAATTGGAGGTTGGTTCCATTTTGAGTGGGTCCCGAACCCACCTAACGAAAGGTTTCAGCGGGTGGACACTCAACTGGGTGTTTGCATTCCTTTTTGAATCTCCGTGATTCCAACCCTGTTGGTCCTGGTGTGAAATATGAATTGACGATTTGGCTTTAATGGGGAAGCGCTCTCTTGTTCGAGTCGCTTTGGCCGCGAGGTACAGCGTGTAGCCGCTGGCCAGCTCCCAGTCCCCTGCGACCGTCCACCTGACGGCGCCTTCCAACATGGTACCCCATGCATTCGGAATCTCAGCACAAGAAAGCACAAGGAATGACCTCTATGAACTTCTGAAGTCTTATGAACATCCCTTGTGGCTCTCTTTAACCACATTCCCAGATTCATTCCCCATGCAAGTGCCCTGGGACATTTGTTGGGCAGTTCGACAGCCTCAAGGATTGACCTTTAAGGCCGAGGGACCTGGAGCTGACTCTTTTTGGCCCAGGTTGGAGGTCTGGGTGCCTGCATGGGGGTTCTCAAAATTGCTAGGGGTTCCAGGGCAGCCCAACCCCCCCTTTTTGTAGGCTCCGTGTAATTTGCGTCGTCTTTTGGAATAACACATTGTATTCCTGAAGAACCTACACCAAGGTTCCCCTGGCGGGTCAGGCGATTCCATGGAAGCGGCCACTGGAACGAAGTCTTCAGGGTCTTGCTTCCATGGACCGTTTGGGGGATCCCCCCCTGTTTTAGAGATTCGACTACGTGGAACATCGAACGAAGTATCTTTCTAGAGGAATCGCCTTTGTTTGATGATCCAGCAGCTCAAAGGCATGAGACTTTTAACACGAACTGTTGCGCTTGGACGGGTCAAGCTCTGCAGGGCCATGTCGGACACTACTCGAACCAGCGTGGTTGTCAAGGGCCAAAAAGGGCCGAGTATCAAATCCCAATGCATGGATTGAACACTATACGCCTGAGATCACGTCTTTTCTTGCTTCATGTCTCACGTTGGGTCATTTTGTATTGGACGAGATTAGCCCCCAAGAAGAGTGAACAAATACTGCCATGACCTCTAAGGGTTCTCCGAACTGAGCGATAGAGGCGCCCGAATATGTCGTTACTTGAGGGCTTGCCCTCGACTTATCCTAGACCCAGAACGCAAAAAAAAAGGAAAGCCAAACATAGACTCTCTCAAAGTTCACGAGAATGACTTCCATCAACACCGTGGTTTACTGGATGCAAGAATAGGCGAGAGGTGTTCGTTGTCTGTCAAGCTTTCTGGCTGTGAAGCAAAATTGGGCTATCACAGGTTGTTGGAGTTTGGCATTGTACACACCAAAAGGGAACCCAGACCTACTTTCTCAAGAAATTGTTGCTAGCAAAAAAACAAAACGGCTGAGTAAACATGAATGACACCCCTTTTATAACCGGTAAGGTTTGGAGTTTGGGCGCCTCAGGCCCGCGAAGACTTCCCCGGCTGAATAAGGCTTCATAACATTGTCAAGCAAGCCCCAGCAAGACCTTTGCCAGGATTGGTTCTTGGTAAATGAAACCCACAAACCGTCCGCCCATGTTGTCCTTGGGGGTTGGCTGCTTTCCAAGCTGGCCGTGGAAGTGTCCGTTTTTTGGGGTCTTTGGGGATCTTTCGGGGTCTTTGGGGGTCTTTGGGGTCTTTGGGGTCTTTGGGGTCTTTGCGATCTTTGGGGTCTTTGGGGCACATCAGCTTTTTCGTATCAAACACCCACCCGCTCGCCCGCCCGCCCACCCACCCACCCAACCCACCCACTCACCCACCCAACCCACCCACTCACCCACCCACCCACCCACCCAACCACCCACACACGCACACACGCACGCACTCACTCACGCGCGAACGCAAGCGCGCACGCACGCACGCACGCACCCACACACCCACGCACCCACGTACCCACGCCCTTGCACCTACACGAATTGACAAAAGGTGCACCACTGAAGGTCTGGGCTACTAACCCTTTGTCATTTTTCTTGTGGAAATTCGGTATTTTGCGGGACCCACCCTATGAATCCGCCACTCGCCAGTTATGCATTCCACTTGTTTTCTCAACGCTGCTTATTGGCTTATTGGCTTCCTAATTCTTGCAGGCGTCGAGGGGCATTTGCATATGCGGAATCTCTAGCCGGAAAACCAGCATTCTAACGTGGGCACGCGTAGAAAAACAAAGACAATTGCAGCACCTGAGTCAAGACGCTTTCCCCAGGCACAATCATCAAGCAAATGCCAGGCTGTGCAAAGTATGGGACCCGATACCACGGCCAATTGCAACAAACTTGGGCCAAAGGGCGTGACTAGGCCCCCCAGATCGTTCTCATCCAGGTCTTGGTCCGTGAAGTTCACCTCTATGGGCACCTGCCTGTCCAAGCCAGGGGGGGAGGGTGTGTCGGGAATGGGGGGGGAGTTTGGTTGTTAAGGTTCTGACTTGCTGTACTGTTCAAATAAAGTTCAGTTCTTGCGGCTTTGATCATTCTGAAAGGCCTCAGTTGTGTTACGTTTTCGGGCGCAAGCGGAGGGGGAGAGTTGAATTGCAGAACACTGGCTCTGGGGAGGAGGTAAACACACGGGATCTGTTCACTTGAGACATTTCAACTTGACATGGGGTGCTCCGACAAATATTCCGCACCCTGCGTTCGAGCTTGTAGGCAACTTGTTTCACATCATTGGGTGGATGGGGTGTCCTGGCAAGCACCTGCTCCCCATATTCTTGACTATCCGAAGGCCCCTGGTAAGCAGGCGCAAGGGTTCCGAACACACACCCAGGTAGCCTCTCGGGTCTCAATCCAGGCGCTTCGACCCTTAGAAAAATCTAGTGTACAGGGGAAACCAACCCCAAGTGATCCCAATCCTCCTGCATCTGGGACACCAGCCCATGAATAAACCAGAGGTACTCCGGGGTTAACATTTAAGGGAAGCCCCCTGTTTAAGCGAAACCTTGTCCATCCCCCTGAAGTTGCATCTTCTTGGGGGATCTTCGTGGTGTCATACAACTGGTGCTGGAAACCTGCCCTTCCGTCCACGAACGTGATACATAACTGATCCTGGAAGATCATGTCCTCTGTCGTGGGTTCCA
>CAUJNA010000979.1:160000-275000 GCA_963377175.1 Effrenium voratum
TGTGCCACGTCTAGAATTCTATCGTGGGGGGGGCGTGGCTTTGGGCTCCGGGTCTGGATCTGTCAGAAAGGAGTGTCAATTGATTCAGTATACGGGCCCAATGCTTTTGCTTTGTTTCCAACTTAGGAACCCCTTTAATGTGGGTTGCTGTGCAGAAGACCATGCGAGGATGAAAAGTCTCAGATTTCAATACAAGCTGAGTACTTGGGATTGCAAGTTTTGATGCTGAAGTTTGGGTTTGGGAATGTGGGAGCCAGTGGCTACAGGGTTTGTCCACTATTCTGGGTGATGCTATTATTGTAGGGGGCCGCCACTTTCTGAGCCTTGCTGTGCAGAAGGCCATGCAAAGGATGAAAAGACTCAGATTTCAATACAAGCTGAGTACTTGGGATTGCAAGTTTTGATGCTGAAGTTTGGGTTTGGGAATGTGGGAGCCAGTGGCTACAGGGTTTTGTCCACTATTATTATTGTAGGGGGCCGCCACTTTCTGAGCCTTGCTGTGCAGAAGGCCATGCAAGGATGAAAAGTCTCAGATTTCAATACAAGCTGGGTACTTGGGATTGCAGTTTTGATGCTGAAGTTTGGGTTTGGGAACAGGGTTTGTCCACTATTCTGGTGATGCTATTATTGTAGGGGGCCGCCACTTTCTGAGCCTTGCTGTGCAGAAGGCCATGCAAGGATGAAAAGTCTCAGATTTCAATACAAGCTGAGTACTTGGGATTGCAAGTTTTGATGCTGAAGTTTGGGTTTGGGAATGTGGGAGCCAGTGGCTACAGGGTTTTGTCCACTAATATTATTGTAGGGGGCCGCCACTTTCTGAGCCTTGCTGTGCAGAAGGCCATGCAAGGATGAAAAGTCTCAGATTTCAATACAAGCTGGGTACTTGGGATTGCCAGTTTTGATGCTGAAGTTTGGGTTTGGGAACAGGGTTTGTCCACTATTCTGGTGATGCTGTTATTGTAGGGGGCCGCCACTTTCTGAGCCTTGCTGTGCAGAAGGCCATGCAAGGATGAAAAGTCTCAGATTTCAATACAAGCTGAGTACTTGGGATTGCAAGTTTTGATGCTGAAGTTTGGGTTTGGGAATGTGGGAGCCAGTGGCTACAGGGTTTGTCCACTATTCTGGGTGATGCTATTATTGTAGGGGGCCGCCACTTTCTGAGCCTTGCTGTGCAGAAGGCCATGCAAGGATGAAAAGTCTCAGATTTCAATACAAGCTGAGTACTTGGGATTGCAAGTTTTGATGCTGAAGTTTGGGTTTGGGAATGTGGGAGCCAGTGGCTACAGGGTTTGTCCACTATTCTGGGTGATGCTATTATTGTAGGGGGCCGCCACTTTCTGAGCCTTGCTGTGCAGAAGGCCCTGCAAGGATGAAAAGTCTCAGATTTCAATACAAGCTGAGTACTTGGGATTGCAAGATTTGATGCTGAAGTTTGGGTTTGGGAATGTGGGAGTCAGTGGCTACAGGGTTTGTCCACTATTCTGGTGATGCTATTATTGAAGGGGGCCGCCACTTTCTGAGCCTTGCTGTGCAGAAGGCCATGCAAGGATGAAAAGACTCAGATTTCAATACAAGCTGAGTACTTGGGATTGCAAGTTTTGATGCTGAAGTTTGGGTTTGGGAATGTGGGAGCCAGTGGTTACAGGGTTTTGTCCACTATTATTATTGTAGGGGGCCGCCACTTTCTGAGCCTTGCTGTGCAGAAGGCCATGCAAGGATGAAACGTCTCAGATTTCAAGACAAGCTGGGTACTTGGGATTGCCAGTTTTGATGCTGAAGTTTGGGTTTGGGAACAGGGTTTGTCCACTATTCTGGTGATGCTATTATTGTAGGGGGCCGCCACTTTCTGAGCCTTGCTGTGCAGAAGGCCATGCAAGGATGAAAAGTCTCGTTTCAGTACAAGCTGAGTACTTGGGATTGCAAGTTTTGATGCTGAAGTTTGGGTTTGGGAATGTGGGAGCCAGTGGCTACAGGGTTTGTCCACTATTCTGGGTGATGCTGTTATTGTAGGGGGCCGCCACTTTCTGAGCCTTGCTGTGCAGAAGGCCATGCAAGGATGAAAAGTCTCAGATTTCAATACAAGCATGAAGTGAAATGAAAGAAAAGGCACAAAAACAGACATAAAGGGACATGAACCGAAGGGAAGGAAAGTGGGAAAGGATGTTAACAGGGAAAAGTTGCAAAAGATCTTAGGTAGGAAAAGGGAGAAGATCTCGGGGGGGGGGGGGGGGGGAGAGGGGGGAAGGGGGGGAAAGGGGGGAGAGGGGGGGGGGAAAGGGGGGAGAGGGGGGAAAGAGGGGAAAGGGGGGAAAGGGGGGAAGGGGGTGTGGAAGGGGGGGAGAGGGGGGAAAGGGGGGAAAGGGGAGAAAGGGGGGAAGGGTGGGAAAGGGGGGGAAAGGGGGGAAAGGGGGGAAGGGGGAAGGGGAAGGGGGGGAGAGGGGGGAAAGGGGGGAAAGGGGGGAGGCGCAAAGGGGGGAGGAAAAGGACCTCAACAGGGAAAGGTGGGAGAAGATCTTAGGGAGGAAAAAGGGAGAGGATCTCAGGGGGGGAAAAGGGAAAAGAGGGGAAAGGATCTCAACAAGCCAAGGCAAAAAAAATCCTAGGGAGGAAAAGGGAAAACATCTTAGGGAGGAAAAGGGAGAAGATCTTGGGGGGAAAAGGCTTAGGGGGGGGGGGTGGAAAACATCTTAGGGAGGAAAAGGGAGAAGATCTTGGGGGGAAAAGGCCTTAGGGGGGAAAGGGGGGGAAAGGATCTCGGGTGGAAAAGATCTTAGGAAGGAAAAGGGCGAAAATCTCAGGGGGGGAAAAGGGTTCAGGGGGAAAAGGGGGGAAAGGATCTCAACAGGTCAAGGGAGGAAAAGATCTTAGGGAGGAAAAGGGAGAAAATCTCAGGGGGGGGAAGGCCTTAGGGAAGGATCTCAACAGGGAAAGGGGGGAAAAGATCTTAGGGAGGAAAGAAGCTCTCGGGGGGGGAAAGGCCTTAGGGGGGAAAGGGGGGAAGGATCTCAGCAGGGCAAGGGGGGAAAAGATCTTACTTAGGGAGGAAAAGGGAGAAGATCTAGAAAGGCATTAGGGGGAAGGGGGGAATGGATCTCAACAGGGAAAGGGGGGGAAAGATCGTAGGGAGGAAAAGGGAGAAGATCTGGGGGGAAAAGGCCTTAGGGGGGAAAGAAAGGGGAGAAAGGATCTCAACCGGGAAAAGGGGGAAAAGATCTTAGGCAGGAACAGGGAGAAGATCTCAGGGTGGGAAAAGGCCTTAGGGGGGACAGCGGGGAAAGGATCTCAACAAAGAAAGGTGGGAAAATATCTTAGGTGAGAAAAAGGGAGAAGATCTCAGGGGGGAAAAGGCCTTAGGGGAGAACGGGGGGAAAGGATCTCAACAGGGAAAGGGGGCAAAGGATCTTAGGGAGGAAAAGGGAGAAGATCTCAGCGGAGGGAAAGGCCTTAGGGGGGAAAGGGGGGGAAAGATCTCAACAGGGAAAGGGGGGCAAAGATCTTAGAGGGGAAGGGGGGCAAGGGGACAATTCCAAAGGGACGCAAATAGGAAAGCTGGCCTGCAATGTTGGCAATCGAACGATGTGATTAACTCTGTTGCGTGTAAACCGAACAAGTTTGAGTTTGGAGGCTAAAATGTGTCTTGCTTGTGAATTCCTGAAAGCCTGCCCTCGCGAGATTATGAAAAAAACCACAACTTTGTTTTAAGACTTCATGAAGTTTCTCATGTTTCAAGTCTGCAACCTGTGCTTGCAAGGCTAGATGTCTGTTGGCTTTGAGCCTGTTGTTTTTCAGAGCCTGAAGCCCGTGCTTGCAAAACTACATGTTTGCAGATGCCTGCGGCGCCAGGCACAAAAGCTTGACGCGTAGAAGCTGCAAAAACATTTCCGAGAGTCACGTGGCGGCCAAAAAATGACAACCGTGTGACTGAAAGCGCTTGGGTGTGTGTGTGTGTGTGGGTGTGTGTGTGTGGGTGTGTGTGTGTGTGTGTGTGTGTGTGTGTGTGTGTGTGTGTGTGTGTGTGTGTGTGTGTGTGTGTGTGTGTGTGGGAGTGTGTGTGTGTGTGTGTGTGTGTGTGTGTGTGTGTGTGTGTGTGTGTGTGTGTGTGTGTGTGTGTGTGTGTGTGTGTGTGTGTGTGTGTGTCAATATGCGGTTTTCCAGTTGTTTTTCCTGCAAACGAGCGGCACCCTCGAGAAAAAACACAGCCCCGCGTTTGGGTGCACTATGCCTTTGCGCGCGCATGTGCTTGTGTGTATGTGAACACCGCGTTTCACCTGTGTGCACGGCCTGTGTGCGTGTGTATGTAATGCGCGTGCGCTAGAGGCCCAGACCACGTCAATACCCCCCCTCTCGGGGCTAGAAGCGAGCAACGAAAACAAGAAACCATGGGGAACAAATACCCCCAAACAAATGCTTTCTGAGCATAATCTTACCGAAAGCATGACCATCCGATTGATAGGGACCATGTCTCTTTGCTCCAACCTTTTTCACGAACATGGAACCAACCCTTACCAAAACCTTGCTTCTGATGCAAAAACAGCTTCCTACTAACGAGCTCCTGTCATAGCCACACATTAAGATCCACCCTGAGTTTCCTCGCGACAGACATTGCAACACATAGGGTCTGTGTAAGTGGGTTTTTACCCGTGAGAAACAAGCTGCAATCCAGCTTTCTATGGGAAATCCCGCAACTTTTTGGGGGGTCCAACCCACTTCAGATGAACAAACCCACAAAACATCCGGAAAACACTGAAGTCACTGAGGTGAAAGAGCTGCCGGCGCAACTAGAACATGAGGAGGTCAAAAGGCGGGGGAGCAGCATCCTCAGCAACCACAACTTGGGCTGTAGGGCCGTAGGGATTGTCATCAGACCTCCGGGCTTCATTCCCCCTGCTCCAAATACCCGCTGCATTTAGTCTCTTCAGACCGGCACAAAACCATTTGGGATCCAAGCCGTCTGGGGACCGAACCGTTGCAACACATGAATATGTTAACAGAGGCGCCCAGAATCGTTTTCAAGACGCAAATCCAAGATGGAATTGTTTGCTGGAAGACAAATAACTTCAGCCAGCTTCTCAGCCCCCTCCTGACTCTGTCCAGCCCTCAAACGCGACCACCCAATCGTCACTGATTAAAATGAGATACTTCCCCGAGCATAGTCCTCCGGATGCTGATGTTAAATTAACCTTGGAAAGTGGACAGGAGGGTTTCGAGATTTCCCTCCTCTCGAAAAGGCCCTTTGTCCACTTCCACGATTGTTGGGCAAAGGGATCTGGGAGCGTCTTTTGCTGAGGGCCGCCCCATGTTTTTGGTGATCGAAATGAGAACCAACAGATTGAACCGAAGCACATCCTCGAGATGGTTGCCCGCAGACTTGTATCCTGGGGGTCGAGATCCAGGTCCAAGAGGTGCACGTCCGCTGCCTCGGAACGTGTTCAGTTTGGAAAAGGTCTGCACGAGGCCCCGAAACGGAACCTACCAGAAACACAGAGTTAAAAAAGAGCTTGTTGCTTTTGGGCTGAGTCTGCAAGATAGCCCTGCAGCAAGTGTACAACCTAGGTCCAACCTATAACCATCACCGTTTGATCAAACTGACGATAACTCGCCTTGCCAAAGGGTCGTACTTGACATCATCAAAGGAGAAATATAGTGAACCCTGTCAATACTGGATCATAGAATTATAGTGAACCCTGTCATACCCGTCGGTGAATTTACAAGTAGATTCCAATGGTACTGCCACTTTTCCAGGCTCCCAAGAGAAATATCAAGAACCCCAGTGGGTGCCCGGAACTAACATAAGAATTAGGAGAGTCACCCGCCTCCCCAGCACGAACCCCCACTAGACGTTTGGTTCTACCAGGCTGCTGAAAAAGCTTTATATGGGCCTTGCACAATCCCCATTAAACCAGTTAGATCCAAGAAAAAATGTTCAAGGGATAGTTCCATGGCTCGGGCATCACCCAGTTTGTTGTGCGACAAAAATGTCGACTCGCTTTGTTGAACCTAAAAGCAGACCGAACAGAAACCGCTCGAAGTTCTGTGCAACCCTGTTTCAAAATATATTTGAGATACGTCAGAAGACTATATAGTCCTTTCTAACTCTTCAAACGGTCAAGAGACAAACCTTGGAAATGCTCAAGAAACGATGACGTAGAAGGTCCCCTGATGGGAGGTCAAAAGGTAAACTTTGAACCCGGCCCGCTGTCTCGCGTCTGAGGCCCGGTCTTGCAAAGCGGAGTCGCTGATGAGAAGGCTGGCCGGTGTAGTCTGCTCTGCCTGCAAAAGTCAACTTGCTCGTCATACCCGGGGGTTTTGCTCATTCATGATGCCAGCCCTTGAACAAACAAGCATTTATCTTGAAATTCCTGATTTGTCAAACATAGATCTAATTGTGGGGATACAATTCGACTAGGTCGGGTATATACATATATATTGAAAGCATGGCTTCTCAACCTTCATTACTCAGGGATTGACATCATACCAACTTCAGTCAAGGCTGGGATGACTGGAGCAGGAAGTTGGTTTCGCGCCAAGGCAAGGAGCCCCCCACGTGGCTTGGCCGTAAGGATCACTTTGAGGACAATAAGGCCAGATAAAGCCTCAGTGGGAATCTTTGCTAAGGTGGCTTGGTCCCTAGGACCCTCGTCCAAATCCCGACCAGTCAGAGCACCAACTAGTTGCTTGGTAGCCCGTCGTTGGAAGGGCTCCCTCTGTGGGAGCCTACGAACTATGCTTAAACCAATCGTAGTCATTGGGGTCAGACCTTGATATAAAAGAACTGTTAGGACCAAGCTGAAGGATCGAATGCCGTTCCTTCTTTTTCATGTGGAACCGTTGTTTAAAGGCAACCACTTTTTTGGGTTTGGCATCATGCTTTGGGATTAAACCAACTTTGGGGGATTGGAACCCATTTTTTGGGAGACATGCGGCGGGTTTGACTTGATCTTCAGGGTGAGCGCCGTTTTTGGCTCAGTGTGAGAGTATGGGGAGTGCCTCGGCCGGAGATTGCAAGAGCCTGGAGAGCCGGCGGCTTAAGCTGAAAAAAATGACTTTGGTGAGTGGGACAACGAAGTCAAGCTGAACGATGCTCAGAACTCAGGGCCTACACCCGCACAAAGACCAAACCGTTCAGACCCTGTTCAGCCTTGTTCAGCTGGGCCTCTTTATAAATCCTCCCCTGCTCCATGCACCCAGTGGCAAAAAACATACTTCAAATATATTTTCACACACCACACTTTCAAGTGAAGCCCCTTGGTGGCCTGGTGTTGCAACAGTGCCTCCTTTTTCGAGCTGGCGGAAAAAAGTTGGGTCGTCGCTTGGATGACGCGATGACGCTCCATTCCCTTTTGGGGGTCACGTCGAGCGCTGATCCCAGGCCCCAGGGGACTTCATGTACACCGCGACGTACTTCCAATCCGCCAGGGGCGTCTCCGCAGGTACCTCGGAACCCCCGCAGTTTGGACCCAAAGGGCAAGGTGGAACATGCTGCTGCCCTGGTCGCGCCAAAGAAAGACATCCAAAACAAATGTTCAAACAGCGGCTTGAACCAATTTGTAACAGATCGTTAACGGGAGCGAACCCAAAATTATCAAGGGACTTTCATCCTTGGGCTATATTCCAATCATTCCTTTCACCCCTCCGGATTGGTGGCATAGCTCTCCATTCGTGCAAAGATAAGATAAGAGTTGAACAAAACAAACTTGAACAACCTCAAACTGCTTCACCCCTCCAAATGCGATCTAAAGGCTAATGATGCTTCGCAGAAGTATTAAAGCCCTGGTTGATTGATAGGTGTGCCCCATTTAAGAGGGTATCGGGTATCCTTCGCTTTGGGGAACATTCACGCAACAATCCACCAGAAACTGGGGTCGACATGGAAAACCCTCGAGTCAAAGCACCAAAGCAGTGTTGGTGCCCAGCGGGATGTCATCGCCCACCTGGTGGAGCAGCGCTCTCTCGGCTTTGTACCCCCGTTACTGCACAGGGTTCCCCAAAAAGTAACGGATGGATGGAGAGCAGCTAATATCACCACGAAACACCATGCCCAAATGCAGGTTGTAGATATGGCTTCAGTCGTTCAAACCACACTGCAAAGTGTCGGTCTTCGTGAACTAGATACAGAACGTAGCCACACAAAGCCACAACGAACTGGGATCACTTTGCGGATGGAGCCCACCAATTCCGCTTCAAGACCTGAGGACCGTTGGAACGCACCTGGCGCTGGTTTGTTGGGCGCCAACCTTGGGAGAAACTTTCATGGTTGGACGCTGTGAATAAGCCTCATATGGCCCTCCATGCCTGCACTATCGAGTTTCGTGGTAATATACTTTCGTGCTCGATGGCAATTAAACAAAACGCACCCTTTGACCTTGGTCAAGTTTGGAGGAAAAGAAACATCCCAAATACACGGGGTATGAAGAGGAGAAGCCTCATGCCAATTGAAACTTGCGAAATAAGAAAAATCGGGTTGGCATCCGATCAATCCAAAGGCAGACCCCTTGACATGCCCTTTCGAAAGTGTTAATCAATTCTTTATGGTAGTTACGAGAAATCTCACCAACGTCCATCTGCGTCCCTTCAAACATCACCACCAACAGAAGATTAATTTTCAAACAGCCAAAACAGGTCATGCCTCAATCCCAAGCAACATCAGGGACATACCAGTAGAGCCTGCGTCCGTTCCAAGACCGCTCCCGTTCCGCACCCATTTCGAGCGGCTTCACGGCCGGGATAGCTTTCGGCCAGCCGGGTATCCCGCCCGCCGAAACAATGAAGTGTCCGCAACAAAATGTCCTTATAAACTTCTCTTGATGAATGCCCGCCAATACTACTAGCAGAAACTGACAGAGGCCTACCAACACTGATACCAATCAATCTGCAAACCAATGGGGAGCTATCCAACACTGATACCCTACTGTCCGTTGTTCACGTGGCATGGGTGCTTCTTGAAATACTCCCCTGAAAATGGCTGGGTTCCTGTGAGTTTCCTTTTCAATACCATCCAAAAGGAGGTCCACCAATTTGAACAACTCCTATGCATTTATATAATATATCTAAATGGGGAACTTGAAAACGGTGTTTTTCCTTTAGGTGGTCCATTTAAGACCACCCCAAAAAGGGTGCCGTCACAAAACAACACAAACACCCGTAAGAGGACCTCTGGCCCAACCCTATCGACTTTCAACGAGCCTTGGAGCGGTTGGTGCCAAAGACGTCCACGGAGAGGTACACTGCGTAGTGCGAGACCTTCGCTCAGGCTGCCAGGAATCAGAATCAGGGTCTTCTTAGAGGTAACTTCCCCATTCGTGATCCTTCTTTCCATAAAACCACCGGAATCCCAGCGAAAATGGTGTTGTTTGAAAACGATGATGGTTGCAAAGAACGGTTGGAACCCACGGCAGCTTTCAATGCAAGGAAGGACTTTGCAGCCAAGTCATGTGCAAAGTTTGGTCAAAACTCTCGCAGTTGTGAAAAATACTTGGCCGTACCCTCGATAACCCGAACGTTCTGCTTGTCAAATGACTCTCTTGAATCTTAAATCGTACATGGTCGGGGTCAACAGGGAGACCCTGGCTGGAACAATTTTAGGAAGGACAGGGTTGCTCTAAAGACCTGGCCAAAATTATGGAAAGTTGGTCCCGAAAGAAAACAGCAGGACGCAATATCAATCTACCCCTGTGGCTGGGCCAAAGGAAACCCTTGTTCGCCCCAAGTTTTGAGCGTGAATGAATCGACGCGCCCAAGCCAAAAACCGGTTCGGAACGCTGAGGGGACTACAAGCACTTGGGTGTGAGCGCGTGTTAAATGTGACTCCGAGCTTGTTTTAAGCCCAAGGTGAGCTGCAAGTAAATCAGTCCAAAAGGATCACATTAAGAACCTCCCTTCTCCGTGGGCCATGTCTTCCTGGATAGGAAACCTTACAATGGTAGCCTTCTTTAAAGGGGTGATGAGCATCCCAGTCCCAAGTCAAAGGGTGCTTTCTTTGACCAAGCCCACTTTTTTTGGGTGAATTATACGATTTCCCTCGCCAACTCAAAATAAGGGTCCCCTATGAAAAGAATCAAAACAGAAGTGTAAATCTCAGCTACGGCCTTACTTAGTGAAAAGCCCTCTATTTGTTCAGGGTCCAAGGGTCTCATGGCAAACTGAGATTGTTGGTTAAACCCATTCCAAGCAAGTTAAAACATGCATTCCAGAGGCAGTTGGTATGCGGTTGTTCACCGCTTCTGCTTGGAATCCCCTCCCCCCCAAGTAACCTCCCTTTCAAGGGATATGAGTCATGCCCAAAATCACTTGCGCAAGAGGGCATGGAAAACTTAGTGAGCCACCTCGTTGTTCGTGGGAAACTAAGTAAGTCTCATGCCCTCCCAAATGAACGATAGACCACTGGAAAATGTCGACCGGACGTCACAATACAAGAGTTTCTCCAAAGTGGTTGGAATTTGAAGGTAATTAAGGTAAACCAGAAGAAACCCACAATTTCAGGGGACCCCTCTATATATATATATATAATATACAAGAACATCTGCAGAATCTCGGTGCGCCAAGGCGCCGTGGCCGTGAAGTTCGGCGTGTCCCAGGACACATAGCCTGGCGACTGAGCGGTGGGGTGAGGAAGTTCCAACTGATCAGCGCTCGGTCCACGCGTGTCATCTCCAAATGAAAACTAGCGGTGGGTACTGAAACAACTATTCTGCTTGCCTCAGAAGATTAATTGTCAACCCTAAAGTGGCGCATGTGCGGAACATCTTCCTCATGAAAGGCCCCAGGGCACACCCTGATGTGAAAACCCCTTCCGGAACCGTCTGCGCTTCGGTGATTGAAAGCCAGTGCCATGCTCGCACCTTTAAAAAAATCTAGATGAAGAAACACACGCCGCGGACGGTTTCGAACACTGCCTAGTGATGTTCGTCAAAGTTTCCTCAATAATCCGTTCAAATCAAATTCGCCTTTTAGGTGGACTAGAAAAGAACAAACTGTCCACTCCCCTGATATGGGGGAAGAGCATCATTTCTTTCGGCGGGCAGGGTTCCTAAAATGTCCAACCCACAAACAAGACACCTCCCAAAGGAACCGGATGTCCTTCAAGAGAGAAAAGGAAAGGTTTGCTGAATTGATATATCTGATACATCGACCACCACATAGGGCCTTAGCTTGTTTGGCGCTCACAAGGCCCATCGAGCCCAAAGCCTTGGTGGGGGCTTTAGAGCGGTGGTGTAGTCAGGGGCCAGCCTAATCCTAGACCGCAGACCTCCAGTGGCCATGGGAAGAAAAGAACACCGCTTTTTGTTCAGTAGTTGCTTTAAAGGAAACTCCTCTCCAAGGAAAAGAGGTACTGGCATCTCCCCGACCCTGGACTTTCAAGAGCCAGCCCCAGGCTGCTTCGGCAACCTTTTTGGGGACGAGCATGTGCCTGCAAGAGGAATCATGAACCCATTGTCATTGGAGCTCTTTGAAGATAAGCAAAGCAAACACCCAGCCCAACCAAAGGGCGCTGCTACCTTCGGTGGCTGTTTAGAGTCTTAGAAGGACAGCCCCGTCTGATCGGCTTCTGGAAGCCTTAAAGCACATGGGATGCTTGTTGACGGGTCATGGAGGCACCAAATAGTGTTTGAGACCGGCCTTGTGAACCCTCTCTCAAAGATTGTTTGTGATATGAGTTAACCTAACCAAACAGTTCAGCAGTTCAAGCACTTTGGCTCTCACCGGAAGCCAAGGAACAAAATTGCCACTGATACAAAGTGACTCAGTGCACCGACGGTAAAACAAGACATCCCATCTCTGTTGGGTGAAGGCAGAAGGCACAGGTCACCCTCGAGATTTCTTCCCTCCAGCAAACTTCATGTGGGGCCTTGGCTTGTGGGGGCCTTCTGCCCTCCAGAAAAAAACTTGAAGCCACGGGAAAACACAGGAAAAACACCAAAAAACCCAGATCCCAAACCTGCCCAAGCGCCCAAAGTCGACGCTGGCTCAGCGCGTCTCAAGAACATGCCGACGTGATTTACTCTTGTACTGATCACTGCAACATCTAAACATCCGAACGTAAGCTGAGCGCACACAAGCTCCCACATGCACACTCGTGGAGACCGCACGCAACACTTCCACCCACAAGCGCCCACGTGCGCCCACAAGACCCGCAAAAGAGCGCCCACAAGCGCCCATGAAAGGCATTAAACACTGCCGCCCAACAAGCGCCCACATGCGCATGAAGGCGACCCCCAAAAACGCCGCCCAGAAGCAACCGCAAGTGCCGGTACCCGCACCATGGCAGCTAAAAGCGTCCACAAGGGCGCAAACCGCCCGCAAAAACAGTTCAGCCCCACATGCGCCCTTATGAACCCATGACTGGAGCGCCCGCAACGCTACCGCCCACACCGCCAAGAACGCGTTCATGACCCACCCAGACTGACTGGCGCCCACAAGCGCCCACAAGCCCACGTGCGCTCACAAGCACCCATCAAAGAGGCACTTCTTCCAAGTGCTTGTATGCGTTCACAACCCGAAGCACAACACTTCATCAAGAAAGCACCTGCGCTCACAAGCGCCCACAAGCACTCATCACATCCGCCCACAAGCGCCCACATGCGCTCACGCGCCCGCCAAGCAAGCGCCACTTCCGCCCACAAGCAAGCGCCCACATGCGCCCACATGGAAGCAAACCAAGAGAGAGCCCGCATGTGCCCACTAGCACCCACAAGCCCACGAAAAGCGCGGCGCCCGCAACACCACCCACCAAGCCAAGAGCTACAAGCCCACCCCCGCAACTCTGCCCACAAACAGAGCACCCACGAGCCCCCCAAAACGAGCGCCAACCAAGCCCAGCAAGAGCGCCCCAAAAACCGGCGCCCACAAGCGCCCACAAGCGCCCACAATGCCCACAAACCCCGCAAGAGCAACAAAGCAAAAGCGCCCACAAGTGCCCACAAGGGCCAGCCCAGCAAAAGCGCCCACAAGCGCCCACAAGCCTAGCAAAAAGCAAAAGCGCCCACAAGTCCAGCAAGAGCGCGCGCAAGCGCCCAAGCGCCCACAAGCCCAGCAAAAGAAAAGCTCTTAGCAGCCCACAAGCGCCCACAAGCGTTATAAGTCAATAAGCGCCCACAAGCCCAGCAAAAACGCCCACAAGCCCAGCCAGAGCGCCCACCCACAACCGGTTTGGATTAAGGGTAAGCAGGGCCTTTTACCAAAGATCAGACACATTTGCTTTGGGCCTAGGTTTGCGCCCTCATCGTCTTGAAGCAGTTGACTCCTTTGAGGCATCTTCCACCAGCAAGAGCGCGCAAGCGCCCACAAGCCCAGCAAAAGCGCCCACAAGCCCCGCGAAAGCGCCCACAAGCGCCCACAAGCCCAGCAAAAGCGCCCACAAGCCCAGCGAAAGCGCCCACAACCCCAAGAGAGCCCACAAGCGCCCACAAGCCCGGCAAAAGCGCCTACAAACACCCACCGCCACAAGCCCAGCAAAAGCGCCCACAAGAGCGCCCAAACAGCAAAAGCACCCACAAGAACCAAGCCCAGCAACGCGCCCACAAGCCCAGCAAAAGCGCCAACAAGCCCAGCAAGCCCCGCAAAAGCCAAGAGCGCCCGCAAGCGCCAACAAACGCCCACAAGCCAGCAAAAGCGCCCAAAGCACAGCCCCACAATCCCAGCAAAAGCGCCCACAAGCCCAGCAAGAGCAGGCCAGCAAAAGCGCCCACCCACAAGTGCTGCCCGCCCAAGCAAGCGCCCACAAGCGCCAACAAGCCCAAGCAACAGCGCCAACAAGCGCCCACCCACAGCCGCCCACACACGCCCACAAGCCCAGCAAAACCGCCCACCAGCAAGAACGCACAAGCGCCCAAGCCCAGCAAAAGCGCCCGCAAGCCCAGCAAAAGCGCCCACAAGCCCAAGAGAGCGCACAAGCGCCTACAAGCCCAGCAAAAGCGCCCACAAGGCAGAGCGGCCAGACCCTCAAGCCCAGAAAAAGTGCCCACAACCCCACAAGAGCACCAAGCCCAGCCGCCCACAAGCCCAGCCCACAAGCCCAGCAAAAGCGCCCACAAAGAGCACCAACAAGCCCAGCAAGCCCAAGCGCCCGTAAGCCCAGCAAAAGCGCCCACAAGCCCAGCAAAGCCCACCCAGAATCCTTGCAAAAGTGCAGCAAGGCTGCCACCTGCAGGCGCCCGCCTGCTCGCAGGAAGTGAGCCCACAACGTTGCAGCCTTTGGGCCTGTGTGCATCTTAAAGGAATACACTTCTGGGTGATGGTGGGTTGCAACCCGAGAAGCGGGAACAACGGGAAAAAACGAGCGGCAGAACGCAAGTGCATGTGGGCGCATGTCGGCGCATGTGGGCGCCACAAACCCACAAGCAAAAGCGCCCACAAGAACCCACAAGCAAGCGCCCGCAAGCCCAAGCAACAGCGCCAACAAGTGCCCACAAGCCCAGCAAGCCCAGCAAGAGCGCCCACCCACAACCGCCCACACACGCATCCCAGCAAAACCGCCTACCAGAAAGCCCAGCAAAAGCGCCCAAAAAGCCCACAAGCGCCCACAAGCCCAGCAAAGGCCCACAAGCCCAACAAGAGCGCCACAAGCGCCCGTAAGCAAAAGCGCTTCGCCAAAAGCGCCTACAAGCCCAGCAGAAGCGCACGCAAGCGCCCACAAGCGCCCAGCACAAGCCCGGCAAAAGCGCCCACAAGCACCCGCAAGCCAGGAAAAGCGCCCACAAGCCCACAAGATCGCCAAGCCCAGCCGTCCACAAGAAAGCGCCCGAGCACGCGCCAACGCCCTAAGCCCAGCAAAAGCGCCCACAAGCCCAGCAAAAGCCGTGTGCACATGGGCGCTTGTGGGCACTTCTGGGTGATTGTGGGAAAAGAAGGCAAAACGGGATCGAGCGGGAAAAAACGGGAAAAAACGGGATCGAGCGGGAAAAAACGGGAAAAACGGGAACAAGCGGGAAAAAACGGGAACGAGCGGGACAAAACGGGCTGACGCGAGTGCATGTGGGCGCGTGTGGGCGCATGTGGGCGCATGTGGGCGCGCATGTGGGCGCCGGCAAAAGCGCCCACAAGCCACGCAAGCGCCCACAAGCCCAGAAAGAGCGCCCACCCACAACCGCCCTCTCACGCCCACAATCCCAGCAAAACCGCCCACCAGCAAGAGCGCAAGCGCCCACAAGCCCAGCAAAAGCGCCCACAAGCCCAAGAGAGCCCACAAGCCCAACAAGAGCGCCCAGAAGCGCCCATAAGCAAAATCCCGTAGCCAAAAGCGCTTACAAGCCCAGCAAAAGCGCGCACAAGCCCAGCAAGCCCTTACAGGCTCAGCAAAAGCGCTTTTCGCTTTTGCTGGGCTTGTGGGCGCTTTTACCGGGCTTGTAAGACTTGGGCGCTTGTGGGCGCTTGGGATTTTGTGGGCGCTTGGGCTTTTGTAGGCGCTTGGGCGTGGGCTTGCGGGCGCTTCTGGGGTTTGGGCGCTCTTTTTGGCTTGTGGGCGCTTTTGCTGGGCTTGTGTCGGAGCCCACAACAGTGCATAGCCTTGTGTGTGGGCGTTTGTGGGCACTTGGGCACTTGTGTGTCGAAAAACGGCCCGGCGGCAAAAAAAACGGGGGAAAAAACGGGCTGACGCGAGTGCATGTGGGCGCATGTGGGCGCACGTGGGCGCCACAAACCCACACAAAAAAAAAAAGACAAAAAAAAGAAAAAACAATAAAAAAAAAAAAGAAAACAAAAAACGAAAATAACTAAAGACACTCCCCAACCCCTCCCTCCCACCCCATAACACATCCCAAACACATCCTAAACCCCCCACCCCTCACCACCCCAAAAAAAACAAACCCCACCCCACCCCACACCCCACCCCCCACACCCCCACCACCCCCCCCCCCCCCCCCCAACCCCCCCCCACCCCCCACCCCCCCCCACCACCCCCCCACAAGCCCAGCAAAAGCGCCCAGCCCCAATCCCAGCAAAAGCGCCCACAAGCCCAGCAAGAGCAGGCCAGCAAAAGCGCTGAGCCCAGCAAAAGCGCCCACAGCCCAGCAGAAGCGCTTGGAAGCCCAGCAAGGGCGCCCACAAGCGCCCACAAGCCCAAGCCACAGCCACCAGAAGCGCCCACAAGCCCAACAAAAGCGCCCACAATCCCAGCAAGAGCAAAAGTGCGCACAACCACAAGCACTCAGAAGCACACAAACACTCACAAACACTCACAAACGCTCACAATCACTCACAATCACTCACAAACACTCACAATCACTCACACTCACAAGCACTCACAAACACTCACACAAACACTCCCCCAAAGAACTCACACAAACGCTCACAATCCCTAAACTCCCCTCCCCCCCTCCCTCCCTCCCTCCCCCCTCCCTCCCTCCTCCTCCCTCCCTCCCTCCTCCCTCCCTTCCTCCCTTCCTCCCTCCCTTCCTCCCTCTCCGCCCTCCCTCCCTTCCTCCCTCTCCGCCGCCAGCTGTTTCTTGCACACTGATTCACGTACGCAGCGTGTGTGCGCACGGACACACAAAGCGCTGAAGTTTAACGTGCGCCTGGGTACTCACAAAAGTAGCTGGAGGTCATCCACAAACAAGCCTCCGGAGTCGCTAACACCCACAAACTCCAGACAGAGAGGGAGAAGAAGAGAATAGAGGAGAGAGAGAGAAGATAGAGAGAGAGAGAGAGGCGAGAGAGAGAGCGAGAGAGAGAGAGAGAGAGAGGGAGCGCACCAGCAAAACTCGCGCTGAAGCGCCCCCAGCCCAAAACGAGCTCCCACTATCACCGACGCCCACAACGCCACCCACGCCCCCACAAGGAAGAACGCCCGCAACAACGCCCGCGCAAGCTCAGAAAAAAATGTCCAAAGCCACAACCACTAAAATGGTCCAACCCCAACACGTGAGGCTTCGCCTTTGTCCATCAACCGGTCAAAGGGTCTAAAACTGAGCTTCCCAGGTACTCACATGCGAGTGACGCTCTTGCTGGGCTTGGGCAGCGTTGTGGGCGGTGTTCTTGGGCTTGTGGGCGCTTGTGGGCGAACATCTTTCTAGGCGTTGTGGTTTTGATGTTCTTGTGGGCACTTGCGGGCAGTTTTGTGCTGTTTGGGCCTGTGGGCGCTTGTCGGCGTTGCGGGCATCTTGCTGGGCTTGTGGGCGTCGGTGTTGCGGGCGTCTTCCGGGGCATGTGGGCGCCGGTCTGTGGCTGGGCTTGTGGGCAGCGTTGTGGGCGCTTGTGGGCGGGCGTCTTATTGGGCGTTGAAAAGGCAAGGCTGCTGTTATGTGCAGATCCTTTGGGGCAGGGCACCAAAGAAGCTTGGGTTCTGGGCAAACGACACAAGACCTGACCGAATTTGACACACAGGGTAGCTCTGTGGGGTGGTGTTACAGGGAAAGTATAAGGAACACCCAATCTCCTTGCGAGCCTTAAACAAGAGGAGTCACCCATATGTTCGAATAGGATGACGGTTAGATACGCGCGGCGCAGCTAGGGCCAAATGCTATGGGGTTGCGTGGGGTGGCAGCCTTTCTCAGCTGTCGGGCCAGAAATGCTTCCAGAAGGTGTCGTTGAATGCCCCCCTTGTAGACATTAACACGCGGCGATTTGAACCCTTCCCTTTGGGTGATGGGTTCCTGGACTTTAGTTATTTTTGGGAAGACCATGTTAGTTGTAAATGACAAGTTTGGTTGCTTTTTTGGCCAGTCCACTCAGAGTCAGGTAAACATGTTCAACCCCAATGAAAAAACGGCTTGAACCCAAGTAATGTAAGCAATGCAAGCGCCCAAATGGACCGCTGAGCGCGCCCGCAACAGCGCAACCCCACGCTCTCTGCTGGGTGCGCTTGTGGGCGCATGTGGGCGGGGTTTCATGGGTGTTGTGGGGGGGGGGTGGGCGGCACTGTTGCAGGCGCTCCCTTCATAATTGCTTGCGGGCACTTGTGCGCTCTTGGTGGGTGCTTGTGGTGGTTGCGGGCGTTCTTCATGAGTGCTTGCGGGCGCTTGTGGGCGGCTTGTGGCGACGCCCATATGCGCCGCACCCCAAAAGCGCCCAAGAAGAGCGCCCACATGCGCCTACAAGCACCGCCAAGAGGAACGCCCACAAAGGCAACAGTGCTGCCCACAAGCGCCCGCAAGCACTCATGATGCACGCTTGCAAGACTTTCCGTCCTTGTGGCCCACATGCGCCCACAAGCCCCACGAAGGAGCGCCCGCAAAGCGTCATCGCAAGACTTCCACCCACAAGCGTCCACCAAGACAGCCCACCAAGAGAGGCACAAAGGGAGCCGACAGCGCCTGCAAGCGTCCGTGAAGTGAGCGCCCACAACGAAATGCCATTCCCTTCAAAGCAAGCCGAAACTGGCTGATGCTGGCCGAGGCGGGCAGCACGAAGCGTGTACAATAAAAATGTGTGCTCGCGGAGCTTACCCTTGCAAGCGCGAGCTCTACGTTCAAGGGCTGCTTTGTTTCCTGCTGTTTCATGTTTCTTTGCTGCTGTTTCCTGATGCTTCCTGCTTCTTCCAGCTCTTTGGAAGGCCCCGAAAACAAGAGGCCCCACAAGGGATTTGCTGATCCCTATACCAACAGCAAGGGAACTGCAAACGGCTTTTGCTATCTCTTGCTCAAGTGCAAGCCCGGGAAACAACTTGTTTACCACAATGAACTTTCAATCAATTCTGAACTCTCGCGGACGTTTTACCCCCGCTTTTCTTCACGAGTATCTCATACTCCCAAACGTTTCGGGGCTTCATCAGCGCCTCCGACTTCCTGGGCGTCGAGGTCCTCGGGGAATCCATTCCAGTGAAAAAGTGCGGCGGTTTCCCAGGCCTCTGAACACAAGGTTCCTTCAGAACAAATGCACCCCAAACTCATGCAAATCCCAACTTGAACGTCATCGGAGCTCATTTAAAAATGTTCCAAGTGAGGCAAAATCATTTGCTTTGTATTGATACAAAGGGAAACTCAACGGGAAACAATGACTTTTGGGGAGTTTGTCCTATTTCAAGAGACGAACCCATGTAAACCATCTCAGGAACTCAGCATACTATACACTTGCCTTACGTCCAAAGCCATCAGCATGACAATCCAACAGCCTGCAGCGAGTCTCTGTGCTCTGTTAAGCATCCCCTTTTCATCTGGGACTCGCCCACCTTGATATATGCCGGGGTATACTTTTCGGGTATACACGGGGTTCCCCAATCGTGCCAAGGTTTGAGGGTTTCCTTCGGACAAGTCAGCCCAGTCCGTTGCCAAGACCGCAAAGGAGGCATGTTTTGTCTTAATATCCAGGGGGTACCCCCCCAAATTCATAGCTTTGGAGGATGGCGTTGGGGTGCTGGAACTATGGAACCCACCAACCATGGTCACCAAGGGTCCTGATGCAGATGGTGAGGCCAATCAACATTTATGTCTATTGGCACAGCCCTAAGCAGAAGAGGCCACTGTGGCGTCTTTAGCCTTTTGCTTCTTCGCAGGATGTCGTTTCTATGAAGTCTGGGGGGGCTTCCAACAAAGCTCATGTAGCTCCTTGGGCTTTTCCAAGCATTCTCTAGCCCTCAATCAGATCCGCACAGGAGGCGCTCTTTCCAACAATCAATAGCGGAATGGTTTTGTGCTACCCTAATGGACCCCTGGAGCCAGGTATGGCACCGATTTGTCCGTGAATCCCCATCTCTTGAAAGTGAAATTGGGGGAGGGCGGTGCCTTGGTTGGGGAATCCATTGATGATTCCAAATCAAAGACAATCACCATTTGGGATCAGAAAGAAAGACAAGACATGGTTGCCAACAAAGGGAAAACCCAACCGTTTCAAAAGGCCGAGTCGCTTTGGACTGACAGTACTGAGAAACTTGCGGAAATTCTGTGACTCCGGAAGCCAGGTTTCCCCGGGGTGTCATTGAGGCAATCCAGTGTAGCCATATGTTTAGGAAAGTACAGGCTTGCCTCGGCCAGAACTTCTGAAAGGCTCCGTGCAAGCACCTGCTCTACCAGAAAAATATCTAAATCAGTTGACATTTTGTTGGTTTTTTGCTTTCACCGGCTTCTGTATCCTTTTGGGGACCATCCCTTGACCGCAGGCTACATAATTGTAAACATCTTTCTCCTATGTTCACTGGGCCAGGTCGTTATTTGTTCGTACCCCACTAAGCCATTCTAATGTCTGAAGCTCTTAAGTGACGGACCGTGTCTGTGTTGGTTCCCATTCGAAAGCTTTCCATAGAGAGAGGATCGATCCGAATCGGCTTGAATCCTGGTCCGGGAAGCTGAGGTTCGCCACCTCCAGGGCATCATCCACAAACTCTAGTGCCTCAGGCGTGGTCTGCTCCGCCAGAACGGAACCCGTGTACCTCGGGACACACCCAAAGTGTCAGCTGCTATGAAAATCTGAGTCGTTCTGCTTGTCTCTGTGTGTGTGGGTGTGGGTGTGTGCGCGTGTGTCCCTCTGCCTGTCTTGGTCTGTGTGTGTGGTTGTGTGTGGTTGTGTGTGTGTGCGGCGTGTGTGCCTGTGTTCGTGTGTTGCTGTGCTTGTGCGTTGTTCCAAGCGTGCGGTCCAGATTTGGAGCAAACTCTAAGGAAACCAAACAAACTCCAACCAATTGCTTCCAAGACATGCCCACACGACTCTCTATCAGTCATAGTCTGAACCTGGGACTCATTCTGTGTACCTCCGAATTCGGCAAAGAATCAAAGGGGTGGTGGTTGCTCTCCGAGTCAAGCTCTCAAAGGCGAAACAATCCCCGCCCAACAGTCTAAATTACCCATCTCTGATTGTGGGTTCATTTGCACGCAGAATTCGGGACACAAAGAAACACAGCCTTGTTTGCTCCCAGAGTCCTTCTTGCGAAAACCGTCCGGGAAGGGCATGCGGTAAAGTTGAGGGATCGTTTCCTGGTTTTGGCTCCACTTTAGGTACAGGTTTTATCTGAAAGAGATCAATCAAACTTGGGCGCACATGGAAATGCGTATGTCCAAGAAGGAGCCTTCCAAGTGAATAATGATCTGTCAGTTCCGCTTTAAACCGTGGGGGTCAGGCTTCGGACACCTCATTCCGACGGCTCAAATCCGGCTTTGAGCTGAGGATCAGATCGGCGATCAAATTAGTCAAAACGGTTTCAACTCTGTAGGCCTCTAAACAGATGGGACCTACCCACAAAGTTCAAAGTTTGCCAACAGGCAGTAAACATCATCTCCGGTCCTAGTCAAAAGACCCACTTGCCCACGTGTCAACCCCAGGCGGAAACGCAAATATTAGGATGGGACAAGTTCAACATCCTTTCAATCAAGCGAATTGCCCAAAGCAGTCAGTTCGGCTGCTCTTAGCATCAAACATGGGCCACAAGGGATGGCCATCCAGCCGCCTTGCTTTACATTATGAATCATTCCGTTCAGTAATCATTAAGTAGGTACTCAGCTTGAATGCCTTACGGCTTGATATACACGTCTTCTAGTGCTTCGTAAGTAGACCTGCATGATCAGAAGTAAAGCCCATCCAAAAGTAGACGTGAGCAACGCCCACCAGTACTGATGACCAGAAGTAATCAGAAGGACAGAAGTATGGTGTTCATACCTTGAAAAAGTTTAAGCTGAGACGAACGACCTCCAAATGAAATGAGTCTTGTCCTATGAGACGTAACATTTATAAACTAGAATGTGCCTCAAGTAGAACTATCTTGGAAGATGATATCATGAAACATTAGATGGACCTTAGGAAGATAGGAATGTGCCTCTAAAGCAATAATTGCTTCCAAGATGAAAACAATGAAAGCATGCTGAGATTCGACAGCGTGTTGATATCCCAGCGTGCTGATGTTGGAAGACAAATACGTGTGTCTACTTTGGAACACACAATATATCTTGAGTCCAAGAGACACACAAGCAGATATATATGTATGATGGAAACTGTTGGAGGTTGGTGATAACAGTATCTCGGGATTCAAAACTGCTTCAGGCGCTTCCTTTCATAGGGGCCCAGAATACGCATCTTCCGAGACTCCTCCCCAGCCGTGCAAACTTGTGTCAGTCCCCACGTCCCGAACCCCCAAATGCAACCGAAGGCAGCCTAGATAGCCACGTTGCTGCTTTTGTGTACAGACACTCTGCCCTAAACACAGTCACTGTTGCCAGGGAAGAACAAAACTAATTGGCGATATACTTTGACAAAGCTGTGACTTTTGCTGGGCGGCACAAGGATGTGACTGTAGCCGACCGTCTGAAAGTTGTTGGGGATGTACGCGACCGTCACTGCCGCGGGCTGTTCGCTCAGCTGCAGTCGTCCCGACCCGCCCACGCCGCTGGATGATGAGGCAAAGTAGACCTCAGTAGATATTGCCCTGAAACAACATCACCAAGCTGGTAGAAGAGAACAGAGCATCCTCACGGGGAAAGGAGCCATCAAAACACGGTATCAAAAGAGCTCAAACCAGAAGAATAAACGAAAGAAGCAGCACCATTGGTGGCGACTGCCCAAAACTGATGTTTACACAAGCTCCGCTATGCTTCCCTATGGGGTAAACACTTTTTTGCCCAACCCTGCCGAATTCGGATAGCTCGTGGCTCGCTTGAGACTCAGCTATAGAACAAAATAATGCCCCCTCATAAAGGTCCCTTAGTTTTTTAATTGCTGTAAACCCAACAAGGTGGCTTTACATCTGCGTATCCCTTGGTGTCTCTAAGTTTGGAAGGCCACATCAAACAATCTTAAAAATGGAAGACCACGGGCTCCATTTCTTAAAAGGAACCCTCTCAGGCTCCAGGACTCCACATTCGAACAGTTTGTGACGGGGGAATATTCTCTCCTACTGCTTCGACACCCTTTCTAAAGCTTAAACGTTGGCTGAGCTGGCTGGACCAAACTAAAATAACATGTTGGATAACACTGTATGAGCCGTCACACACGGACTCTAGCGTCCTCACACACACACACATGCACAAGCATCAGAATGCTTGCGTGAGCCGTGGTCGAATTTGGAATCGTGAAGTTTTTTGCATGTGGGTCATGTGTACCTGATGCTATCTCCTTCACTGAAGCAGCTGACAGTAAAGTGTTCGAGCGTGACCGGTGCAGGGTTCCCAAAAGTAAAACAATTTTAATTGGCCCGACATGTGATGTGCAAAAACCACTCAACGGGGATTGCAGGGAGCTATGTGTCCAACAGTTGCCACCCAGAGACACGAACAAGAGCAAACAAACCATAGCCATGCGCATGCCATGCTCAAGGCACTCGGAAGAAGGTGACCTGCTCGTCCGGCGGCGGGGACCACGTGATGGACCCAGTCAGCTCGAACTTGTCCAGGTCCTGGCCAATGGCAAATTGTATAAATGAGTTCACCATAGTTCACCAACGTGACCCCCGAATGTGTACAAATGCCAAGATCTGCTGTTGCTCGATTCGCTGAAAGAAAGCAGCTTGAACTGATTAAAAAAAAAAGAAAACAAGTAGTCATCACGAATCATGGTGCACAATGTGATAGGTGGTGGTGCTCGATACTCCAGCTATCCTTCTTACATCTTGTTGCATACTGCCTATATTCCATATGGAACCTTCATCATGAGGCCGGAGCTTGGTTGCCAAGGTGAGCTCGCCGTAGTGCAGATCCACTAAGAGCTCAAAAAGATTATGGTTGCCGAATCCTGTGGTTTTCCGCCTGTCTCGCCTTTGTGGTGACCAACACATCCGAAACAATCTCTGGATTCATGGAAGACTCACGGTGACACAACTCTCAAGTCTCAGGAGAGCCAGCTTAACTCGAGGTTGGATGTCAAACCTGTGACATGTGAATGTCTGAACTCTTGGTAGCGAACCCTGAATTGATCGGCGAATTGATCGCTGGCAAAGAACATAGGTCCATACAGGCACCTTGCGAGAAGCCCTTTTTGGTCTCGGACCGCCAAAAGGGAAACCGATTTGCAATGGTCGTCCATGTTACACTCACCAAAATCAACCCCTATATACTCAAAAGGTCAAATTCTCACTCCCGACCACCAAAAGAGGCAATTGCCGTGCAACACCTCAACAGATGCTTTTAAACCAAATATATCCGTAAACAGAGTTCCTCAAAACCCAAACGTCTGATTTACAAAGGGATCTTGCGAACCAGCCGGAAGATGTGGTCTGTTATTTTGAGTGGCCCAAAGTATCCTTTTAAAGGACTCTGGCAAAATGCGGCACGGATCGGCACATGTGCCGGATCCTCGTCATCAAAGCGGATGCCAGACACGCTCGCGGCAGTGTCGCTGAAATTGTGCACCTGGAGCGGAGCTTCCAAAACCGGGGGTCATAACCCTCTTTGTTGGAAACCCAGCAGAGCAACAAATTCCCAAGGATGAGCTCGGTGAGATAAACATGCCAAACAAAGGCCATAGCGACACAAGTTGATGGTTGATGGCTTGCATCGAAGGCCGAAGGAGCCTGAGCAGAATTCACCTTTTGACCCCCTTTGGTTGCAACATGGAGGAACCTAGGGCAACCAAACCTGGAACAGACCTCAGACATAGATCCATGCACCTGAGTCTGGGCTGTTCATTTAGGATTGGATCCGAATGTCCACAAGACAGCCACATCCAACGCCTTTCTTCAAGCGAGTCATTCACTCTAGATTCTCTAGATTGAGTGCATGTTTGTGCTTGCGTGAAGCATTAAGCCACAGAGCGGGACGCTTCGGTGGCTGTCTTTTTCACTTGTGTCCAAGTATTTCGTTCCAGCCTTCCGCAGCAGACGAACAAGAACTGGCGTGTCCGGGACCAGCAATACCCCATCCCTCCCCAAACTGTACAGCAGCAAATCCGAGAAATTTGGCAGCTGCTCATAATATACATCTGATTATATATATATATATATATGTATATGTATATGTGGCCGTCCCAAAAAGAGGGAACCCTGTTTGCGGCCAGATCACGACAATTCACCAGCTTGGAGAAATCATTGCGCCGGGGTGAAGTTGGACGCAAACCGAAACCCGCAAGTCAGGTCAAGCTCTCTTTGCTTGGCCCACAGCTTGTGTTTGGCATGGCCCCATGGGCCTGAGGGGTGCTACTCTCATAGATCCGCGACCGGGTGTAGATGGCCAGCTCCTGCGGCAATGGATTTCTACCTCAGGACCTCAGCTTCAGCAAAACTCATTTGGAGATGGCAATTTTCACCTCAAGCTCTAATCAAAAGAGATCCCAGATAGGGGATGCTAGTCGAAGGGCCCTGGTTGTACCTGCCTTCCTTGTCACTCCTGCACCACCGGCCGGAAGTCCGCGCTGATGTTCAACCTAAGCTACACTGCTATCAAACGCCCGTACGGAGACCTCAAAGCCGTCAGGTCTTAGAGCCTTGGAGCAACAGCCCCTCCTCCAGCTTCGACGGCTTTGCTGGAAGGGTGTGTCTGCTTTGAGGGCAGCCCTGGTTGGGGAAGTTGCTGTAACGAACCCATATCCAGCAACTTTGTGGATGATATCTTGAGACACACCCGTTTGGGTGTTCATCTGATATGTGTTTTCACCTCTCACAAAAGTTCCGCTTCCCCTGACTTGGGCTTGTCCTACAAATGGAGGAGCTCCACAGACAAGAGGGTTGCACCTTTAAACCATTCCGAAAGGGTACCCCTCAGAAAACAACGTTCAATTTGGTGGTTGAGATTGATGGCCTGGAGCTTAGAGCGCAAGCAGTTCTTCAAACATTTGTGGCCTAATTTGTACAACCAGTTGATTGATGACCCGTCTAAGTAAGCCTTTGTCTCAGTCCAAGTAACTTACATACCCATCATGATACTGGAGGTGAGAACTGATGCACAAGTTGCATGGAAGCTCTTCCAAAACCCTCCTGCTAGCTTCCGTGATAGCAAGCCACAACAACCCCCTTGAATCTGATTGATTTCCTGAGCACCACCGCGCTGATGAAGAACTGAGGGGTTGGTTCAGGGATGAATATTGTATTAGGAAAAGTTGTTGGACACTGGTCGCTTAATAGGCGTTAACATGATTCAAACAAAGAGTCTGTTTGCTCTTTTTGTTTTTGTTTTTTGTCAAGGGCCAAAAGGGGCCTAGAAATCCCTTGTTGGCGCGCATTTCCGCCCCCATTGGGCTTGGGAAAAAGGGTTCAGTTGGGGGGGTGGGGCCAGAGGAGGCACATTGACAAGGGGAACCGCGCTTAACCTTGGACGCTGCACCTTAAACATCACATCTTACATCTCATTACACCTCATGACCGAACCTTATCAAGACTGATTAAACCTTTATACACCTCACATCTGATTTCACTTCATTGGAAGTTTATTCCTTTCGCCTGGTTCAAACTTGTCACACCCTATCAAGCCAACTAACAAGGTGAACCCTTAAAGCTCAGTCTCTCGCGCTCGATGCTGAGCCCCACGGCTGATTCATCCCAAAAGGTGCTGAGCCCATCAGCTTGCCGTCCACGTAAAGGAGGTAGTCCTAGCAGGGAGTTTGTGGCAAGGAGTCTGAAGACAGTGAGGGCCTCAACCCGTCCTCAACAGTTGGCGTAAATTGTCTCCGATGGGATCTGCACAGTAAGGTACCCTATGGACCACCGGAAGACACCTGAAACCAGGTGGTGGTTCATGGTTGGGTGGCTATTTAACCCTCACCCACATGAGCCACTTATTTTGGGTAGGATGCCAATCCCTGATTAAGATAGGAGCATTCACCTCAAAAAATGATATCCAAATATTGTCCTAAAAGAAGGCGGGTATTTGTCTGGGCTTACCCTGAGGGCTGGGGCCATGCCCCTCCAAAGACCCCCTAACATTCAGGTTTTAGTCGTCCTTCTTTGACTTGTTTTCAGGCGTGTGAACCCAGGGGGTCTTGGCCGGGCCTCGCGTGAACGCGTCGTTTTAGAAGCCTTTGTAGAACACAGGCAAGGCCTGAGGAGGGGTGCCCTGCAAACAACGGAAGTGCAAAGTTGTTCCCTCTCCAATAGGAAAGTGGACCGGGCTGCTGGGCAAATTTGGACGACCTCCTATAACGTCGTTTGCTTTCTAATTTGGGTCGATGAATTCTTGTACCACAGCTGAAGGGTTCTTTTCGAGAATCAGCCTTTTCTGGGGTGAACAGGGTGTGCTTTGCTCGAATCGTTTTTGGGTTATGACCTGGAGGTTACGAGGATTATTTAGTTCCCAGCCCTGTGGCCATACATTGCTTCTCGTGCTGCTTTAAAAGTCCAAAGCTCCACAAAAAAGAAGTCTGCAAAGAAGGCTGGGGATCACGCCTTCTGCTTCTTTTTGGACCCACGGCTGTTTTCAAACACAATTCGCAAATCGCATCGATCGATTTGCGATCCAAACTCAACGAGCCAAAGTCCACCCTGTGGGCATTTCCCGGGTTCTGATTCAAGTCGAAAGCTCTGTCAAAACGCTAGTTGCGCAAGTCTGGATAAGAACGCGGAATCCTTTACCCTCTACTCCAAATAGCCAGTTGTTCAATGTATATATAGTTGGAAAGCCTGCGTGTCCATGGCAAACACAGCCTTTTAAGAGGTTGACATCATACCCTGCAGTGGATATTTGAGATGGGGTGGAAAGCCAGACCCGAGCAGTTGACTCGTGCTGTGCCACCCGGGCCGGAGCCAAGCCAATCCGCTCGAATCTGTGCCTGGATGGCCGTCACGTCGCCCCGAGGAGTCCAATAAACGGTGCCGCCGAGGTCCCCCTCGTCAAGGTCCTGAGAGATGAGCGCCAATATTACGAATACCACTGGCGTTTTTGGATCCCGGTTTTTAGACATAAATTGTCTGACTTTAAAGGAGATATTTACCTTTGGGGGATGAGAGCCACAGTTCAGGCAAAGACACGGGAAGGTTGCCATGATATATTAAAATCGGAGACGAAAGATAGTGGCTCAAAATCCATGGTTTACCTTGAGTTTACCTTGAGTTTGGACCCACATGTGGTTTCCCCCATAAAGGTAGAAAAGAAGGGTTTAGAGTCTGCCAGGGAAGACACCAAGAAAACACAAAGGATGGAGCAATTGTCTGCCCTGCAGGCCCACTTTGGGTTGGGACAGTTGGCTGGGCAGCAGGGTTCGAATGAGGCTGAGAGGTGCTAGTGTGTGTGTGTGTACAGGGTTCCCTGGTGACACAAATCCATGCCTTCATGACATTGAAGGGTCCAAAACACTCCAACATACCTTTTGAGCATGCCCCGAACGCCCCTTTTTGACAGGAACTTTCATCCTGGGGGGGTCGGGGTATGCTCACAGCGTATGTTGAAGGGCTCTTGGAAAGGTCATGTATTTTTGAGGGAACTCTTTTTGGGGGTGGTTTGAAGGGACCACCCATTTCCGAGGGGTCATTCCTATTTTGATACATCCGAAATGACCCTATCTCCAGCCATTGCAACGCGTGCGCCTCGTCTTCGAAGGCAACATTCTCGACCGATGCCTCTGTGTCGTTGAGCACACCAAATGCCGGCGTGGACCTCGGAAGGCGGGTCCCAGGACCTATGTCTTAGTGATCAAAGCGGAGCTGAAAGGGTTGAGGGGGGGATAAAAAACAGCTTCTTGGGGTGATAATATATCAAAAGCTTAAATGGAAAAGAGAGTGTATCCCTTTTTGACCGGAAGCTAGAATCTCGGAATCTCGAACATGCCCCGCAAATCTCCAAATACCCCAGCTTGTCTTTTGGAGTATAATTTGTCAACCCCTGACCAAAACAGAAGGTATGAAGAACCACAGTGTTCAACATATTGTTATCATATACCATACAACAGCAAGTATCTGGAGTATATGGGGGAGGGGGACGTGGGGTGCATGCAATTGAAATATGCTGGTTTTCTACAAACCTCTGATGTTTGCCAGTGAAATTAGATTCTCCTTAATTCGTGGTTTGACTGGTGGTAGGGGGAGCGCAGTCGCGCAGCGCAGTGACAACCGTTACTTGTTGAACAAGTGCTAACTTCAAAACAAAAGCAGGACACTTGGAGTAGGGGGAATGCATTCAGAATTTCAAGCGCAAAGAAGCCACGGATTGAGGGTCCATTGACAAGGGCCCAAATGGCATTGGCATTGCCAATTTCACGTCAAGCCACAAGGAAACTGATATATGCCATTGCCAACCCAAAGGAGAGGATAAACATCGCTTGTTGGAGCAACCTCCCGTAGGAATTCCTGTGAACTTCACACCCGCTACCAAGCAGAAGCGGGATATGAATCCTTCTTTTCATTCTCTCCTGAAACACTGTGTCATCCCTGAAATGGAGAAACACAACCTGACAGTGATGTTTCCTCAGGGGACTCTCCAACGGAGTGGAACAAGGAGAACATGTTCCGTGGCTCTGGCCCTTTTTCAAAAAGTTGGCATCATGGCCTGCCTATGTCAACCCAAATTCTTAGTTGCCTTTTTGATTTATGACAGTCTGCCAACACCAACCGTGCGCCTCCATCGCTCAGGATAGAAGATCCATGACCGGATCACCCTATAGACCCGGTGGAAACAGGATGGGGTGTTGTCTGAACCCATATGCTGTGCTTCTGTCCCAGGGGTTTCGGAAGTCCATCAACTAATTATCCCAGCAAGAGACCCCAAACAGTACGATTTGTATGGGGTTTAACTTGACGACAGGTAGCCCGGAAGCAAGAAAGACGCTCACCTCTCCCGCGTGATAAGCGTAGCTTCTGCGATTTCTGATGAGCAAGCTTAGCATCATGCTTCACAATCTCTCCTGTCAACTTCTCGTGCGCGCGGTGCTGTGGCTTGGTGCTGCGTGTGAAGCTGCGCGTGATGTTGCGCGTAATATTGCGCATGACATCGCACGGCGTTGCGCGCGATGCAGCACATGATGCTGCAACTTGGCTACGCAAGAAGGCTGGCGGTTTTAGCTGCAGAAGTGTACTTTGCGTATTGCTTTTGCTACAAGTTGTGATTTTCGTGCTGCAGATACGGATGTGTAATGCGCGTGCTGCGTTTCCATTTTAAAGTTGCGACTTGTTCGAGCTGGAGATGCAAGAGCGCACTTTCGAAACAATACTTTCGCACTTGCAAGTTGTGATTTCCGAGCTGGAGCTGCTGGGGCGTGGGAGCGCGCTTCGCGCGCCACCTTTGCATGTAGCCACTTACGATTTTGCAGCCGGAGCTGCGGGAACGCACTTCGCGAATGACTTTTGTACTTAAAATTTGCCAGCCGGAGCTGGAGCTCGAAAAATTGACCGGGTCTGGGGTGGCATGTTTGTGCGGGAAACCAAAAAAACTAACCGCCATGAGCGGTCCGGAACGGGCTCTCTCAAGCTCACCCGCGGAAACAGGCCCATAAGCTCATGGTGGAGAGTCCCGATCGGGGTGGTCCAAGGCGCTGTTCCACCAGGGCCGATTTGGTGTACACCAGCACGTGCGAGAAGTTGCCCTTGCTGTCAATTTATGGGCAGCAAATTACAACGAGATGCTTAAGACCATGTAGTAAGCAATATCAACTTCGATTTTAACGAGGATACCCCAACTCATGGCTGTGGGAAATATTGATGATGAGGTTTGTGGGAAGCATTATCTGTGATGCATATTGTGAATGAGGGGGACCCCTCTAATTTGTATGGCGCCGCAGATTTGTTCCGAAGCTCCCTGCACTATCAATTGCAAACAGTTGCGCTGGTTGGCTTCCACCTAACCATGACCATGCAGCCAACAACAGTACAGCTTTGAAAACCCGAGTCAAAGAAAAACCCAACACACCCCACTTTAAAACCGCTGCTGTTTGAACATAAACTCATTCGGCATCAATGAAGAGGGAATCTGGACCCTTGGAATCAGTTACCCTAGCCGTTGGATGGAACTTGAGTGAACTCTACTTACGTATAGTAAGTGCATATATAAATGGGCACATGGCCACAAATGCAAGTCAAATGGTGCCTTCTTCCTGTTGACCAGGCTACACTGATCAGGTGATGCCCGAATTTTCGGTCGCAAATGGAATGGTGTCGCGTCTCTTGGCAACGCCCTCCGGATCCTGAGCGAAAGCAAAACGGTTCAACACAGGGATCCTTCTGCCAATTTCCAGGGTTCAGGAGAGAAACGCGTGGCAACCCGGGAGAATCAAGGGGGCACTCTACAAGGGGTGTCGACTTCCAAAGGTGAACTTCCCCCAACAAGACTCCGATTTGGGAAAAACATGCCACAAGAAACATTATATTAAAAGCTTCCTGTGCACGGATTGAAAGAGCCCAAAGGTCTTCCCTCAAGAAACACGCTACTATTGGGCACACAACAAAGAGCGGACTTGGTCAGAGTGGGGATGGGCGCAAATGATTCCTGCTATGGCTGGTAAGTCATCCTTCCCCAGCGTCCGTTTTTTTTGGTCCGAAACTAGAGCTCCCAGTTGTTTAGAAAGAGCTCAAATCTAAGCCGCACTCATTTTGCACCAGCATTTCAGAACCCGATGCTCGACAAAATCCGGGGTCAACATTCATTAGGGTGTACTTACAAATCGGGGACCCTCAAAATGGGTTGTTTTCTGTGTGGTTTCAAGTTCAAACAAGGGTACCCTCAATGTTAGAAAAGGCGCACGCCATTTGGTTGTGTCTTCACGAAAGCACCCTTGTTTCAGGTTGAGTTGAAGAGAAGCCACAGGGGACACCACAAAGCCAGCATTTCTGTTTGGCCAAGTCCCTATTTTTGTTTGAGTCACATATTCAAAGGATTGCCAGCTCCCGCCTTCTCGATGTCCGCTGGGATCAAAGCCCCCAACTCCTCCGGCGCCAGGTCCGGCGTCACGGGCACGCGCCGGCGAACTTCGATGGCCGATGAATCGGCGTCGGCGAAGAAAACGCTGTAGGCGGTGACCTGCGGAGGCTGTGAGGCACACAAATGCATCACAAAATGAGTGGTTTCCCTTTGGCTTCGGTTTAAACATGCAAACTCGTGCCCTCAAGGGCCCCACAAATAAGGGGGTTGAATACGGGACACAAACCCTTGATAGCGCAGTAGGATCCTATTTAAGGAAAGCGGGGGCACACAGGACAACCCCAAGATCCCCCAACTTGTCTTTGGCCACAAGTTTGGCCGTAAGTTTGGCCCGGTTTAAATCCTTATATAAGTATTAGGGGTTTTGGGTTGGTAGCTTGTGGGGTGACGTCGAGGACTCAGCTCATCCCCTAGGTCCATTGACCGGGACTGGACACAAGCCGCTCCCTTTCTTGGCTCCCGAGGCTCCCTGGTGTTTTCTTGAAATTTGTTAAATACTAAAAGGAAAAGAGGGGTGGTGTTGATTCAAAAGGACATGCCCTTTGTTCGGTCCAATTTCGACGGAAAAATTGCCTTGTTTTCTTTGGCCAAACCGGCTTCTCCAAAGCCTCTCACAAGAGTTCTGAATGCAAAAAGGCGTTGTTTGTTGATTGTTACGGGGTCCCTGCATTAACAATCCCATCCGCCTACACTCTGTGCAATCGAAGTCGACAGCTGTCTGCCTAAAAAGCGAGGACAGTCTTCCAAAACCTTGTCATCTTCCATTTCTGGGTTGACCATCTTGAGACACCCAATAACAAGGCGGGGCGTCAGAGAGTGCACCCAAACAACCGGGCTATTTTTGGCATTACCCCAAATCGCGAAAAGGAAGGAGGTTATCATCTGTTGGTTGCCTCGGAACCTGCTCAAGTTTGAGTTTGAGAACCAGCCTTTCCGAAGACCTCAGACCCCAGCTGTTGTTACAAACACGTAAATATCAGTTCTTCGCAGAAGTCACAGGTATTTGGAGTAGGTTAAAGTCACTTGCAACTCAAGGGCCGCACAAACGAAGGGGGAACCCAGGAGAGAAGTTCTGAGGCGAGGCAGCCATCTATTTGCACTCCCGGAAGTGCACGCATGTCAGTACCTTTAACCAGCAATGCCTTCCTTACAAGCACTAGTGGACAGGGACGGCCGCCAATGAAAGCAGTTTTCCTACACCTTCCTGTCAGCTTCCATGATAGGAAAAAGGGTACTGGGTCTTTGAGCTGACATCCTCAAAACAGCCCAAATTTGTGGTTTCAAGTAGGGAACTCCCTTCAAAGCAATTTTAATAAACCCACAACCTGTTCACAATATGATTGAAACCCTCACAATGTTCACCTTGACTTTAAGCAAAACCAAACTACGTTTTGTTTTCGCTTTATTTTTCAGAAACGTTCACTTTGAGTAAGGGACCTCAACACAAAGCACAATACGGCTCCCGCGCACGCCCCGCATCGCGGGACTCGCGCCGCGCGCCTCTGCGGTGTCCGCTGGCGCGGAAAAGTTGAGGACGCCGCCCAGGTGGGACTCGTCCAAGTCGAGGTCCTCGAAGACGACGTCCGACACCTTCGTTCTTGCAGCCAATGTGTGTGTGTGTGTACTTTTAAGGGCACCCTCTCTGGGTTGGTCTTAAAGAAAGGCAACAAGGAAAACCACCATTTGTTGGGTCCCCCGATCTTGACACATGCTGGGGAAGAAGGGGGCAAGAAGGACAGGGGGAAGGAAGGGGAAAGCGGAGCAGCTGAGAAAGCCTCAGGCGTCACAAAGGCAACACGTCAAGATACATTGGCTGCCCTGGTCAAGCTCTCAAGAGCTTTTTGTGTTATTCTGCTCCTGTTTTGGGTGGGGGTGGGGGTTCTGTGCGGTCCTGGGGCCTCATCTTTCGGGCCAGACTTGGACACCTGATATTGCGGGTAGCTCGCTATAAGGCATATATTGAAAAAAATATGTCGAGGTAATGTCAGAGCGATTAGAGCTGGGCCCCTTTGATTTTGGCTTCGATAAAAAAACGGGCGGGGGGTCATAATTCGACGGGCAGGCCCACTGCACAGGTCACACCCCACTCTCATACAAACATCATCCCACTGCTGCTGCTTTGAGCGGCCCTTAGAAGCAAGGCGGAGTATTTCTCAGTATTTGCGTGCATTTTGGGTAGGCGCTGCCTTCCACAAAAAAATGAAAAGAGGTGGCGCCTGACAGCCATCTCTTCAGGGAATTGCTCTGCTACGTCCCCACTGGCGCCATCTGTCAATGGGAGTAGGGGAAACCCTGTAATATTCTTTCTCACACCTCCAGTGGACTGTCCGTCCCCCTTTGAACGGATATTCAAGGGACCCCCCTTCCAAGAAACGAGGAAAGCAGGAAGCAACACACTAGAAGTCTGGGAGTTTGCTCCTCGGATGAGCTTCGCCAAGTTGCAGTGGCTTCCAAGTCCACAACCTCCACTGTGGCCGGGGTCGTCTGCTCAAAAAGGGAACTCTTCGTGTAGACCGCCAGCTCAACACCTAACTCGAAATGACTCACATGGCAACTGGAAAGCAAAATCCCAAACTAAAGGTGATTGACATGAGATCTGCAGATACTCTAATGAATTCCCCAAGCGCCAAGAAATCCACAAGTAAACGACCTTCATGCGTGATGTTTTTCCCAGGATCGGTGAGATCGGTACAAATCGCCAGAATGAGGTCTACGTCCAAAAGACAATTCAAGGGCAGGGGCGCCGCGAACAAGGCCTTTCAGTCTTGTCTGAAGAGGGCAAATCGCTACAACACTGTCGATCGGCGTCTGTTTGCGTGTGTTTGCACTTTCGTTGCGGGCAATTTTGCTCAAAGGTCCAAAAATAGGGGCGGAGGGGACACACTAGGCCTTAGCAAGGCTTCTCTCTGGAGGATTCCATGGGGGGGATCCCTTGGGAAGGAGGGTCCATGGAATATATGCGACAACTGACTTTTCTCTACGCACCTCCCACTCAAAGTACTTGAACAACAGGACTTACACCTTTGCTAACACACCATCCCACAGTTTCTCTGGCAAGCTGTTGGGGTCCTGGGTGGTTTACCATTAGTTCGCCCCGAACCCAAAAATGGTCGTCCCTTCAGCGGTGCTCTAAGGACCCTGGCACCAGGGTAGAAATGCGGCAAAGGCAAACCAAGAAAACCACTCAACAATTGTCTACCCTTTTGCATCATGTTCTTTCTACAGGGCAACCCCGCCTTACGACCCTGGATTGTGTTGTGGGCCCAAAAGAGGAAGTGGTTTCACATGGTCAGGATTTTCCATGGGGTCAAAATGAGTCGCGTGGGGTCATGCTCCTTGACCGTTGCATGCGTGCCCCGAATCCACCAAGCAAACAGGGAACGAAGGGTACAACAGAACTTAACAACTCAGATTCTGGATACTTGTAGTTGCTGTCCGGTCGGAACCCGTCAGTGCAAACCCACCGTTTTGCACGCTTCGCAAAAAGGTGATCTCAAGAAAGTGATCCCGCCCAACACATGGAAGCCCCCCCGCCCAAGTGATCCCACCCAACCCGCCCAAGTGATCCCACCTAACACATGGTAAGAAGCCCCGCCCAAGTGATCCCAGCCAACCCATGGTAAGCACCCACACCCACGTGATGCACATGGTAAGAACCCCTTGCAAGCACCCTCCGCCGTTTTCAATGGCGAGATTTAGGGGCGGTGATCCGAGAGCTGAAAAAGGTGAGAGTATCCGAATGCAATGCTTTCAGAATATTCATAAACCAGGGGCGCCAAACCCAAAAAATGAGACATGTTGGGTCTCCAGAAAAATGTGTTTTTGATCACTGAAGATGGGCCAAAGCATTGAGAACTCCCGTGCAAAACCATTACTCAGCATTCAAGGCGAAACGCAATTTCCAGACCAACATGTCCGACGGAAACGACCCGGCGGGTTGTAGTTGCCTCTTTCTTGGGATGGCTCTCAATCCCCTTGGATGTTTACCCCTCCGCAACATTTCTGGCAACATTTCTGGAGGGTCCCCCCTGCCTGCTGCCAAGTCCGGGCCAACCAGCAGCGAAGAGGTCTCTGCTGCCAGGGCAGCGCTCAGCGGAATCCTGGAAAGGACAGGGAAAACATGCGGTTGTTGCATTTGTTTGGTTGCTTGGTTCCGTTTTTGCTGGATGACGGTTGCTTGTTGCTTGTTTTGTTGATTTTTGTGTGTGATGTGTTTTCTTTTGGTGGTGCTTTGCGTGCTTGCTTGCTTGATGTGTGTGCTTGTTTTTTTTTTTCTTTGGTTGGTTGGTTCTTTCCTTGCTTGCTTGCTTGCTTGCTTGCTTGCTTGCTTGCTTGCTTGCTTGCTTGCTTGCTTGCTTGCTTGCTTGCTTGCTTGTCTTGTTTGCTTGTTTGTTTGCTTGTGTGCACGCTTGCTTGTGTGCCTGGTTTCTTGCGTGCTTGCTTGCTTGCCTCTTGCTGGTTTGCTGAATTACCTGTGTGTCTGTGCTTGTGTTTGTTTGGCTGATTGGCTGTTCGCTTGTGCGTGTGCTTGCGTGCGTGCGTGTGTGCATGTGCGTTTGTGTGGTTGTGTGTGGTTTGCTTGTTTGTTATTTGTTTGTTTGTTTGTTTGTTTGTGTTTTTGCTTGTTTGCTTGCTTGCTTGCTTGTTTGTTTGGTTGTTTGTTTGTTTGTTTGTTTGCTTGCTTGTTGTGTTGTTTGTTTGTTTGCTTGTTGTGTTGTTTCTTTGGTTCATTGATTGATTGATTGATTGATTGATTGATTGATTGATTGGTTGATTGGTTGGTTTGTTGGTTGGTTGGTTGGTTGGTTGGTTGGTTGGTTGGTTCATTGATTGATTGATTGGTTGGTTGGTTAAGTGATTGATTGATTGATTGATTGATTGATTGATTGATTGATTGATGGATGGATGGATGGATGGATGGATGAAATGATTGATTGATTGATTGATTGATTGATTGATTGATTGATTGATTGATTGATTGATTGATTGATTGATTGATTGATTGATTGATTGATTGATTGTTTGTTTGTTTGTTTGTTTGTCTGCGTGAGTCATTGTTTGGTTGTCTGTCTGTTTGTTTGTAAGCTTGTATGCATGTATGAATGCATGCGCAAGTGTGTGTTTGATTGTTTTTTTGTTCGTTCGTTTGTTTGATTGTTTGTGTTTTGGTTGCTCATGTTTTTGTTGCTTGGTTAGTCGGTTGGTTGGCTGGCTAGTTTGTTTGTTTGTTTGCTTGTTTGTTTGCTTGTTTGTTTGCTTGTTTGTTTGTGTGGATGTGTGTTGTACTGTTTGTGTGCTGGTTTGTGTGCTTGCTTGCGTGCTTGGATTGGTTGGATTAATTTGTGTGTGGGCTTTGATCGTTTGCAGCAGGCTGGAGAAACAAGACACTCACCCGTCCGAATCAATGTGAAACTCCAAGGGCCAGTTTCAGTGATTCAGTCTGTGCGGGGGTCGAAAGGACCTTACAAGATCCCAATAGATTCTCCACACGAGCAATGTAAAAATGGACCCAACGGGCAACCGGCTTTCAAGGGCCCAAATGCGGATCGCGTAGGCTTAAGGGTCCCGGGAAGCGGAAGGGGGGCATAACTCGGGAATAAAAAGCTATGCTTCTACAGCTAGCTTCCCCATTCTTTCCAGGGATCCTTCTTTTCAGGAAACCATCAAAAACCCCGAGAAACTACTGGTTTTTGAAAAGAACGATGGTTGGAAAGAATGGGGAATCAACCCCTAGAATGCTGGGGAGACAACTGCAACTGAAAATAGCCTGCATGGACATAACAGCTAGGAGATGTTTGAAGAAAGCATATTGCCAAAGTGATCATTTTAAATGTCAAGAAGAACTCCTGTCCAGCGGCAACAGCTCACTTTCGGTTGAACGCCCCCAAGTCCCGAAGGAGCGACTCAATAGTGCAACTCAATGAGGCCATTGCCCCATACAACTCTGGGCGAACTCTAAACTTTAAGCAAGCCAGCTGAGCAGTGTCTTATTCAGTGGTTGGCTGCTTGTGCACTGCTGAAAACCTTGAACTGAAACATGATTCCCGGCTGAACCTGGAGGCCAACTCGTCAGTATTTGGGAAACCAACTGGTTGCTCGATAGCAGCGCAACCTCAGGTTGGGATTGGAGCCTACAGGAGGCACACCAGTCCGATATCGAATCGACCGGCACGGACAGTGCCCGGCCTGTTGCCAGCAGTCACCCTGGGCGCTCATCCAAAAACCAAACATTGTGGCTCTGCGAAGCAATCAAAAGGTTATTCAGGAGCCCCGAAAAGGTGAAATGCCCCTCGAGAAACCGACCCTTGAATGCCTGTTTGCAAACGCTACAACGGTGCCCGTTGGGTTGGGGAGCCCTATTTTGGCCTTGACAAGCATGGGGCAAACTACAATCATCCCGCCAACCGGATATCGGAAATCAGGAATGCGCCGCGAACAGATCTTTCATCTCGAATCTCGGGTCAAATCAATCGGTCGCCCCGAGAATGAGCTCTAGGGGGAAAGCGTCATGGGGATCTGCAAGCCCGCTGCATTCTTTTGGCATCGGCTCACGTTGACCCCTACTTCCAGGGAAAACCGGCTGTTCCAATGCCCCAATCGGCACAATGCTAAACAATTAGCTGAGAAAAGCGATCAAAGGATACCGTTTACAAATTGTGCGTGCTTGTTTCATTTCATCCTTTCACGGCTCGAATCGAGCAACTTTGAAAAAGGAAGGACCCCGCAGACTTCTTATCGATCCAAACTGGTTCCACAGGCAATGACCTAGTTCGGCGGGTTCTCATCAAAGGGGTCCTTGGGTGCATTGGGCCAAGGGGGTCGTGTTTGCTTGTTTGCTCACCCGAAACCAACACCATGAAACAACGGGGGATATGAACCTTAAGGCCTCAAAAGAAACGCTGCTTCACGGTTTACTACAACTACCCACCAGCCATCAGCACCAATCAGAAATCAGAATGAGGCCTTGTTCGGCAGCCAACACCCTCATCGTGCCAGTCTCTGCTGTGTCTGGGGTTCACCAACTGGTCCATACTCCAAACCGATCCTTTGAATGGTGATACCGTCCACCGCAAAGTAGGGTTAGAATGGTCCGACCTGCTGAGTTTGCGGTTCGGCCGCAAAACGTGCGTAGACTTGTTGGCTTTCTTTACTCCCATGATGAAAGGACCTCCCAACGGCAAGCTTGAAGATTGCCAACGCAACACGTAAGCGGTCACCGGACTCCAGATACCCCCTTTTTGAAGGGATATCTTCAATCAACGATTATTCCACGGCAATTGATTGCCTCCAGTCAGGAGTTCACAAATAATCCTTCAACAAAAAGAAAGCCTCTGCGGTAGCTGGTTGGATGTTGGAAAACACCCTTCCTTTACGTCAAAGAATGGTTTTGGCATCTCCGAGCGGCAGGTAGACCATGTACCGCGCCAGCTGCGGCTCCTCTGGGATCTGCCAAACGACCTCCCCGCCCAGCTCCGACGCGTCCAGGTCCCGGTCCGTGAAGTTTAGGCCTGCGACAGACAAGGAGAGCCACATGGGCGGAGGGGGGAGGATACAAATATATGTGTGAACAAAGCCAAATGACACACACGTGTGCGCACGCAGGTTGACCATAGCATAGGATGTATACTACTATATACATGATACATATGCCGGTTCATGTCTAGCTGCACACGCGCATGTTGTGTTAGCTGTGTCGTGTCATGTTCTGTGATGACGTGATGTGTTGTGATATATGCATTGCTTGCGTTGTTTTGTTTTGGTATGTTATGCGATTTCCTGCGTATTGTTCTGCAGCGCGCTGGTACGGATTGGTATGTACGGTATGCTATGCTATGTGGTACGCTATGTTACGTAAAGTCATGCTATGATTGTGATTGCGCGTCATGTTCTGTGATGTCGAACTGCGTATGTGTAACGCATGTATATACCTGTATGTGCGTATGCATTTATGCATCGAACCATGTGTGAATGTGTGTGTGTGTGTATCTTCCTTCGCCTGTGCCATGTCACATGTGTGCATGTATGCAAACATGTATGCATGTGTGTGTGTGTGCGCGCTGCCATGCTCGTATGTATTTATCTGTGTATGTATTTGTGTGTATGTACTTTTGTGTATGTATGTACGTATGTATGTACGTATGTATGTATGTATGTACGTATGTATGTATGTATGTATGTATGCATGTACGTGTGTATGCAAATACGTATGTACGTATGTACGTGTGTACGTATGTACGTATGTACGTATGTTTGCGCATACATAGCATGCGTGTATGTAGGTAGGCAGGCAGGCATGCATGTATGCCTGTGCGTACGCATGTATCTATATGTATATGTGTATGTATATGTATATGTATATGCATATGCATATGCATATGTGTATGTGTATGTGTATGTGTATGTGTATGTGTATGTGTATGTGTATGTGTATGTGTATGTGTATATGTATATGTATATGTATATGTATATGTATATGTATATGTATATGTATATGTATATGTATGTATGTATGCATGTATGTATGTATGTATGTATGTATGTGCGTGTATGTATGTATGTATGTATGTATGTATGTATGTCTGTATGTACGGTATGTATGTGTGTACTGTATGGGAATACCCCCCCGCCCCCGGGACCCGTTCCCTATTGTTCTGCCTGCAAGATTCACTGGCCCTGCCAATAGATTCGCAGGGTTCCGTGCACAACAAAGGGAAAGTGTCAAACACAAAAGCCGGTTTTTGCCTGTGGCAGGCGTTGTCCCATAAATTGCCTCGATAAGAATCGAACGCTTGTAAGAGAACCCGTATTCATCGAAAGTCACGTGTCAACACAAGCAACCATGCAATCAGGAAGTAAGAAAGCATAATTTTAGACATCGCCTAACAAACTGTCTTGGATGACCCCACCCGCAGCCAGCCGCTTGTCGGCCTTTGCGACCCAGTGCCGCCACTGGTCCTCCCTCACTTGGCCGCCCATGGCAGTCGCTGTTATTTTCTTCACGGCAAGCACGCTTGGCGTGCCCCCACCAACCATCAAGGTATTGGGCGTCTGCACGAGACCCTTCCACAGCCCCTGGGGCGGTGAAGTGAGGTCCATCATCGCGTATGCTGTGAGAAACGTAGTCGCGTTTCACACCTGGCAAGTCCACGATATAAGCTTTAGCCCCGTCTGAGTGCAAGCAAGCCCCGGGGGGGGGGGGCCAAGGCGCGTACCTACTGTATGTATGTATGCATGTATGTATGCATGTATGTATGCATGTATGCCTGTATGGATGTATGGATGTATGTATGGATGTATGTATGTAAGTATGTATGTATGTAAGTATGTATGTATGTAAGTATGTAAGTATGTATGTATGTATGTAAGTATGGTTGTATGTAAGTATGTATGTAAGTATGTATGTATGTATGTAAGTATGTATGTATGTATGTATGTAAGCATGTATGTATATATGTATGTATGTATGTATGTATGTATGTAAGTATGTATGTATGTAAGTATGTATGTATGTAAGTATGTATGTATGTAAGTATGTATGTATGTAAGTATGTATGTAAGTATGTATGTATGTGTGTAAGTATGTGTGTAAGTATGTATGTAAGTATGTATGTATGTAAGTATGTATGTAAGTATGAATGTATGTAAGTATGTATGTAAGTATGTATGTATGTAAGTATGTATGTAAGTAAGTATGTATGTAAGTATGTATGTAAGTATGTATGTATGTCAGTATGTATGTAAGTATGTATGTATGTATGTAAGTATGTATGTATGTAAGTATGTATGTATGTATGTAAGTATGTATGTAAGTATGTATGTATGTATGTAAGTATGTATGTATGTAAGTAAGTATGTATGTATGTATATATGTTTGTATGTATGTAAGTAAGTATGTATGTATGTAAGTATGTATGTATGTACGTATGTAAGTATGTATGTATGTAAGTATGTATGTATGTATGTAAGTATGGATGCATGTATGTAAGTATGTATGTATGTATGTAAGTATGTATGTATGCATGTAAGTATGTATGTATGTATGTATGTAAGTATGTATGTAAGTATGTAAGTATGTATGTAAGTATGTATGTATGTAAGTATGTATGTAAGTATGTATGTATGTATGTAAGTATGTATGTATGTCGGCGAGGTTCGTCAAGATTCCCTAGGAAACTGCAATCTATTGTTCTCGATCTATTGTTCTCGATCACGCCTGTTGTCCTTTTTTGAGGGCTCCCCACTTGAAAAGAGTCAAATGAGACATCCCCAGGTTTGAACCTGGACATGTTGCTGTACATGCATGACATTCATGTGTATATATATATAACTATTTTGTATCCCTTTACCAAAGGACCACTGGCAAACCTCCCCCTCAGGCGAAGGCGCCTGTTACGGTGGCCGCGGCATCGCTGATCAACAAGGTGCCCGGGGTGGTCTGCTCCGCCAGCACAGACCTGGAGTACACCTGGCTGGGAATTTGCCTGCTGGGTAGCTCAAACATTTGGTTGTCATTTTAAGGTGGATTTCCTTTTGGCAGGGGATGTTCAAAGACGAAATATAGGGAACCCTATTGCCCGCTGGTTGTGATGGACACCGTGTTTGGTGTGCGGCTATGGGTTTTTAATTCTAAGTAAGAACATCAAGCATCCAAACTCCCTCTTGCTGAGTGTTCTTTCAGGGTGGTGGGTGCTTAGGGCTGGTGGCAACATGCACTCTAAGTGTCCCATAGCACCCCCTAGGAATGCTTCTGAATGAACCTTCTGGGATCGAAGGGAGAGAGGGAGTGAGAGGGGGTAAGGAGGGGGGGAGGAAATCCAGTAGTCATTTGTTGGCATGTTGACTAGCAAGCACCTTGGTGCTTTGCAGCCTCCTATGGAAGCTTGAGCAACTTGAAAACATGATGTGTACGCTGCTTTCCAATGCACACAACAGGCCTCCAAGGAAAACACACACAAACAAACAAAAAAAGAACACGCGCGGCCGCCCAATTCTCAGTCAACGAGTCTTTTGCACATTCAAACCCACACCCTTGAAGGTGCTACTGAATCCAGGACTCGCAAAGCGTACAGTGGTGGTTACAACTCCGGTTCTCTTGCGAGGTCCACACCCCGGCCAAAACCAGTTTGGTCACCATGAAAAGGGACGCCACCCCTGAGTGGTACGGTCCTCCGCGATCAATCCAAAGTTCACAGTTTCATCCGAAGAGGCACCCTACCATGAATTTTCCACGGTGAGTTGCTCCGTGAGCATCCCACTGTTGAAACTCAAGTGGTCCTAGAAAAAGCAGAGGAAAGTGAAAACCAAATAAATGGGACGGTAAGACATTTAATTTAAATCAAATGAGGATTCCTTGGTGGATATCCTTTATATGGGGTGTAACTTCCGTCGAACAGTTTGCGAATGCTCCAACCATGACAATTCATAGCCAAATAAACATCGAAGAAAACAGTGGTGGTCAAGGTCATGGACAATTGGCTTGTTTCCAAAAAATAGGAATCCCCAATTTAGATAGGTGCAGACTGCAAGGGGACCCCAACATGAAGCCCATCTTCAGCGCCTGACGCTTGACAAAATTGAAGCCAGCCTCCAGCTGCGTCAAGGAGCTGAGATTCGTGTCCTCCTCCACGAAGGACTCGTTGGCCCCCACCAGTTCCGGGGAAGCGACCTGTCGAGGCCGGAGTCGCGTCCAGTGCCCTCGAGGAGTCTGACCAACACGTGGTGTTGGCTGGACAAACTCTAAAAAGGTGAGCAATACGCGCACCTTGGTTTGCCCAGGGCAAAGGGGCGATGACCCCTGTCGGCGCAACGCAGGCCCCCTCTGGCCCGGACTGGCAGCGTTTTGCGACCCAAACAGCCTTGAATGATGAACATGCACGGAGTATCCCCCCAAAAGCTTGGGTCAAGGTTGACTCGCTAGCAAGTGCTTTGTCCCAAGTTGAGAAGTAACGAAAGCAGATCTGTCGTCATTCTAATGGACATGAAGGCTAATCCCACATACCCATCTTTGATTTCTGAGTACTTTTTTTTTAGCCAAACACTAGTTTTGCCGGATCAACACCTCCACATTTTAGTCAGCCGACGACACACCCTGCAAAAGGTGAACGACAGCTACCTTGGCCCGTCTCTACATGCTTCGGGTCTCTCACGCCTGTGATCTTCGCAAGCCATCTGCAAGGTAGAGCACATAGCCCGCCACCTGGCGTCTCTTCGCAAAAGACCCTGGTAGGAAACTGAAGGGACTCTCTAAACAAAATATATTGAGAGGTTGGATTCGCACACAGTTGGAGCACTACATTGGCCCCTCAGTGCTCGGTGCCCATGGCTTTGTTGGGCATCCTTCCGGGCTTCTAAATTCCCAACTGGGAAGGATTGTGAGAAAAACCCGGTGGTTGGAAATGTCCAACACCAAAAACGCAAAAAACATGGTTGTTCTTTATATGTTCCGGAACGGGTGTGCTTTATGGCTCAGACAAAAGAGGCGTATACGGGGAAGGAGATGTCGCTACAACTCATGGCTTGGATTTGTTAATCTCTCGGTTTACCTGATGCAGTCTCACAAGCAAACGGTTTCGCTCTGGTACCACAAAGTTGGGGTGTCTTGAAACGGGGAACCCTGAACATGATCGGCTTTCCTCGTAAATGGTCGTCACTCCTTTTGATTCCGCATAATAAGCACCCGCAAACAACACGCGAAAGGCTAGACAACTTGAAGTTGCTGCCATGCGGACACCAAATGGTCAGTCCAGGTCGGTTCGTGACAAATAAGCCTCATGGCACGCCCCTCCGCTTCTTTGCTTTTGGATGTTGGTTGTTCCCACTGGTCCAAATCCGAAGAGTTTACGCCAAACAAAGAAATCAAGCGCGTGTGTCTGCTTTTGAGGATGCCGTTGTTTGGGGTTGTTGCAGTACAAGAACCGAATTCAAACAAACCATTTTGGGGCACCCCTATTTGGAGGAACAGCCAAATAAGCTTACCAAGTTGCACAGTTTGGTCTTTGACAAGTCCAACAAACATGTCCCAAATAAGGGCTCATGTTCCTGCTAGCAAATTTTCAATCACCTCTTAAACAGGGTTTGCTGTATTTACCTGTTCAGACATGAGCTCATCATTAGATGGAAACTCATTTGACTTAAAGGTCATGTTTAAGCCAGCATGAGACATAAGAACCGTGTGAGACCAGGGTCATCGCTATTTCGCTACCAGCGACCAACAAGCGGGGGTCCTGACGCATGGAAAATTTGACACCAAAAGGTCAGATCTGGTCAATTCACTTCGAGTAGGTAGGTCTCCCACGAGTAGTTGAGGATTCGAGTTGATGCCTCCCTGTGTGACTTCCGTTCATCTCGATTTGCCAAACCCCCGGAAGAAACCAGGGATACACACTGAGACAAACGTGAAGGTAAACTAGACATGAGCTATTTGGAATGGAACATGAATCATGTGAAAGGATTCTTCTTGGGACCCACCAGGCGTCGTCAAAATCGACAAAAACTTCGGGTTATCCTCCATGCTCTTCTGGGATTATATACCAAAAAAACAACGGACATGTCGTGACTATAGGAGAGTGCTAATCAAATAGCCTCTTATATCACGTGGTGAGATGTGGCAACCGACATAAAGTTGAAGGGTTGACTTTGCTTTGGCCTAGGCTGTCGAAACTATCTAGTTGAGGATTTAGGTTGGCAGTGTCCCTCAATTAAATTGTTTACAAAAAAGAAGTGCAGTTTCTGATAGTGGAGAAAATGAACGCATTGTCCAAACGGTCACATCGAAGAGCAGCCTAGCTTGCAGGCGGGAATCAACTCGTGCCATTTTTCCACTGTTTCGGAAGCGGATCCATCTGCGAGAGTCGCCGATCCGCCAAGCTAGTTCGGGGCAACTGGGATCTGCCTCATTGAATGGCATCAAAAGCCAAACGGGTGGGCTCCAAATAGAGATGTCCAAAATAAGCGATTGTGTTTTCCTTGAACCCAAAACGTGTGCCAACTCCCGAAACACACCCCCACATCGAAAGAAAGCCACTTGTCTGCCACTCGAAAGGCATGTGGGAAATCAGCATTTGTCATATTTGCCCAAGGCAACCCTGAGTTGTCACTTCATCACAGCTTCTGAAGACTTGTGCTATTGCTCAAAACTCCTCGTGTCTGTCAAGGATCCATCGACAAGAAACCCTGCAACGGGTGTCTAAATTCCTAGCGAAGGGGTTGCTAGCTGAAATCTTGTGATTGGTGGCTCGGACCGGCACTTCTTTGCGCAGACAGCTGCTCACATCAAAGCAGCAAGGAGCCAGAGCTTCTTGCTTTTCCCAAACTCTATAGTTTCATGATAATTATCAGGTGGGTATACACAAATGCTTGAACTGTGCTACGTGTGATGATGCCCATAGGGGTTCATCAAAAGGCCATTATATAGATCACTGAATCCCCGAAAAGCTTTTCGTCAGCAAGAGCTTTGCTCGACTTCGCTCCTATGCTGCTCCGGTTGGAAGACGGTCTGAGACATCCGAATAATCCACGCACGCCATCGCTCAAACGGAGATGCTGCACATCTTGTCCGCAATCTTGCCTCGGCAAGCGGTGTCAGGCCAGAAAGCCGGCAAGACATGCGAGAGAAACAAGCAATGGCAAAGTACAAACACATAAGGAACTATCACGGATCCCCAATTGCTTTTTTGTTCTGCCAACAGTGACTTTTTTCCGGGTAGAGCTTCTGGAAAGTATCACGGCCACTTGGCTATCTGGCATCATTAACAGATCCGTGGCTGGACGATGCTTGAACAGAACGGCTGGCATCACTCTCGGAATCCTGCACATGCACTCAGTGCACGCATCATGTGCTCAAGCGAGAACATAAACGCTGATGCATTCCCCAGCATGGGAGAAATGGATGGAACTTTAGGGCGAAGCATCAAACAAACAGAATAACAAGGAAATCTTTGTCACTGCCCCTCTTTCCAACAATCACGGAAGTGGACAGAGTTTCCCCCCAAGGAACAGTAGTCTTCCAAAACGCTCCTGCCACCTTCCATGATCGGAGGGAGGGTATGTGCCCGATAAGGTAAGCCCTAGGCCCATATCCATCCCTCATAATTGGACATGCAGGTTTTGCGGCTCAAACTGACGCTAGCAGCTGTCAGGGTCGACGAGCAAACTGAATGAGAATCAGGTCAGTCATCCCTGCTTGTTCCATCGAAATAGCAGAATCAATGAGCAAACAGGCTTTCCCTTCGGGTGGATCGCTTGGCAGTCTGCTCCAAATCCCTGGACCCGTATTTAACTCTCACTTGACACATGTTGAGCTCTTTCAACTCATGTTGGCTCACTTATGTTGACCCAGTTTCATTTTTCATTCAGGTTAACCCCGTTGACTTTTGTGGCCCCCTCCAACCTGTTTTGGGCCCAATTCGACCATCTGGGCTTATTTGGACCGCCGTCCCCTTTGGAGCATTCTTCCCCGAAGCAGCCCCCGAGGACCTGAGGACCGGGCCATCGATACGCTTCATGATGCCCTTGAGCTGCGACCCGGGGCCCAGCTCGTAAAACCTCGGATTTCAAGCAGGAACCCGGGAACTCGCAAGAAAGAAGAAGCAAACAATGATCTCGATCCAACGTCACTTTGAGCCGATATGTCCCATATGTGGATGTGGAAACCAGGATCCCAATACCATCCAATATCCACCTTGATGCTTGTGGCCAGTGTATATGCAAAGCAAAGCTTTGCGGCGGAAAGAAATACCACTGTTCAAGTCAAAGGTTGAGAACAACATGGATCACAAGTTGACGATTTTCCCCAGCAACTGTGATGGAACCGTGAAAGGTCTATCCCGAAGAAAACAGAAGCGAAACCATGCAGCCTGCTTTTTGCACCCGACAAAGACAGAAAACAGAACAACGTTACTTACCAAGCCCCATTCTTGGTCGACCCTCAGCAATTATGTAAGTGGATTTCCCAGTAATATGCACGTCATTTGTAAAATATGGATCGTGAAATAGACATGACTTGTCGCAGGATTTTGCTGAGAATCCTCGTTTCAGTCATTGCTTAACATTCACACCGGGGTTCCAAGATGTTCCAAGTTTTTGAGAAAAGTCAAAGCTTGAAACCGGCATGGGAGGTTGAAAGAGATGGCCCCTCCGAGGGCCCCTCCCGGAGTCCCCGAGGCTGCGGCTCTGTGCACCCATCGCGGATGGCATTTTGCATGGACTGCTCCCAAAGCACTGGGCTGACCATCTGATCCGCCAGCGCCTTCACGATGTCCTGGCGCAACCCGTGGCGCGCACCAATGTCCTGTCACATGGTGAGACCATGGATCTAGAAAACGGTTTGGATGTGGCTGTTGTGGTTCCACCCCTGTAGAAGGTTAAAAGAGTACTGCAAGAGTACTAAAAAAGGATCAACAGGGGGAAGAACAGGTGAAATCCACAAAAGGCGCATCCAAAACGGTTTCTAGAATGGATGAAAACAAAGGCCACTTCACCTGAGGCAAAGGATAAACATTGTGAACCCACAAAAAGCAAGCAAGTTTAGGGGACAACCCTTGAAAGGGCGTCTCAACGCAGCACCTGCTTTGCTCGTGCCTTTGGCCCAAAAGGCCTCCGGCGCAAAACCGGACATGTCAACACGTTGCTCTTCAAGGGGTCCAAGAAACGTTCTTCAAATCGAATAATCGCTGAATAATCACGTTCTTCAAACCTTCTTAGCAATGCGGCAATTAGCATGCAAAACCCGGCGTTTGGACATGTATCAACCAGGAGTTGGAGATGGGGGAAGCTGATTTGGCTGCCGGCCTGGGTCGAGCAGTGCGGGCCGATGGCTTTGGCGCTTGCATTGGAATAGACCTCAAGTGCAAAGTCGCCGCAAGCAAAGCTATCCAACTGGCGACGCTGCTTCTGCCATTGCAATGATAGCAGATATAATGCTGCATAATGATTCTGATAATATAGTTGATGCCAATTACGACATGGTGCTGCCGTGGCTGCATGTGCAATGGCCTTAACTGAAAGTAACATTCAACAAGCATGACATTCATGGTCCAACCAACAACAGAAATGAATGCCCATTTACTAACGTGTCCCCATCATGTATCCCACAATGCTCCAACATTGCCCTACAGGTAAGGATCGACCTCGCACTATCTTACTCTCAATAGCATTCCCCTTCTACCACGTTCAATGTTTGCTCTTTGTTGATTCCCTACAACATATTGGTATATATATATAAACTGCTATGCAAAATATGTGCAACGTAACAACATGGTGCGCCGCTCATAGAAGTTCGTGGGTTGCAACAAAGACATTCTCAAAATAGTGTATTTTCCTCGAACTCCCCTGGCGGAAGTAAACCAGCAAGCAACATGGCTGCGACACCAGGATCTTCAAAGTAAAGCCGAACTATTTGCAAAAACACGGAGCTAGCAGGTAGTCAAGCTCCCTAGATTTAAATGAAACTATGACACTCACAGTTGGTTCGCAACCGTAAACGGGGGTGAAATGTAACGCAGCGCAACACGATAGTTTGTTTCCCACGCATGACACCAGGAATCCCCGACAAACAAATCTTCACCCAAAAAAGCGACTGTAATTTGCTCGGTCCTGGTTGTGAACATGACTCAGGAATTATGACTCTTCTGTGAAAGGACATCGTGCATGACTTCATTGTCACTTTCAACGGGATTCCGTTGGTATCACAAATGACAAATAGTGGCCGTTGCGTTAAAGAGAAATAATAACAAATCCATGGTTACATGTGAGGTTGAACCCAACTTGGTTTGCTCGGTTCATCTCTGCTGCTCGTAAATGGATACCCATTCCCTCCAGGATCATCTCCTCAATTTGCGGGGTTGTCAGAATTCGCCGTTTCTGGGCCTTTCCTGTTACGTTCTTCTCGTTCTCCTTCTCAGGTTGCCTTTTGACCCGCGTGAGGAAAAGGGACCGCCTCCGAGAGGGTTTCAACGCTCATGCACCAGGGTGAAAATAGCTGGCAGTCCCGCAGCTGTGCCATCTACTTTCACCTTCCCAACCAGCAAACCTGGTCTAGCCACACCCTTCTTGGGCGCGCTGCCATGCAGCGCGGCGGCATGAGCTTGCTCTTGACCGCCTGGCAAACTGCCTCATGGTTGTGGAAACATGTACACCCCTGGCACCCAAAAAGGGGGGTCTCAAAAGGAGATTCCTGCAAAATCGTGGGTTTCGGGGTTCCATGTCAATCTGCAAGGGAGTACGTAGAGGTCGAAGCCGACGACCAAACTCACCAAAACCCCAGATAATGGATTTCCCTTCAAATGCTTGGGCTAGCTTCCTGTCATTCTGTTGCGTGATTAATTCCTATCACTATTTTGTCACTTTTACAGAGACTTCCTCAGTACCACAGAAGCTGAAACAGGAAGCATGTTCTGGTTTGATTGAAGCCAACGAAATGACACAGAATGGATCCAACACAAACCGATTTACATTGCAAACTGGCAAAAACCCAATCAAAACGCTCATGCAAACGGACTTGCACATGTGCAGAGGAGCCTTAAAAATGACACATTGCTTCAGAGTTTCAGTCTATGTCCAGCTTTCAAAGGTGCTTTTCACCAACTCATCACCTTGGTCTGCTTCTCATTTCAGCGTTGGCTGCAAACATATCGTTGTTCGGCTGCCAACTGATTGTGGTTCCTGCTGGTGGGCAATATGCTCGAAATCTCGGACTGATCCAAGCTGAGCATCCCGAGTTGAAGCCTGGATAGTCCAGTCAATAAGCTCACCTGCCGAAATAATCTACAAATCACCCCAGACCCCACCCCCCCCCCCGAAAGGCCGCAAAGCGCGAAGCAAAGAAGACCCATAATATGTCTGGAGTCATGTGAGCCATGAGGACAACCCTAATCAACGGGTTGTAGACCATATCCCTAGGAATCGCAGGTATTGAAAATAAGGCCTGTTGACCATGTCACATGTATTGTGTGTAAGGGGTATGGGGCGCGCCTTTACACACGTGTATATGGGGGAATCATCATGTACCCCCTTGAATACATAGAGCCTTTTTCGCGGTTGTAGGATCTACCCAATTTCACCTTGGGTCGTGGTTCGGGGGTAGTGAGCCCTCTTAGCTTGTTTCGGGTGCGCAAAACTTGGGGAGTATGTCATCGTCGAGACGTCCCAGAGGGAGTACCCAAGCGTTGCAAATCCGGATCTTCCAATCAGCTGATGTCAAAGCAACATGCCGCAAGGAGCCAATGCCCGGCAAGGAATGCGAGCTTTGAATAAACGTCCGTTCGGAATCTCTGTTCAAACCTTTTTCCAAGGCTGGCTCACATCACAAACCCATCAACAAGTCCGGCAAAAGGGCCTGAATTAAACAAGCCCCTGACAACAGAACGTCCCCAAAGCAGAAGCAACGCGGCGGCAGGACATCTAGCTCCTTAACCAGAATGTTCCTCACCTCGGAGCTCCAGGTTTTGAGGTGGGTATGTGAGGTCGCTTTCAAGTAGAAGGGGGCCCCAACATTCATTTGGATGATGGCATGGAGGGCTCCTCGCCTTGGAATGTGCATTTATCGCTAAGATGCGCCTCAGGGGTTGCGCGGTCACAACAGGTTTTGAAAGGACACCAGCACAATACCCCACACTTGTTTGAGGCAAACGATGGCAATGAGGTGTCCCCCATGTTCGTTTTGGGGAGACCCCTTTCAATCAACCAATACAAGTCACACAGACCAACGCAGCGCGAGTATGTGAAATTACAGGACTAGGACCTGCTGCCCCCTTTTAACTCGAACCCCCCACAGTCATAATCCTGCCTTGGAGATTACGGGGCTACAGCGGGATATGATCTTCATCTACATTGACTGTTGGTGAGTAAGCGAGCGAGGGAGCGAGTGAGTGAGTCAGTGAGTCAGTGAGTCAGTGAGTCAGTGTCTCACTGAGTCAGTGAGTCAGCGAGTCAGTGAGTGAGTCAGTCAGTGAGCGAGTGAGTGAGTCAGCTAGTGAGTCAGTCAGTGAGTCAGTCAGTCAGTCAGTCAGTGAGTGAGTCAGTGAGTGAGTCAGTGAGTGAGTGAGTGAGTGAGTGAGTGAGTGAGTGAATGAGTGAATGAGTAAATGAGTGAATGAGTGAGTCAGTGAGTGAGTGAGTGAATGAGTGAGGGTGAGACTGTGAGTGTGAGTGCGAGTGTGAGTGTGAGTGAGAGTGGGTGGGTGGGGGAGTGCGTGAGTGAGTGAGTGAGCGAGCGAGTGTGAGTGAGTGTGAGTGGGTGTGAGTGAGTGTGAGTGTGAGTGTGAGTGTGAGTGTGAGTGAGTCAGTGAGTGAATGAGTGAGTCAGTGAGTCAGTAAGTCAGTGAGTCAGCGAGTCAGCAAGTCAGTGAGTCAGTCAGTCACTGAGTCAGTGAGTCTGTGAGTCAGTGAGTCAGTGAGCCAGTGAGCCAGTGAGCCAGTGAGTCAGTGAGTCAGTGAGTCAGTGAGTCACTGAGTCAGTGAGTCAGTGAGCCAGTGAGCCAGTGAGCCAGTGAGTCAGTGAGTCAGTGAGTCAGTGAGTCAGTGAGTCAGTGAGTCAGTGAGTCAGTCAGTGAGTCAGTCAGTGAGTCAGTCAGTCAGTCAGTGAGTCAGTCAGTGAGTCAGTCAGTCAGTGAGTCAGTCAGTGAGTGAGTGAGTGAGTGAGTCAGTGAGTGAGTGAGTGAGTGAGCGAGTGAGTGAGCGAGTGAGCGAGTGAGGGAAGGAGTGAGCCAGCGAGCGAGTGCGCGAGCGAGTGAGGGAGTGAGTGAGTACCCGTCATGGTGATCTGGTAAGTGGACCCAATCTGCTTTCACAATAAATTGCGATTCCCCCTACCTTCAGTGGGAGGGAGGTAGGGACCCCACTTCTGCTCATCCAGTTTTCCCTATAAAAGGAAGTGCAGCTGTCACCCTCCCTCCCCGAATTCCACTTTCAAAGGGCTTCCTTGGAACAAGGGGCATCTGCCATCTCCGGGGTGTGGAAGGCCCCTGACAGCTTCAGCAAGGTGCATTGCCTGGCCGATCGATCGCCACAGAAAACCGAATCCAACAGCAGTTTGAGACACACCCATATGCCTGGAGAACTAGTCTCTGCTCAAAATACAAACATTTGTCCCGATTGGCACAAGGGCAGACATTTGGTTTTACTAGCGGAAATGAACAAAATAAGCCCAAGGGGTGCCCCCGACAGCAGGTCCTGAACATATTGTTGGCAACCCTGCATCACTTTGGAGCAGGGTTGCTAACCCCCGGTGAGTTGACGTGAGGTTAGCAACCATATGGGATCTAATGGGAACATGATTGAGGCCCCTGCGCTGTTGTATCGAGCTTTTCCATGTTCGGACCAAATACTGGGAGCTTTTTGACAAGTGAAATGGTACACCCAGTGACTTTTGGTTCTCGCATGGCGGTCGCATGGTAGAAGACTTATATACCCTTATCCACGCCCCTTACTATATGTAATACATATATATATATACATATTTATATAGTATATGTGACCCATAAACCAGGCCGAACCTGTTGGAAAGGCCGATGAGAACAGCGCACATCAAAAACCAGGCCGGGCCCACAGGGCACCTGCCGCCTGCGCCTTCTCCATGAAGGTTTGCACCGCCGCAAGGCTTCCCGACACCTTGAAGACCCGAGACCCGAAGTCCCGAGCGAGGCTTCCCGACGCGAAAAAAAGGACCAGGAAATTGAAGGTGAACCTTTCAAGGAATCTTTGAATACGGCCCGATTTGGGGAGAGGGGAGGATGTTTTTTCATTTCCAAGTTCTGACCATGCTTCATTTCAAAACAAGCTGCTTCTTTGGGTGTTTGCTGGTTTTCTGATCTTTTCTGGAAAGAAGGATCCCCAAGCTATGGCCTTCTCAGGCAGATCTATCCGGCCAAATCATAACGAGCTCACTGATCCGGTTTGAAGCGGGCTCACCCTTGATGAAGGTCCCCTACTTTGGGATGCTGCGTTCCCGGCTTGTGAATAGCAATTCGTCCCGATCCATTCAAACACACCTGGATAGCCGAAAACATCAGGGATGGTTCCCCCCCCAAAAAAAAACAACAAAACCTTTCAGGAGAGGTTTTCATGGACCTCAAGTTCCAAGAGGGCTGCGTTTCTGGATCTATTTGTGATCCCCTTAGAGAGAATCAAGGACATGAATCCTTTCTGTGATCAACCTGCAGGTGAGTCACAATCAAACTTGTTTTCTGGAGGCATGACCCTCTTGGCGGTATTATTGTCAAATACACATCATGTACTGAACATCCCAAGTAATCAGATTTCAAAGGTCGATGGCTGTCCTTTCTGGAATGTCTATCTTTGAGTTTCAAGCTCGGAACCCGCTTGTGCGTGCTCGGCTGATCATCTAGCCAGAAAGTGAGAGTGGCGTAACTCCAAAGAAAAACAGCTATTGTAATTGTAAATTCAAGGTTCTCGCACTGGCTTGCTCGGCTGGTCGACTCTGTGCAGAATGCAAATCCTGGAAAACCAAATAGAAGCAACTAGTGCAGTTTCTAGGAATCACCGGTTTGCTGACTCACTGGCGCGCCTGGAGACTTTGCATAGTTGCTATGCAGTCAAATGCATCGTAATCTATAACTTCAGCTGCCCAGCCCAATCAACAAGCTGGCTCACTGGCTTGCTCAGCTGGTAAACCATCTAGAGCGTGCGAACCGAACCTTTGAAATCAAGAAGGACAACAGCTATTGAAATATCAAAGAGAAAACGCAAGTTCGCTCACTCGATGGATTGATTAGCTGGATGTCTTGCTTGACACTTAATAGGCGCAAGTCCACTAGGGGAAGAAACAAAAAACGTAATGCCGGTTCCTGCGTTGGCCGCACCCCTATTCATGCTAGGATTTGTCCACTACCAACCTGTAGTAACCCAAATCTTGATTGCCTCTCGAGTAAGCCGCAGTCAACCCAAACCCGACGTTTTATCCACAACCGACATACCCGAAGTGGCTTTATTGTGTTTTGGGCCTTCAGGGGTTGGTTGGTGTCAAGAGCCCTTGAGGCACCAGCCTAACCCCTTGCTTTAATGTCAAGCTTTGCCCAATTTGGGCCAGGCATTTCGAGATTGCGAGGGGAGTTCAGGGCTGCACTTTGGGCGTCGGTTTCCCCTGTTAAGACTTTCCCTACCTTGGGTTCAAAGTATAGAGCCCATTCTAATTATTCAGGCGCTTGCGACTGAAGTGCGCAGTGGCTCCAGCTGCAAAACCACACTTCTTCTCAAATGGAGATTTGCCATGTCGACCCTGAGATCTTCTAAGAAGGTTTGACACATTCACCTTTGAAAAGGCCGATGGGGTGAATTGCCTTCAAATGCGCTGATGTCGAGAACATAGGGAGATGGAAGGGCTTGGCGGTCGTAACCTGCTACATCATTTGTTTGAGCTGGTGTTGAGGTTTCATGTACATCCTCAAGTGACTGGCAATGAAGCAAGTCATGCAACGCAATTCTTGCCGGGCCTAGCTCCACCCGTCTCTCACGGTCAATCTGACACATTTAGTCATGATGGGCATGATAGGAGTAAACATGAGTAAATTCAGTAAATTATTAGAAAATAGCCAGCCCCTTTTTGGGCTCGCCTCAAATCCTTTGGGCCCACGCCGAGAAGGCGCGGGAGAAGAGGCAGGCGGCGATCTGGCAAGTCTCGCCCTTGCCTGCGCTTCCTTTGCCTCAGTGCACGCCGAAGAAAAGTCGGAAGGAAGCCAGCGGAACCAATCTCGTCTCTTGGTTTGCCGCCCAAAAACTAGCGTTGTACAAGCGTTTCTCCAAAAGGTACCAAAACGTCGGTGCCCTTTTGGGGATCTTTTGCAGAAACGACGGGGCAACGCTCGTTTGTCGTTTGGAGGATGTGTGCACCAGTGAAGTCAGCTTGCCAAGAATGTGAGCCCAGAACTGGGAACGAGCGAGAGAGCGAGCGAGCGAGTCAATGATAGCAATTTCCAAGCTTGTCAAACGGAGGGCGTGGAATGAATAAACGAAAGAAGACAATAAAACAAACGAAACAGAGCAAAGGGTAAACAAACATGACAAACCAGAATAAACAACGCCGGAAGAGAAACAGAGGTCAAAAGAAACAAAGACAACACATGAATAAAAAACATAACAAATAAATACGTAAGAATGTAGATTGTAAATGTACGTATACATACCTGTACAGTAGAATGGTAAAGACAGACAGACAGGCACACAGACAGACAGACAAACAGACAGACGGACGGACGGACGGACGGACGGACAGACTGACAGGCAGAAAACTGACAAACAGAAAGACAGAACGACAGAAAAGCAGAATTAACTACAAACATGGAGAGGGATATAATGAACAACTTTTCTAAACACAGAAATAAAACATAATAAATAATAGACTCGATAAATGAGTAAAGACAGAAAACGAAAACCAAACAGAAACACATAAAGAAATAATGAGCAAAACAAGAACAAGCACTAAAAAAGAAAAAAGAAAGAACGAAACACGTAAATAGTTATGTGTTTCTTGAACATAAACAAGTACAACAACCATAAAAACAAACACAAACAAACCCACCGGCAACTAAACAGATGCAGAAACACGTAACACATAAGAGAACGAAAGACACAACGACATTTACAAATTAACGGATAAATGTCATCAGAGGAAACCCGTCATCTGAAACCTAGAGGTGCGTCAACTTAAAGCACTGGGCATGACAACTGCCAACCAAGAAGCAATGCTGGATTCCGATTTGCTGGAGGTGTCACCTCCCTGCATGTGGTTTCTCCACGGCCGGGCCGAAGGTGTCACTGAGTTCGAAAAACATATTCCGATCATTACCATTACCAATTTGTGCGTTGTTGGCTCAGGAATTGTCTAGCACAACTCTTGGGCAGGCGTAGTCGCACTTGCGTTTGGTAAGGCTGGAGTTCGGGCCGGAGAACTAATGGTGGTGCAGGGCAAGGGTTTACTTGATGCCTGCTTGCTTGCACCTTTCTTGGAGTTGGTTTGATTTTCTCCCCGTCTAGAAGAAAATAATTGGGAGGGAGGGTTCCCCGACGTCTCGCGGCAATTGAATGATGGTCGACTAAAAATTGTCTTCCGGGGAGCTGGTGTGGCAAAACAGGGTCCCAGGCTCGAATCCCCCCTGCCGGCTCTTTGCTGGTTCCGCCTCCTTTTGTGTTTGCATCCGTTTTGCGAAAACGTTGAAAACTACCGTGTTTGTTGGCAAAATATTGGCGAATGAAGGGGAAATGCAAGGGCAGTGCAGGGAAAATGATGGGGGCATGAAGGGGTCAGGAAGTGGAAATGACAGGAAAGCAATGGGAAATGAAATGGAAACGAGGGGAACTGAAAGGTGAATGGGGAATGAAAGGGAAACAAAGGATGAGGAAATCAGAGGACACCAAGGGAGATGTAGGGAAATGACTGGCAATGAAAGGGACATACATGGAAAATGAAGCGGACATACCGAGAAAATGACGGGACATGAAAAGGACATGAGGGGGAAATCAATGGGAAAGCCAGTATTAAGAAGACAATTCAGGGGTCCCGAAGGGGCAGTGCACGGAAATCGAGGCAACTCAGGGGACCATGACGCGGCCGGGGGGGGGGGAGGCAGAGACACTGGAGAGGAGGGAGGGAGAGAGAGAGAGAGAGAGAGAGGGAGAGAGGATGGGGAGGGGAGAGAGAGCGGGAGAGAGCACGAGGGAACAAAGGGGGGAAGGGAGAAGAGAGAGAGGAGAAGGAGAAAAGGGAGAGGCCAATGTCGGCGGAGTGAGCCGGAGGCTCTTAAGTATAGTATGTTGGCAGACATGTGAAACCAGCGCCAGTTCGACAAATGCGGGGTTCTTCTTCAGATCCTTATCAAAAGCTCCTTTGCAAGCATCAAGCCACACAGGGGCAACTCCACTGAAACTTGACACCACAAAGGTATCCCGCTATGCCTTACACATGCTGGACAAGCGTGGGAAGATCGGCAGCCCTGTGTGGAGCCGTGTAAGTAGCCGCAAGCTGCGGCTGCAAAGTACTTCGCCCAACTTGTATAGCTACCATGCATTGTTTTGCGAACGATGGATACCAACCCGTCGACCCGTCATGTTTTCGCAAAGCACAGGAGGATCAAAGATGCTGCCCGATTTCCTTTCCTGTAACATGCTCCACAAAAGGGAAGCCCCGAGTCCCCTGGCACTTCTTCTCCACTTCGGCCTTTTCGAGGCCTACCACCAGGCACATGCCCTGCGCCTGGCCGCGGAACGAGCCTCCTTTCACTGTCCTTGCCTGACGTACTTTGAACCCTGAAAAGCAACAAACAACACCAAATCCCATTGGGTCAAACAGAAGCAAACGAGGGTTGGGCCTGTTGTTGTGGGACTGCTTCAAACGCTGACCTGCCTTGGTTACGACTGGGTGCCAATTCATCAGGAAGCCAATGATTCAAACTTGTTGCTCTTGGAGGCGGCTTTAACTCAACTCGCCATCCGTCTTGCCAAACTCAACCATGTGGAGCGTCATAATATTGGCAATCAATCACCCACTGTCTATGGTCCAAAGGGAAAGCGCGGGAACTATGTATTTTCCGAACCCACAATTTAACTCCCAGTTTCCCAACGGAAGCCAGGTCCTTTCTGGATTACTATCAGGGGCTGGATGATTACAAACACTATTCTCCCATGACAAATGACGATTGCTTCATAGTACCGCATGGAAGAGGATGGGTTTGACCTTGACTCACTTATCGCCCGCTTGAAGTAGACTTGATGGGACCCCGAAAAAAAAAGCCTCTCTCATCTCTCGTCCTCTCATGTCCCCACTAACTGGTTTCTGTCATGTAGTTTTTGGGGGTGATTGATTTGGTCGTCCGTGGCCAAAGGGGCAGTGCGGCGAAAGGCACTGCATGCAGAAAGCGGGTTTGTTGCCCAACTGCCTCGACCCCTTTAGCCGAGCGGAACAAACTTCCAACCGAAAATCCAATCGGAAAGCGCAGACCCCGCAACCTCCAATGGTCCAAGCCTCCCCGCAGCTCCCGGCCCATGGCCTTGGACCCGGGCCGCGCCCCAGACACCTCGAAGTCCATTGCCTCCGCCCTGGCCTGGCGAAGGGCGAGCGGGGCCGCCAGGAAGCTCAAGTTGCAGTCTCTGGAACCCACAAGGTTGTGGTTTTCCTCAACCAAACGGGCTACTTGGGCGGACAAAGGGGGGGGGGTTGGGGTCTTCCCAAAGAGGACATCAAAAGGACAGGTGGAAGCCCTCTAGACGGTCCCGGAGTTGGCATTCAAATGGATTGTAACCCGGTTGCAATGGTGCACAAGGGCACACGGGGCCTCAACTGGGATTTGGTTAAGCATCTAGCCAACTCCCAGGGTGTTAAAGAAACTCCCCTGCAACCCAAGATTTCATCAAAGCCCCCCTCCACTCCCAGGAAAGGCTCCCAAAGAAAAACCTTCTGAAAACGGGTCCAAGTCTGCTGTGTCTTCATTGCTATGCCTGCACCAAGTCCTTTTCTGTAGCTTTCTGCGAAGCATAAATTATTGTTCATCTTTTTCAGACCCCCTGCTCCTCTTCAAGGCGGGGTCCTTGTGTGCCACCGTGCTTGTCCCATAACTCCAAGCTCCTTTCCGCGATTGTATGCCAGCAGCTCGTATGGGAGCTGCTGAGATGAGAGCCCTCCACCATCCCAGTTCGTCATATCTGATGATTCGGGGGATGATTGTTTCCTGTATCTCCGCTTGAACATCTTGCTGGCACTGCACCCCTCCTGTGAGTGTGATGGGGCTGCATTTCCTATCACCATCCCAGCTTGAGAGACTCAACAAATCATAGCTCCCTAACCATATTGTCACTACCTCGAGTGGTCAGCAACCCTTGCTGCATCAGAACCATCATTCTTCATCTCCTCTAGATGCATTACAAGCAAAGTTCTCACAAGGAATTGTCTGCCGGCGTTTCACCTCTTCTAGCTGACAGTGACCAGGGTTTGCCCGCAACCATGTGTAAACGGTTCCACTAAAAAACATGCCACAAATGCGACTACTAGGATCATTGCAGTTACTGTGTTCAGGATGGCAGGAACTGCTGCCATCCCGAAAAAATACAATGGTATGCCAAAGGTATTTACAACGCTCAAATGTTCTCTGCTCCTTGTAATGTTGGCATTCAACCCCCGGACCTTCTCATGCAAGCTGCATGGCGGTACCCACCACCACCACCACCACCACCACCACCACCACCACCACCACCACCACCACCACCACCACCACCACAGCTTAATGGCAATTCACCACCAGTGTTAGCAGGCCAACAAACAATTGACTGTGCGGTTGGTTCCCACCTACCACAAGCAGGAGCACAAATAACAACAAGTAACCAACAGTACAGGCTGGGCCTCGCTCCTAAGCATTTGGAAGGCCGTTTTAGTGGTGGCAGACCAAATTTCCATCATCTACCGTTCGGGGGCTGGGGAGGGTCTCCAGCCATGTTCAACAACTTTGGCCCGCCTTGATCAACCTAAGGCCCGTCTCAAAGTCGAAAACCCCGGCGCAGGTCAAAGCCGCAAACTCCCCAACCGAAAGGCCTCGGAGCGCAAAGCGAGCCGAAAACATATTTTTGGATGATCGCCGAAAACGGAGCCCAGAGTGACCAACTTCGTGTTGTGTTTGGGTTGGTTCATATTTGATCAATTATTTAGTTTGACTGGTGCTTTCATTGCTGTGCGGACAATTTGTTTGTTGGTAGTTTAGTGGTGGGCAACTGAGTTCAGGGGCACTCACACAAAGGGGCGCCTCATGTCCCCTGTTTACATCACCCCACCGAACGAAACCGCAACAAGGAAGGTCCAAAGGTCATGGTTAGAATCATCAGCACACCCCAACCTGGCTCGTAAGGCATATTTAATCAAAGCCTGGGATCAATGAAGTCTTCCACAAGCCAGCGGTAAGCAGAAGGACGTGTTGCCGCATCTGAACTGCCATCGCGAGCTGATCAACTTCAATCGTTGCTGAACTCCTGGGCTCCGGAATGCTCCGTAGATCACTTGCAGCCAAATCCAAAACAAATCCAACATCAAGGCGGTATGGGGGCAAAGAGCAGCTCGGGCTGAAGATAACAATTTGAACCACCGAACAACCCCAAGGACCCGCCCTTTGGGGACAGAAACAAGATGTCATTGTGTGTGTGAGTGCTAGCTTTGTTCAGAAGTTTGGCATCATACCCACTCAAACTAGCTGGGAATGCTGCGGTATGGGGATCGAGCATTTTTTTTTGGGGGGTTCTCCCCTCAGCCACTCTTCCTTTTCCATCGGATCGCAAGCGGTGGGAGATCAGCTAAAGAGGCCCATGGGGCCCTTTCAGCGATCCAAAGCCGCGAACGCTGCAGTCACAAGCAAGCTGTTGTGCCGAGGCAAGCCGGCAGCAGGGGTGCAGCCAGATTTCGAAGCTTTCAAGATCGGAAACCAACAGGTGTGTCAAAACAAGAGGTGTAGATGCTGCTGTGTACTCCAGTAAGCATGACAGTTGTAGGTCAAGTGTCTGGAACGAAGGAAGCTTAATTTGGTCATCTGAATATGGGGAAGTGGAGCTGGGCCCCTGGGCAGGCGGGTCGGGCACGCGGAAGCAAGCTTCCGAAAATTATCGGGCCGATCGATGGATTTGGGTTTCGGGCTTCATCAAGAACGGTTTGTCTCGCACTAAGGGAACGTCAACATGTGTGGTTCATTTCACCAACCCTCAAAGGCTATCCACAAAAACACATATCCAAACAGGTGTTCAAATGAGACCAACCGATCGGAGGGCTGTACATTCATGCACTGCCTCCAAATTCGATCTCGCGGGGATTGGAACACTGCTCACGTGATCTTCTTGTATGCCTTATCCCGGAATACATCCCCATTCTGCCTGGGATCCTTGTTTCCACAAAACTGCAGAAGCGACTGGATGTTGAATGTGTTTGAAAGAATGGGAAATCAAGGCCCTAGACTTGAGTGTCTGTTTCAATTGTTTGGGAGTCAACTCAAAAGGGGGCTTTCCGATCAATTATATACTCCCTTTGGCTCTTGTTGGTGTGGCCTCGAAAAGGAGCCAATCCGGTTGCAAGGACCCTTGAAGTGGTCGGTTGAAAGGCTTGTTGCCTTGATTGGAGAGTCCGGGTATTGCAGGGGTCTGGATTGGGTCCGGAGGTTATCCGGGGGTCATGACCCTTGGGAAGCTAAAGCCGGAACCCGAGCCAGCTGTTCTTGTTTTTTGTTTTGTTGGGGGGGAGGGGGGGGGCGGAGGTGGTGGTGATCAAAGAAGCCACAGCTGGCTGCAACGTAACAAAAAGAGTCGTGGGTCCAGTCCTGCTTCATGTCCTCCCAAAACCTTCGCTCACCTAGATTGGATCTGCACAAAGTTGGGAAGAACACGCGTGTTTGTGAAAAGAAGATCCGCCCTTTGCCAAACACTTTGCATCCCCAAGGCTCTTTGAACCGTCCTGCACTGGATTATTATCCTAGAAGCATTGGGTGATTATGAAAGCCAAACTGAGTTAGCTTGGAGTTTTGAGTCGGAACCTACAAGCCACCGCCTGCTTTTCGTGCAAGTTACTATAGTTTGTGGTTGATTTAAGCTACTTGCATCATCTCAACCTCCAACTGCAAGAACCTGCCTGCCCATTCATCCATACATGATCCAAATTTGGCACTCGGAAAGCCAATTCCCCCCTGTCCATACGTTACGTAGGTAGCAGGTGTTTTCATCTTGGAAAGAAAGCTGCCTCAGCTTTTGCGCCCCAAACACGAATATGTCTTATGATTATGGCCCATGTTTAGTGAATGTAACAAAGTAACAATGCAACACGTGTTCAAATGAGACCCCGACGGCTGGGATGTCGCTATTCCGCTCCAACCCCCGAGTCACGCCCCACGCCCGTGGTGTTGCGCAGGATGGACATCCAGACTTGGTCCATACCTTCGGGGGCAAAAGGATTGTAAGAGGTCGGATTCCCTTCAGTTTCGGTGAATCACATGATTCGTCAAACAAAAAACATCTATAGTTGGTCTAGACTTCTATGGATGCCAATGTTATCTGTCTGAGTGAATAACAGCAATTCATCAACAGGCTATAAGCAGCTTCAGGTCAACTACAATTCAGACACACACACATCCGAAACAGAAAACCTCCAAGTAAGATGTCTTCATCATGAGCAACGTCGCAAACCAACTGTTGCTAAGTCCCTTATGATTTGCCCAGAAATGAAGGACTTGCCAAGGGCGGTGATTTGCTCTCTTGCTCTGTTGAGCGATTGTTTACCCAGCGCGATCATGGGCAAGGATTTTAGGACATTTAGTTGTCCCCCATCTCCTCAGTAAACCAACAAACAACTAAAAGTTAATTTGTCAGTCGTGCGCAACTGAGGTGGTGGCACAGGATGCCTAGGTCTCAAACTGCGGCTTTCAAATAAACACCCAAAAATGCCCAATGGTGTCACTCTCAAAAACAAGAATCAGTCTCCTAAAATGGCAACGCTTTTGGTTTGCCTTTAGACTACCAACCAAAAGGCAGGGCTTCCTATATTCTCACACCAAAGCAAACTCACTTACATCTGGCCCAAAGGTGAGGTTTGAACCACCCAAAGAGATTTTTTACGGATGCCGCACGCCTAAAAGTCCAATGCTTGCGAGTAAAACCAACCAGTCCGGGCGAGGCGCGTGCCAAGAGTTCCAGCGCCCTTCGCCTCCCTCCAGCGCGGACTTGGGCTTCCAGTGCCAGGCGTAGGCCCAAGTCATCACAGTCGCAGTCACCGAGGGCCAAGACCTCGCCACGGAACCCCAAAGAAGTGGACCTCGAAAGATTCTGGACCCCAGAAATGACTCTCTCAAAATCACGGAGCCCATCATGTTTGTTGCTTGCCTTTCGGGTTTCCTTTGAAACTATTCGAACAAAGTGTCCCCTGCTTTGAGACAGAACCAGGAGAGCGGTTGGGTTGGGTGTGTATATGTGTGTGTACGTATGTGTTGTTTATTAAAACAACTTTTTCATGTAAACATGAGCATAACGTTGCATGAGGTGGATTCAAAAAAAAAGAAAACATACCAAATGCATCGCCAGTTGCTGAGAGGGAGTTCAATCGAAATCCGAAACCCAAAAGGTGCTGCTAAAGCTAAAGGCCCAGATGGCCACATGGTGGTTTCTTCCCAGACTGTGACTGTAGGTAAAGTGTCCGGACAAGAAGCAGCAATTGGGAAACCTAGAAAGAGAGCGAACGGCTTTCTGCCCATGAATTCTACGACTTTTAAGCAGGACCTGGAAAAAATGAAACAAAGTGAACAAAGCGGCACAACAAAAGCTGCAACAAACCACATCACCTCCCAACAAGTCTAAAAGGAAAAAGGAGAACACGGCACAACAAGAAGCAGATACACTATTTACCCCCCCAAACAAAACAACAGCAAATAGCAACAAAAGGCAAAGGGAAAAACGCGAGACTGGTTGCGGCCTGGCAAAGGGGTCGGGCCATTTCGCACTTCATGCAGCGTTCTCTATGCTAAATTGCGGATTGGAGGGGGGGGGGGGGGGGCGGCAAAAGGTTTCCAATGTGGTCGGGTGCGACGGCCAAAGAAAAAGGAGTAATTCACCAAGTAAGATACACCTCTTAAATCGGGAATATGGACATTCTGTGCCATTTCACTCACGGGTCCGTGGCAACTCGCTGCCAATTTGCCCACACCTGATCGGTGGATTGGATTGTGAATTGGACACCTTCACTTTGCAAGCTGAACCGTGAATCGAGGAACCCCCAACCATTTCGGGTAGTCCCCTTCTTTTGCAGAAACAGAAAAAGCGCATGGCTTTCTCATCCTTCCAAATGAACATCCTCTCGCGTTCAACAAACGAGACAACCAACCCAGGTTGAATAATTGTCCCCTTCAAGTCCCTGCATAAAGGTTCAAACTGTTTGCGCTACCTTGAAAGTCGTCTCTTCTGTTGGGTCCCCAAGCAGTTGGAGGAATGGGAGAGTAAGATTCATCTTTGGGACCAATGACTTCACTTCAGCCAACACCGGACAGCCAAAAGATCACCAAAAGATCAACAGGTCATTTGGCTGTGGGCACGTGAGCAAAGTCAGTTTGCCAAACAAAAACATGTGGCACGAAAAAATACCGCCCAAACACAGAGTCATAGAAATCATTGCGATTGGCCCCCTTTTTCGGGGATGCAGCTGGGAAAGGGTCCTTTGTGGAGAGGTTGGTTTCTTTGGCTTCCGTAACACAAGAGCCAGGGGCCCAAATAAACCCAAACTTGCGGACTTTTGTCAGGTGTGGGGAGCAGGTCTCCCTCTGACTGATTCCTCAAGTTGTCTTGTCCTGGCATTCCCTGGCAAAACAAAAAATGTTGCCCCACATCATGGGATTAACCGTATGAACCAATCTCCGGTGGCACGCACAGCCAACCACCCACCCATTAAGCGGCAGAAAAAGGGAACCCTAGGCACCTGCTGCCAGAGGCCAGCGGAGTGGCAGGCAGCAAGCAGCGCGTTGAAGCTGATGTCGTCCGCCTCAAAGTGAAGGCCTCTGCCTCGTTTCATGGAACCTGGCCATCTTCTAGTGGCTTTCACATTGGTTGGGAGGCTTCTACCTCGAACCAAGGCTTCGTACAGGGACATGCGCCGGTTTGGGCCTACACCATTGGCTTGCCACCTATGGCTAAGAGGAGGCGACATTTCACAACCCGGAAACCAGGGATTCCTTTGCAAGAACCTTCATGGGTGATGATGTGAGGTCCCTTTCATTGGACTTCGCCCGGGCTGCTGCCCACGCCACAACAACGCGGTGTTTGGAGCGGGGGGCAAGGAATCCACCTAACAGCACGGCAGGAATCAAACACGCACCCCCCTATCTATGTTGGAACCGAACCAATAACTTCCATATGAGTTTGTCTCTGAACAAGGAACCCCCAAACCACTGGCTTCCCTCTTGATTGCCCTTTAAGCAACCCAAAAAGGGTTCCCCTAAGGATTGGGGATTCTCGCTGGGCGCCCTGGTTTGATGGTGGTCGACATGCTGCCCCTGGCATGAGCCGCAGCTTGGTGCTGCACAGAACAGTGCAGACGTTTCTATGTCTGCCACATGGTTGTTGTCTTGTGGGCAGCCTGCCCCTTTTCGTTGAGAGGCGTTTCACCCTTTGGGCTCTGATGAGCCATGCACTCGGTCGTATGACGGCATGTCTTACGTACCAGCGCAGCCGATCGAGGAAGCGCCACGTGTCAAAAGGGTTCCCCTAAGGCAAACACCCTCATATCTACCCAGGCTTTGATTGTGACACATGTTCCTTGAAAAACAACAAGCCAAAGAGAGACAGGGTTTGCATTCCGCACCACACCCGACTTACCCCAGCAGGACCTTCCAGCCAAAGACTTGCCTTGGCCTAGTGGATGTCTGTTCAGCGTGGCAGGCTCCCACCCAGTGACCCTGATAGAAACAAAGAACCCTTTTGGGGTTAACCATTCGCAGCAGGGAACTCACCGGTGCCACTGAACAACTTGGCTGCTCGGGGGTACATCCAGCTTCGGAATATGGCATCACCCCCTAACGGCCCTAACGGAACAAATGAAGCTGAATGATGCTGAATGTAGGGAATGGTTGGGCATCTTCCCAGATTCTGGCAACCTTTGAACCCACCTAAACCCGCAAGATAAGTGCACTCTTGCTCTTCCGATGTTTGGTCGCATTACGAGGGCAGTCTCCGAAAGAGAAACCGAGACACAGGGTATCTTAGTCAAGGGTCCTGGCAACGAAGGCGCTAGAAAACCTCGCCCCATGTTCTTTCGTTACTGGGGACAAAGCGACTCAGATTTCCGGTGGCCCAAAAAAATGTGCCACGTCCTTTCGGCAACGGTTTCCTCTTGGTTTGACAAATAAGACCTCCTTTTCCTTTTGGGTTTCCCTGTTGCAAGGCGTTGAGGTGTTTTTTTTACTAGCCCCGGCTTTTTACTAGCCCCGGCTCAGCACAACCAAAGAGGTTGGCTGGGGGTTGATGGCCGCATCCCCGGCATCCCCAGCATTTCCGGTTTTGTGTCAGGGCTGCGTATTGGGCATGACTTGACGATAGCTGGCAGTTGCTCCGGCCGCATCGCTAGCAGTACTGACCTCACTGGCTGGCGATGCGACCGGCCAGCCCGAGCAACTGTCAACTACCATCAAGTCATGCCCAATACGCAGATGCTGGGGATGCCGGGGATCCTTTCCCCCAACCCACCAACCAACCAACCAACCAACCAACCAACCAACCAACCAACCAACCAACCAGTTAAGCCCCGAGCCGGGGCTAGTAAAAAAAATATCCGGTTCCGTTGCAAGGATGTTGACAAAAAGGTGTTGTTTTTTTCTCGGGAGGGACTTAAAGCATGACTAAACTCCGCCAGTTCTCCCTAACATTCTTGGACTTTTCCAGGCCTGGCTGAGCAACTCCCTTTTTAGTTGTAAAAGGGGCCACCCACCCCCCGCCGATTGTACCGATTTAGGTCCAAGTTCCAGGTTTGAGCTTCCAGGATTCGGCTTCGAATCAGAATCGCTCGCCTCGAGGCTCTTCTGGTATGCCAGTCGGCTGAGCTGCAGGCTGCTGCGCCATCTCGCCTCATAAAGTGGCTGGTGAACCTTAAACAAGTGTTGTTGACTCTTTTGTTTGACCATACACATTTCGCCAAAGGCATCCTCCAGTTGCTGGGGATAAAAGCAACTGGCGACCCTGGCTTAAGCTTTGACTTTAAGGTTTGTAACGTCCAGGCAGATTTCATGTTTGTTGTTCAATGATACATGTGTAATTGTTCGAGCCATTCTTGCTGCTTGTCATGCTTTCATGTTTGCTCCTTGATCTTCTAGACCTTAGGTTTTCCCACTATCTTTAGGAACCCTACCAATACCGTGACATGGGAGCTGAAGATCTCAAATACCCAAACAAGTGCATTAGCGAACGCTGTAAATCTGCCAATTGATGCCAACCGGAAAAGGGTGCCCTCCAAAAGCCCCACAAACACACACCCTTAGGTTAAGGAGAAGTTACCTAGGCCCAAGGATTACAGATATCTGTGTGCAATTCCACGTCCATATGGGTTCAAGACACTTAAGCAATAGTTTAAAGGGTACCCTTTTGCTGCGTGGTCTCAAAAACAACCCCTCCAAATGAGGCAAATGAGGGCCCCTCACAATGGTCGCTTTTGCTTTGGTTTCACTTTAAAACCAACCGAAGTTCCAAAAAGACGAGCCACCCGTCTCCATGGCGAGTTGCGGCCTTCTCCGTGGCCGACAGCGCCGCGTTCAGGGACACGACATCTGGCTCCAGGCCCACGAAGGGCGCGTGGTGAGCCGATGCCGCAGAAGTGGCTTCCGGCCTAAAGAAAACCACGGGGCCCGCTGCCCAAACCGAGGGCACCTTTATTGATCTGTGTCGCTTTCAATTCACTTCCCTATCAAACAGACCAAGGAAATCTGACATAACAGTTGATGAAATATGGTTCCCTCTCTATTTACTTCTCTATCATCTCTGGTACAACCAATCAATAAGTTGGAGACTAGAAATTGAAAGACAAGAACATAATACATATTAATATATATATATATATGTATATTCTTGCTAAACAAAAAAAAGGTAACTAACCATATTGTCAAAAATCATGGGCTTGTCACCTGGGCTCATCCAAAAACGACAAAGGAACAATTATATATAAGTTGTGTTTTTGATTTCAGGCCTAAATGGCATGCCTTGAAACACCCACATTCACATTGGGACAACGCCACTGTTCAAATGCCAAGGCAAATGTGCTCTTCGACCAGTGGAAACATGCAACACAAGCAAGCACGCATACCTGCCATGATTTGTTGCACAACATCAGAAATCCTGACAACCTGATCAGGCTTGATTCTAATTCCCATGCTGAGCACCTGGAGGATGCGAAATTGTGTCACAGCGCTGAGCCTAGATTCGGCCTTGTGCTGTGTGCCAAAAAAGGAGAGATGGTTTTCTCACGGAGTAGTGGTTGCCCTGGACCCAGACCTGAGCGGCCATGCACCCGCTTGTCGGTAGCTGATTCAAAACGGACACTCCAAACACAATGACAAGACAAGGCACGCTGACTGTCTGGGTCTCTAACTAATGGCTCGAAGAACTGTGGCTACCCTCTTTCCAACACTAGTCATAGAAGTGGACGAGCTATAAAGCCTACGGTAGTCTGCCAAAAGCCTTGTGTCCACTTCTATGATTGTTGGAAAGAGGCCAAGATTTGGGATGATGTGTCTTGTTGGTTTCGTGCCCTATCCTGCTATTGCTCGTGGCACATCCTGTGACTTTGTCTTGCCCCCCAGTGTGACGGAACCATCGGGCCGTGTTTGAAGCAAGCATTGGCAGTTCAGGCACCTCAGGTCTCGGCACCCTTGCACCTAACCCAGCGGAGTTGAAAACTCAGATTCTGTATGGTGTCTCTTGCTGCTTACAATGCCCCCCCTAGCCGGCAGCTGGAAAAACAGGCGGGTAGGTTCGGATTAGCCCTAGTTTAGGGTTGGTTCCGGGTTGGTTTAAGATTGGTTGAGGTGTGGCTTAGTTTTGAGTTTGAGTTAGTTTGGGTAGGTTTTAGGGTGTGTTTGGAGTCAGTTTCAGGCTGATTGCAGATTTGTCCTATGTCGCTCAACACAGCAATCGAGACCATAGGTCGCCTTCCCGGGTTAGGATCCCAACCCCACAAAAACCCCAAGGCCAGCCCTTGAATCCGGAAGGACAACAGGATCCACGTGCCACGAACACCTGGTGCCCGAGCGTTCGTCATGTCTGCTTTCTCATGGATGCTTCGGCGAGCACAAACCATGGGAAACCCAGTGTTTTGTAGCATCGCAATAATGTCACCACGTGCTTGCGCGGTACTTTTCCGGTAATTTCTAGAAACAATTACCGGACAGGAATGTGCTTTTAGCAGTCGTTATCTTCTGCCATATTTGAAGTGGGTCATATGGAAGCTCGAAACGCATGGCCTGCGTGGAGTTTTGAACACATTCAAGAAACACAATATTTAAGAAGCAGCAGGTTGCTTTGCAAGCGATGCTGAAATCCAACAAGCAGGCTAGGCGTGCTTCACGAAGCCAGCTTCAACCAGGACTTGATCATGCTGTCTGCAAGAATGGCTGCCGGAGCATATCCAGATGACATACAATACTTTCTGTAGCTTAAAGATCTGCTAGGTCAGGTCCCCCGCTGGTCAGTCAAAGCGAGCAAACTCATCATCCTAACAACCAAGTTACAAAAGTGGAAAAGAGTGACAGCTATCATGGCCGAGAAACTGGGATGCATTGAGGCTTTGGTGCTGTAGCTGGCAACGAAAACAAGAAGTGGTTCGGTTGACACAGTCTGATATGGGAGTGGTCTTCGTCAAACTCCACGACTTGAAGCGAAGCCCAGAACCAAGCACCTGCCAGGAATACTCATTTGTGCCCCCAAAAAAGCGCACACACCAATCAGCTCGTGAGTGGGGGTACCAAAATGAGGGCAGCTGCATAAGCACGAGCCACATGCACAAGAGCGGATCAGACGGCCATGGCGCGATCTCATCATGATATTCCTGGTACATGCCCGTAATATGAAAGTGCTTCAGTGACTGAGGCGACGAAGATATGCAAACGTGAACCGTGAGCATATTGTCAGCCGTGCGCTTATTCCCCCCCCCCCCCCGCAACCAAAACCCAAACCCTCAACCCCCCCCCGGAGCAGAGTGAATCTTCCGGGCACCAGGTCTCTACGGCGTGAGGATCCAAGGACTTGGGGAAACGTACTAAGGGTGCAAAAAGAGGTGCCCCGTGGTTTGTCCCAAGGCTGTAGCGGCCCTCTCCCAGCAAGTCCTTCCGATTCCCCTGCCTCATGGACAACATCAGCATCAGCGCGTGGCGCCAGCTGGCGCCAGCGACGCCCTGGGCGCTGATGCCGGCGTTCACCAAGGTCCTGCCATGAGTCGTGATATTTCGGGCCCAAAAGCCATTGGTCAACTAGCATGACCTCCGGACACAACGCAGACCGATCCTCCGACAAGAATGATACTTTTGACCCGACCAGTTCCAGAGCCCTTGCAAATGAAAAATCCCCTTCTTGAGGCCACGCACAAAAACATCCAAGGAAGCAACCGAAAAGCAGCCCTCTTACGTAAGCGTAGGGACTGCATCTCCGTTCTGCTCAACCGTCGTTTGATTCGAGAAACCAGCCGTTTCCCCTAGTTTCTGTAGGCTTCTTTGAAGAAGCATCCCTGAAAAGAATGGGAAGTTCTCCCTAGAAAAAATACCTCTTGGTGGTGGCCACCTTTCGTAACTAGAGGCCGACTTAGCCAGAATGCTTGGTGGTTGGGCGCTTCCAAGAATAGTTGACCCCGAACAGTGAAGGGTGTCATTTTGTCGCCCGGTTCAACACCATGCAAAAGGGGTTCCTCTTTTGGAGACACGTTCATTTGACTATTCCCTCCACACAAGAGTCCAGAACCATGACAAACGAAGAAAAGTAAACTCAAACAACAAAATAAAACACAACTCCGGAAGCTGTCACCAATCTGCCTCCCTGTGCCCAGGTTCATTCATCATTTCTCTTGCCCCACAAATAGGAAACTCAATGGCAAAAGGAATTCCAGGTCACCTCTGCAATTACATCTTTGCGGGGGTTAGGCATCTTGTAAAATTTTGAGGCTGACACCATGGTCAGGTGCTTTGGATGACCAAGTCCAATGAACTCCCTGAGAAAGTGTGGAAGCCTGTGCCAACTCTGTAAACGACCACAGGTCTGTTCCAAAGACCCACTTCGCTTTGTTTCCATGGCTTCAAGGCGATCAGCTGCCAATTCATGCGTGAAATTCGTCGCACTGCAGATTGTGCTGCATGCTCGACAGAGAAGAATCGTCGAGGGTTCGCCAAGATCAGCACAAGAGATACCCAATTGGCGCAAGGGTAGAACATTGGTCTCTGATGAAAGGTTTTGCCCTCCGGGCAATGAGGGTTAGCCTGCAAAGAACCACACCCATGGGACTCAGTGAATCCTGGCACATTACAACAATTCCACAACTTGCAATGAGGCACCCCAGGTAAGATCACTATAATTTTCCCAGAGTGAATTGCAAAAGGCAACGGCGCATGGGAAGTACAAACATTTGACATTGGGCCAGGAGGAACCACGCGCTGGGCCATAAACGACTTTGTGTCGAACCCTCGATGCTGATGCTGTATAGTACATAAACCTTGTCAAAACTTCCTCATGGGCGTGGAAACAACACGTCTGTGATACCAGAGTGGATTCCCATCCCCCTCACTACAGTATACCAAATCGACTGCTTCGTGCTGACTAGACGTGACCATGCCCATTGAGCAAGGGCCCACACGAATCCATTGAGGCAAACAGAAGGAGTTCGGTTTCAAAAAAGAGCACTTTGAGCGATAAGAATGACCATCCACAAACGGGGAGCCTTGATCCGTGATATCACTAGGAATTGGGTGGACCCTAGTAAAGGACCCTAGCACCGTCGAATCAGCTTCGCTTAAGCCTACACAGAGACTATAGGCACGTGAGAGGCATAGTGAACCCATGACGAAAGATCAACCTCATGGGGTGGCATGAGTACTCAACCATATCCAGTACTGAGAACAGGCAACCACACCCAAAAACCACTCGTGTTAGGTAAGATGTGGATCCCCATTTAGATTGAAGGCTTCTTGACCCGAATGTTCTGTTCAACTCAACATTTCAATTTGTAGATGTTTGTGGGCACTAGGAAAAAAGAAAACGGCACGCTTCCGCAGCGACCAAACCGCGCGGTGGTCGTCAATTCGCGACCAGCCTGTCGGGGCGAATTCGCCTGGAAGCGCCAGGCGTTGGAATGAGCATCCTCAAAACAACATTTGACAGCTATTGTCGCCACTACCTCCGGTTTGTCCCCCTTGAAAGGGGGTCAGGGTCTGGTTGTTTAGACACATATTGCCCAACCCTGGTTTGCGATCCGTTGATTCAAGCAGAGGCTCAACATGGAAGGAACCATGATTTTGTTTTCACCGGCGAAAACATGCAAACGTTCCCGGAAGACTTCAACATACCTTTTGACCATACAACCCATGAGGATTACTCCGAGATTCGATCGCTCGGATCCGCCTGGCGGCAGTGCCTAAGGTGTGCAGCGCGACTTGCCATCGGAGGCCCTTCTCACAGGCGCTCACCGCGGCGGAGAAGCTGATGGTATCCTGGGACCCCAAGGGGCAAAGCTGTCCTTTCACCTGCCAACTCTACCTTAAAGGGCCCACATGTATGGACCAACCAGAAACGTCTTTACCCACCAAAACCCACCTTTTGCAGACATTGCCTCCTGCACATCCAAACTTTAAAAGAAGAAGAAAAATAAACGTAAATTACAAAAGCTAGGGCCAATGCTTCTGCCAATGCGGATTCCCTTCACAGTCTTACGGGGTGCATTTTTCAAAATCGAAAAATAATGGCTAGCCGGAAACAGCAAATGGTTTCTTCCAATTGCTAACAAAAGTCAAGGTTTGACAAGCTCGCAAAGGGTGCCCCCCTTCAAGCCAATTACCCTAAAGATGCAAACCCCCTTCCTCAATCCTGGCACTCTCCATCCGTGGGGCAAAACGTATCCTTCTCTTTGCTGCTGTCGTATGGGCCAAACCAAAAACCGGATAGGACCGGAGATGACTGGAATAGGGGGCTGCACAACCCCACCTCCCCAAAATCCGGTCATACATATTGGTTTTTAATACAAATCAGAGAATGTAAGGAGCTAAACAAGCAGAACAGCGGTTCCACAGGAGAGTGCGTTGCAAAAGGAATGAAGCGAAATCGCCCGTTGGCCAAGTCCTGTCTCGGGCAAGAATCAGCCTTTTGCTATCCTCAGGAAAAAAGCCTGAAAAGGGTTCCTGTTGGTCTCCTCTGAAGAAAGGCAGGCGGGCGACAGCACGTCTTTGGTTGTACCTATTCTATTGATCCTCGCTAGGTCAGGCGGACTGATGCACGTGGTGAGTTTAAGGGGGAGTTGATCTGGGTGTGCCTTGCTGCATAGTTTTGGAAGCTCCCTTGAAGACGGAGTTGCGTTTTCAGGGTTGCTCGTTGCTGAAAAGATTGGGAAGCACTTCGTCAAACCTGGTACAAACAGGATTCCGTGTCTTCCTGGTTCCCTGACCACAGAAAGAGATGGAACAGCGACGAGTGCCGAAGCCCAAAGCTCCGGCTGCAGGCGACTGCAATCGCTCAGCACCAGCAGCGCCAAAGAGCGATCCTCAGGCCGTTTGTCAATCAACCTGGCTTAGGCCCGTTGGAAATGGAGTTTCTATCCAGCTTGCAGGACAGCGTCCCTCTAAATGACCCTCCCCCGAAAGGGCGGGCGGTCCCTATCTTTCAGACGTACACACACAAACACAAAACCATGCTTACTAGTCTCTCAAAGGCTCCGAATCTGGTATCAACCAGCATCCCCATCGTAGCGGTCCGCGTCTTTCTCAGATTGGGAACTCTGAAAAAGAATGGGAATTAACTCACCCGTGTTACAGAAACTAGCTTCATGGATTGAACTGTTGTTCCTTGTAACATTGGAAGAACCTAGGGATTCCCTTCCCAGGCGAGGTCCGAAAGTGTCTAACCGAATGATTCTAGATTGCAAACCACAAACCAATTTGAATCAACATCACGTACCCATGTTTCTTGGTGAACCCTGTTGCGCATGCATGATCCCAATTTTTCTCAGGCTCGATTCCCTCAAGCCGAGCGTCCCAAAGGCCAGCCACCTCGCATGCGCTGAGGGCGCTGTTCACCGTCTCTCTCTCGTCCGCTGGATCTTGCGGACAGGGGCTGAACAAGGCCCCTTGAATTGAACGTTTTGAAAGGCTCTCAATTCCCTGATTCTAGGTTTTTGACCCAGTTGAACCCTGACTTCCCGGGCACCGAAGGCCTTGACTTGCCTTACGAGTCCTGACAGATTTGGGGTCATGGTTCAATGAGACCCCTGTCAATAGCACTGGGTGGGGTGAGCGCCCGAACCATCCGTCACTCTACACCCAAAGCCTTGCAAGACGCATAGGAATTGATCGCCCTATTTTCCATCAACAAGAGACACAGGCTCGGGTGCCTCAGCACCCAAGGACAGAATCTTTATGCCACTCAAGCGTTTCAAGAACAGGCAACTTAGACAGAGACCTCCCTGACCCTACCTACTACAGCCACTGCGTTGCACTCATGGAGACACAACATTAACATGGCAAGACACCAAAAGCAAGGGAAAAAGAGAGGTCCTTGTGCCGAGTCCAACCAACCGCAACAAAAAGGGGAGCCAAGAAAATCAATGACAGTTGACTTTGACCGCCAGAGCCCTACCTGGCCCTACCTACTACAACTGCTGCACTGAACTCATGCAGACATGCACAACATGGAAATGCAAAAAAGCAAGGGAGAGAGCAGTTGCTTGTGCCCGAGTCCAACCAACCGCAAACAACTACACGCACTTTTAGGGTAGCACTCTCCCTCCTACCAACGGAGGGGCCGTTCAATGGGGGCGGGGAGTAATGGGACAATTTACCAAATCTCAACTTCCAAAAACCAATCTCCACTCTCAACACCCGCTTCGTTTCGGCATGTTATGCCAAACGTGGTTTTCCGAGGAAAATCCCTCCTGGTCCTATTGCAGGGTTGACAAATCACATCCTTGAACAAACCACATGTATTTTGAAGCAAGCAGGAAGTCAAACCTACATTTGTCAATGTGGTTTGAGCTTGCACACATATCAACGGAACCCTGCAGGTAGACCCCCTTCAAACCTCTGATTTTGAGCAAATTACAGTAGGCTAACGAGAAATGGGCATGGAATCCAACTCGATGCTTGAGCTTGGACCAATACGTCCCATCAAGACGTTTGCAGATGGCGCCGTTTGAATGGCTGATCTGGGTTTGAGTCTGGGGTGTCCTTTCCGTCAAATGGCACCCTCAAAAGAAAACCATCATTTGGGTAGACAGAGTCCTCTCTTTGGAAAAAGCTGGGTGTTTCAAGCGGGCAAGGGCGGATCTACCCCAGACCCTTGTGAGAGGCGTGGTTGCTTTTGAAACATAACCCCATGATAAGGAACTCGTGATAAATGACCGACTTCAGATTTGTTACGTAGCTCTTTTGACCCGTTTGGCCCACGGCCCCAAGCCTGGCTCCTCGTGCGCATAGTGCAGGCTCTGTTCCCACATGCCCACGCGGCGGCAGAGGCTGGTGACGGTCACGAAACTGGTCTGGGGCATCGGGTCCGTCTCAAAAAGGGATATTGATCCCCAGACCCACCCGGCAAAAACGTGGGCCCCTCCAACCATTACCTTCCTTTTATCCACGACAGGCAAACGTGCGAGGGGGTACCCCCGCTGTAAACCAGGGTGCTGAGCTTCGGCTAACTCACATTTATTGGAAACTCAAATCAACTTGCAGGGCAGTTTCCGGTTGTGCGGATATGACGGCAACAGCATGCATGATTCGTCCCCAATCGAACAAACCTTGTTGCGAGTAATTTGGGGTTAATCTTGGCCCGTACATCGGAATCCAGAAAGCAGAACAGCCACTTAACAGAGTGGGGTGTCTTGAAATCGACGCACCCCAAACTGGCAGGTGCTTCCTTTGAGTTTCCTTCAAGCACCCAAAGCGGTTTCCCCTCCGAAAAGGAAACCAAGCCCGTGTAGCTGCGTAGCTGCGGGATGCTGCGGGATGATGAAAACCCCAGGAAGGGGAACTCAAACATCACCTTAATCAAATGGATATTGTCGGTAGCAACCAAGTGAAGGGGCCCATCTGACTTTGAGACACCCAATCAACCACCCCTAGATTCAAGTCATGCTAGGGGTGACCAAAATGGATCGCATCAATCACAAGCTTACATTGCCAGAGGATGAGGAGGCCCCACTCTCACCTCCATTAGTTTCCCCAAAACAGGCCCTGAAAAGGTGATAAATTAACATTAGGTCTTAGCAGAAGACCAAAGAAGAGTAATGTGTGATGCATGCTTGGCGCTTGCTTTGGTCTAAACAAACTTGAACTTTTTGTTTGCCACTCCGATGTTCTTCCTGAAACATGCAAAGTCCAGGAACTTACGGGGTGAGGTTCTGACATTACAGCCCACAATGACAAACACCACCTGACATTGGCACCCCACAAATACAGACGCCACGAGGAAAAATATCAGGCCCCTTGCCAAGAGTATATGTCATATATCCCATCGTACTTTGTATCCCATAATTCCCTGGTTGCTATCCCACTTAACAATGGCTTCCGGGCAAGTGATATAATGTGAACAAAGGCAAGCCCTTAAATGGGTCACATGTTCATTTACCCCTTTCGGGCACCGAGAAACAGAAGAAGCTCCGCTCCGAGGTGCGTGGGAGGGCTCGAAGCGGCGCACGAGGCTCTGGCGCAGCAGGGCCAAGGTCTGGGGCCAGGGCAAAGCGGCCATCAGGTTGTTGGCGACTTCCTAAGCAGAGCTGCAGGTTAGACATGGCAATGAACCAATTCACAGCTTACCAATTCACTCAACAAGCTTGAACCACCATCGTCTCAACATCCTTGCCCTGAGTGAACAACAATTGCCCATCCCTTCTTCCAGAGGTGACGAGTGAGGATTGCGGCCACTGATGTTGGTTGATCCAACGGTGTCCACTTTGTTGGGACCCCCTATCAATCAATCAATCAATCAATCAATCAAGCAGTCAGTCAGTCAGTCAATCAATCAATAAATCAATCAACGATCCGATCCGATCCGATCCGATCCGATCCGATCCGATCCGATCCGATCCGATCCAATCCATCAATCAATCAGGGAACAAACAGGCCCACCCTATACTCAGTAGCATACTGTTAAGTATTAAGTGTACCTGTCCATTCTCTCCTTCAGCATTGCTCATTCCCAAAGGTGGTTTCTCGGGGCACATTCACAAGACAAGGAATTGCAGCCAGGGTCCATGCCTCCAAACGGGGTCTTCTGCTGCTGGTTGCTGGTTGGTGGCTGAAAGCAGGGATGTCAAAATGTTGCCTGCAACAAGTCGGACTTGTTTGCTAGTGGGACAACAGTCATGTTTTAGGAGCACAAAACACCAATGCCAAAGAACAGTTGAGAAAACACGTGTGTTCAACTAAACGACGCAACCTTCCAAGAAGAACCACCGCACGCAACCGGCCGATTGAATTTGGCCGGATCAGCCCTTACTTAGCTGTCCTGTGGCCACATCGATGTGCGACTTGTTGTGGATATATGAAGTAGGGCTATTGGCTCTCCTGATAATATCCTTTCGAACTAGACAGGTGCAATCATGTGCATTCAACTTATCGTGCCAGTTCTCCAGAAAGGCCGTTTTTTGGACACACCCCAAACCCTAAATCCAAAAGCTGAACGGGTGACCCAACGTCCACCCTGGAATCCCTGAAGACCTTTAAGACAGGGGTTGCCAAACCCTTGCTGAGACCGTCCTAAGGCCCAAGGTATTGAAGGGTATTGGGTAAAGTCACGGGGGGCAGCAGTCTGGGCCTCTCAAAATCCCTGAAGTATTTCGAGATTCAGAACCAAGTAGGCCTGCCTTCTGATATGTTTTCCACCTGACAGCCAAAAGAGAAAACAAAACACGTCGCCGCAGGGGACAATCCAGGTGGCCCCCAGACAGCTAGCCCCCAGACAGGTAGCCCCCAGACAGGTACCCCCAGAGGCAGCCCTCCCACCCCCCAGCTAGGTGTTCAGGTCCACTAATATGTTCTCAGAAGCTTCTAAAAAGCGTGTTTATGATGTATGAATTTGGATCAACAAAAATCCCAAAATAGATGGCTTTCAAAGTGCACTTGGTGTCCATTTAAAGCCCCGACAAGGGTGCCCAGCCTCAAACAGGACATACCCATATTGATCTGGGCGTGTTCCACGAATTCAAGTCCCCCTTGTGAGACTGCTAAATCTTGCGCAACAATTGATGATGCATGGGTCGCACCTGGGTCCACTCAGAGTGAAGGAAGACAAAATGCACACATGTTCTTGACACGTGACTGAAGGTGGTTGGGGATGACGTACACCCCAACAAAGCAAAGTGGTGTTGTCAAACCCCATGCAAAGTGCACTGAATGCACAAATACAACAAAGGTGTCATTGTCTGTCGGCTACAATCATGGTCCCTTCAAATATGTTTGCGACATGGCCACCAAGAGTCGTCTTTCAGTCTTCAAAGGGTTGATGACCAACTGAGCCGAAAGAGTCTAACCGATGCACATGGAACATCTTGAGAACGCAAAGCTTGCCGCACCAAGTTCTGGCACTGCCCCCAGCCCTCGGCATCCGCTCGGTCAAAAAAGATTTGGTCTTGCTTTCCACCTTGCCCCCCCCCCCCAAAGGAAAAACACAACAACAACGAGCTCCATACTAAAATGGCTGGCCAAGGACGAAATTGGATGAGCACAACTTTTGCCAAGCTGCTAAGCTTCGTTCCTCAGGCAAGGGGCCGCCACTATCTAAAGGGGGGGTCTGGGCCTGCTCTTACCCACCCCCCTCACTACTGCGATCTTCCTTCAGTTTCAGAGAGAGAGGGGGCAGAGAGACAAAGAAAGAGAGAGAGAGAGAGAGAGAGAGAGAGAGAGAGAGAGGGAGAGACAGAAACAAACAAACAACAACGCCCTCCACCTGGCAGAGGACGGTATGAAAACAACTGGGGAGCACCCCAAAGACGAGCGCGCCCGCAGGAAAACTGGAAAGCACTCCACAATCAATAAGCGAGCACGCACGCCAAGCACTTGGGAGCATCTGATAGGCCCGGCGAGCCGCCCGCGTGACAATTGTGGAGCACCCCATGGGCTGGTGCTCCCGCAGAACTTGAGCATGTCCACTGGGGAGAGCTGCGGGTGCAAACAAAACAGGTCCAGGAAAGAAGGGCGCGGCTTGGAACAGTACATCTGGTCGAAAAGAGCCATGTCCCCACAAGTCCAAGCAGCAGTCGAAGAAAGCTACCTCCAGGTCGGCAGAAAGAGACATGGGCTCTAAACGCTGAAACACGGCAGCGCAAAAGCAAACAAGATGCAAAGGCAATGGGGCCAACAAAGGCGCGTGAAGCAACAGCAAGCGGAAACGCCCAAGGCAGTACAGCGCGTAGAATCAAGGCATAGGAGGCAGCAGGAATCAGCACACACACACACACACACGCAAACATAAATTTCAGCAAAGAAACAATAACGGGAGTGTGGGTTGGTCTGCCTCTGGCGCTCCAACGATCACATGCGGCCACACCGTGTGATAGCACCTCTGAGCCGACTGGAAGCATCCGGCCCCACACAAAGCTCGGGGTCCTTCAGTTTTCTTCAAGGTGTGGAGCATAAATAAGTAAAGGTTCATGGGAATGGTCCCACACCAAATGTATTTCGCAGGCGACCTCAACCACCTTTTGCGTGACCCCCCTTGAATGGATCTCAAATGGCAACCAGAAGTTGGAACCTGAAACCACCCAAAAGGAGAAGCTAGAAAGCCAGCATTGGGCAGAGTTGTGGCATGTCAGCTTTTCTGTGATACAGTTTGCTGGGATTCCTGGCCCGAAATGACACTACTTAAACCAAAGAACTAATGTTGACACTCGATTAGTAAAGGGTACCGGAATAATAGAAAGTTTTTTTCCTTATTATGGTTCACACCCATTGTTTAAGGGGACCAGAATAATAGAAAGTTTTTTGGCCAGGGGGAAAATTCAAAAAAAAACACAAAGCAAATTTATATGTTTTTTTGAATAAAAAAAACCATCCCCCCCAAACAATCACCCAAAATCCATGTTGACCCCAAAATCCAGCTAGCTGAAACTCTGAAATTTGAAAACCATCCCCAGCCCTGAAACTGCAAACTCTTTATTAAACCTTGAAAACCAGATCACCCAGCCCTGAAACTGCAAACTTTGCTTTATTCAAAAATTGGTTGCTCCAAAAAGCTGAAACTCAAAAAACTGCAAAATGGACAAGGGTACCCCTCACAGACCCCACAGAACCACAATAATGTGATTGTTTTAGGGACCACAATAATGGCAAGCCCCCAGCCCCCCCTCCCAGAAAATAAACTATCAGTTGCTTTGCTCAAAAGCATTCCCCTTTCAATTGGTGGCCCACTTGCTTAAAAGCATTCCCCTTTCATTTGGTTGCTCAACCACAGAACCCAAAGCCAGCTGAAACTCTGAAATTTGAAAACCATCCCCAGCCCTGAAACTGCAAACTCTTTATTAAACCGTGCTAAAAAATTGCCAAAAAACAATCAGGACAAGGGTACCCCTCACAGACCCCACAGAACCACAATAATGTGATTGTTTTAGGGGACCACAATAGTGGCAAGCCCCCAGCCCCCCCTCCCAGAAAATAAACTATCAGTTGCTTTGCTCAAAAGCATTCCCCTTTCAATTGGTGGCCCACTTGCTTAAAAGCATCCCCTTTCAATTGGTGGCCCACTTGCTTAAAAGCATTCCCCTTTCAATTGGTTGCTCAACCACAGAACCCAAAGCCAGCTGAAACTCTGAAATTTGAAAACCATCCCCAGCCCTGAAACTGCAAACTCTTTATTAAACCGTGCTAAAAAATTGCCAAAAACAATCAGGACAAGGGTACCCCTCACAGACCCCACAGAACCACAATAATGTGATTGTTTTAGGGGACCACAATAATGGCAAGCCCCCAGCCCCCCCTCCCAGAAAATAAACTATCAGTTGCTTTGCTCAAAAGCATTCCCCTTTCAATTGGTGGCCCACTTGCTTAAAAGCATCCCCTTTCAATTGGTGGCCCACTTGCTTAAAAGCATTCCCCTTTCAATTGGTTGCTCAACCACAGAACCCAAAGCCAGCTGAAACTCTGAAATTTGAAAACCATCCCCAGCCCTGAAACTGCAAACTCTTTATTAAACCGTGCTAAAAAATTGCCAAAAAACAATCAGGACAAGGGTACCCCTCACAGACCCCACAGAACCACAATAATGTGATTGTTTTAGGGTACCACAATAATGGCAAGCCCCCAGCCCCCCCTCCCAGAAAATAAACTATCAGTTGCTTTGCTCAAAAGCATTCCCCTTTCAATTGGTGGCCCACTTGCTTAAAAGCATCCCCTTTCAATTGGTGGCCCACTTGCTTAAAAGCATTCCCCTTTCAATTGGTTGCTCAACCACAGAACCCAAAGCCAAACCCCCAGTTGACAAGAAGTGGTTGCAATACTAAAGTAGAATTGCAAAAAGGAAGTGGCTGCAATACTAAAGTAGAATTGCAAAAAAGAAGTGGCTGCAATACTAAAGGAAGTGGCTGCAATACTAAAGTAGAATTGCAAAAAGGAAGTGGCTGCAATACTAAAGTAGAATTGCAAAAAAGAAGTGGCTGCAATACTAAAGGAAGTGGCTGCAATACTAAAGTAGAATTGCAGAAAGGAAGTGGCTGCAATACTAAAGTAGAACTGCAAACAGGAAGTGGCTGCAATACTAAAGTAGAATTGGGCCCCAAAACCCTCCATTGTTTGGACGTCCCAAAAGTGCACCCCCATTATTTTGGCGCCTCCATTGTTCAGGGGGGGGGGGCCCTTTATTAATCAAGTGCCAACATTACTCCAAGCGTTGGGGGTGGTTTGCAGGGTCCTCAGGCAAGTAAATGGGGGGTGCCTAGTTTGGAGGGTACCCCATTGGGGTGGAATTAGTGGAAACCGCAATTTTGTGGGCCCCTAGTTAATGACGCACTCAAATAGTAGTCAGCTCCTAGTGTTTCGTTGAGTCACTCACTCCTTCCCCGCGCCCCAAAGTCCCAGGCGCGCGCGCAGCCAAGCTCGACGCCTGGAACGTTCGCGGGTGTCTGCGGTTGGGTCATGGAAATTGTTTTTCTACCTCCGTGATACCATCGGAAGACCGTCTGAGGTGACTCGCAAGGGCCAAAAGGACTATGCTCAACAGAAAGCAGGGGGAGAGAGGAGTACATAGTTCGGCGCAGGCTTGACGCGTGTTGCTTGCCGCATATATGAGAACAGCCCGGCAATTTGGGCGGCAAACATGCTGAACTGAGGGCATTTTCGAAAGGTCACAATTTGAAGAAAGGGGATCTGCATTGCAAGGTGTTGCCTCAGAAAGCCTTCTATTGGTTGCAACGATCTGCCGTTTTAGCACTAGGCTGGGCTCAGGATAGCGAGGCATGGACCTTCCACTTCTTGCTCGTCCGGTCCAATACAGGGTGTGGAAGAAAAGTTGGCCAGAGCGTTGTGGTCTCCGTTTGGCAAACTTTGAAAAACATATGGTCGAATTTAGCACGTCCCTGCTTTCCCGTGAAGGTGGATGAGGTAGATCAGCTGCCACTAAAATGATCAGCCAAAAAAGGGTGACTGTTTGGAAATTGGAGCGAACGGGTCAAATGCTTGCCAGTGCTGGCAAAAGGAAGCTTCCTTCCAAACGGGCGGTTGCCCAAAACTGCGTGGTGCTGTTGCCAGCTTTCTTGAGACTAGGTCGGCACACCTCCAAGAGGAATAAACTCGACTTTGAGGGAGCGACTATACATTTGTTGCGACAAATAGCCTTTAAATGACTCTTGTCACAGCAAGGGAAAGCAACAGGAAGTGGTGACACAACAGGAGCCTTATCCTTTACGTCTCGCAACTTGATGGATGGTCTGAAAAAGACTCCAAGTGGGAGGCAAACCTATATATATATACACATGTTGGCAGATGAAGGGTGCTCCATGGTATTCTTAGCAAAGCGATCCGGGCCCAGAAAACAAAAGAAGGGGATGGCATCCCAGGGTTGCTCTGATGCTCCTTCCTGAAAAACAACACCATGACACCAGCGAACTCCGCCCCTGTTGTTCCTCACGTGGGCAAGCAAGGCCTAGTACCTTCTGGCAAGCCAGTCAATAATTGCTTTTGGAAAACCGTCAGAAGTCCAGCCTAGAATCTGGACCTGTTTTTGAGGACCCAAACACAATGAGAAAACCGACTCTTCAGGATGCAGGTTTTCTTGAAACTATGGTGTCCTTGTGCGCTCCTTGCTGCTTGCTTGCATATACATTCCTTGTGGTTCTTTGAATATGTTCCAGCACTTATCCCAAGTGGAGAGAGCAATATCAGCCGGGGGTTGGCTTTGCGCTCTGTGCTTTTTGCTTGCCCTTTGTTCTCGCTTGAGCACGAGCCCAAAAAGGGTACCAACTCCAAACATGCATGCCGCCCATACTATCGGAACCCAGTTTCAATATGTAAGGGTGAACGTGCAAAATGAGAATTCCCTTTCAAACACAGGTTGCCGCAAAGACTCAATCCTCACAAGGGAATGTAGACCAAACACCGTTGTTTATCAATACTTTACCAACTTGAGGATTGATCATGTAGGAACGGCTCGGAACAACCCTGAAACATGATATCTCCATTTCAAGGTTCCCCCAGAATGGGTAGTTCCCTCCCATCGCTTTCAAATAAGCCTCAGTATCAAAAACAAACACACGTCTCGGCGCAACCGCTCCTGGCGCCAAGCCCTAGCGCCCACCGCCGCTTTCAGCACCGCACCTGACACGCCCGTGCCCAAAACACAACGTTTTCTTCGGGAATATGAAGCAATCTGGATGCGGGAAACATGCACAATAATATACAATAGCCCATCCCTTTCGGGGAAAAATGTGTGTTTTGTTGCTCATGTGCATGGTGTTTATCACCTAAGAGAATCCTACGACGATCGCAAACCAAACTCTTGGTGAGATCGGTCGCTTTTACTTCCCCGCCTGTCCCTTGCCCGTGCTCCCGGCGTGCCCTCAACATGAGAAGACCCGATGAGCTCCTTACATTGGCGCTGACCCACGCAGGAACACCTGGCACGGTCTCTCAGAGTCCGTTGTCGGTGTGATTTCAAAACGGGTTCCTGGTTTTCCACCGGAAAACTTGAAGACGTCTGGCTTGCCCGACTTCAGTGTGAGGTGCCCCAAAAGAAACGAGAGAGACAGAGAGAGGGAGAGAGCGAGAGAGCGAGAGAGGACGACGAAACAAAGGGAGGAAGAAGGAGAAGAGGGAGAGGCCAATGTCGGCAGAGTGAGCCGGAGGCTCTAAAGTTTGTTCGGCAGCCTGCCCAATTAGGCAGGGATAGTGAAGGGATTGTGTGGACCACGTGGAGTACATTGACATGATGCATGATGCTCTAAACAACTTATATTTGGAAGACAAAACAATTCTATACAGAGTAGTGAAATTATGTGAACGTCTGTACCTGCCGCCGCCCCATTGGGGGGCCCTTGACAATAGGAACAATTGCCCTAGATTCCGTCGTTTTCCGCCTGTGGAGAAGGCATCGGTGCTGAATCCGAGGTCTCTCAGCTGCGCCAGGCGCGCGAAGCAGCGGGGCCAGTTCCACCCTGTCCAGAAACCGAAGGGTACCACTTTTGTGGTAGTTCCGCAGAACTCAAAGCCACATGGGTGTGCCTGTTTGTAGGGGACACTCAAAATGGTGGTTTTTCTGTTGGTGTCCCTTTGAAACCAACCCAAAGAGGGTACCCCCGGGGGGGGGGGGGAAAAGAAAAAAAAACATATGCTTTCCTGAGCATGACCCCCCCCCCAAAAAAAAAGAGCTACAAGAAGCATGGGTTGTTTGCGGCTCTACAAGATTGTGGGAAACTAACCTTGTGGTACTGAACTGGGATTCCCAGCCCCATGACTACTCTGTCACGAAGTGTCTCTGAAACCCCATTTGCCACAACCAAGTTTCTCTAACACACAAAAAAGGGTAGGCAACCCAACGAATGTTCCCGTTTCAAGTGCTCTTGGTTGGAGTTGGACCTGGGTTCGGCATTGCATTGCTTTGTTCTAAGCCAAAAAGGAGAGGTGCAACCCAACCAATCAATTGGCACCAGTACCCCCCTGCGGCAGGTCTCAGGCTCCGCGGAAACACATACCTCTTGCCATGCCCAAATTGACCCAAACACAATTTGGCATAGCGGGAGCCCAAAATAGGTCATTTCCCTCTTGGCTTCCTTTTAAGTCAAGGTCAAAAGGCACCTTCAAAAACAGGGCCTACGGCCATAGATTTACAGATTTGAGGAAAGCCAGCCCGCCTGTGGCAAGGCTGCTTGCTGCGGCGTTCCTGGTGGCTTCTGAATAGGAACTTCCCTCTACTGCAATATCCGATTATCCAATGCCGTGTTTTTGGCTTTGGGGGCGGGGGGGGGGGGCCTGATGTCAACCCTACCAAAGAAGGGCTTGGACCGTTTGCTTAGTGGTACAGGTTGCTTGAAAACCGTGTTTTCAATGGTACATACCTTCTTTCCCTAGTCAGGGGTCAACATCATACCACAAATGCGGGTAGGTAGTTGGAGTAGGGCGTGTGACGGCTATTCAGAGTATGGAGTTCAATTGGCAAAGGAACAACTTGCCAGTGGTTCAAGGGGAGCGAACCTGTCGGCAAAAACGTGGGTGTCTTTCTGAGAGTTGTTACCCTTAGAGTGGTTCAACAGGGAGTTCAAAGGGAAACCGTGTTGAGACCCAGGCTCGACCCAAGAGCTTGGTCCAACAGAGCCCAGACGGTACAAATGGATGGCATTTCTTGAGGCTCGGCAACCTTTTTGGGCTGCTCTAAAGGGACACAGAAAGGAGACTTCCAACGGCGACATGGTAATTTCCGAGTTCTGTGTTTTCTGCAGGAATGTTTGCTGTAGCGCGTTCCCTTGGGGGCAATTGAGCGAGTCCCCTCAAAGTTGAGAAACTTTGGGTCAGGGATGAGCCAGGCGCCCTGCAGTTTTGCTTGACTTGGCTTGCCCAAAAAGTACGCATGCGCGGTTCCTAACAAACCACATCTGAATCCATTTGTGTTTCCAGCCCTTGAAAAACTGAAAGGAAAATGGCTGGTTATCTACAGTGGCTTGCCTGGGAGCCTTCGGGCCGTCTTTTTGTTCCAAGGCAATCTACCCAGCTCTTTTTGTTAGATTTCAAGGGGTTCTGAAGGTTACTGGAACCCCTTTGATTTGAGGGCGTCACCTTAGTGGACCCTGTGGCAAAAGCCCGGGATTTGCCTGACCTCCTCATTCGATAAACTATCCTTTGGGGGCCCCTCTCGTTCGAAAACCCAGGACCAAACGGCAAGTTTGGAGGCTTCGGTTGGCTTCCAAACGCCATGCAGGTTGGGGCTCAAGGGCTGCAGCCCAGATCCCGCAAGCACATTTCAGGGAACAGGTTCTCTGGTTATCATGGGCAAATATTGGGATAGCAAGCCTCAGGACTCGTGTACCCGAGTTGAAAGGATGGGAATGAACAAACATTTCAAGATAACCTAAGGGTTTGCCACACGTTCCCAAGTCAGTGTGCTCAACATCGTTTGCTCACGCACCTTTTACCCTTTCGGCATGGCAAACCGACAATTAAATTCCCGAAACTTGTGGGAAGGACTCTCCTGCATGGGACACAGGGTGCCTCCCAAAGAAAACTCCGAACCAAAAGCGGTGCGGTTTTTTTTCCCAAATTCCGTGCTCGTTTGAAGGGGATAATTAGGGGGCACCCCTGGATCGTACTGGGGTTGAAGAGCCTGAATTTTGTAGTGGGTTCATAAGGTTTATGGCAAACTGACAAATTGTCTTGTTGTCAGACTTCCTCATTCTTGACAAGACCCCAAAAAGTTCGCGCGTTTGCCAACTAGGTGAAGATTGAATGTGTTTGTGGCTGTCAGCTGCTGAAATCTCAAGGGAATCCCGGTGAAAGTTACAAGTAGTCATTGTCATGTCCCACTCAAAAGGGCATCGGGGATGCTCTCTCAGGCGAAAACTGATGGACGTGGAATGGATATTGCTCGCTCACTGCGGAAGAAACCAAGTGGCAAGTTGTTACTCTGGGACTGGGATACCAAGGATACAGTAGCCATCTGGATTGCCCATATCACAAGGATTGTGTCCTCATGGACCAGTATGCTCTGGATGGACAAAATCCTCTGTGAATAAATTGGGATCAACAAAAACAATAAAATCCTTATGCATACAGGGATACACCAGATGCGAACTGGTGCGCTATGCAGATGTTGTCAATCCACATAAGGGTTGCCAAGGCGCAGCAGCAAGAGATCCGGCTTCAGCTTCATCTTGAGTTGATTTTGCAGCCTCCAAAGCGCCAGCTGCCAGTGTTGGCGCCTCACGCGAGCTGCAACGTCATATTCGTGTCTATGAGGGTATGTATTGTTTGAGACCCTTTTCAGGATGGTTTATATAAAGGGAAACCAAGAGGACAACCACCAGTATGGGGTACACATATGTTGACACATACCCATAAACACGAGCAAGTTTATATATTTGAAGGGCAAACCAATGAAGGTGTGGTGTGGCGCTGCTTGCGGGTGGGTACGTCAATGTAGCTAAATGTAAATGGGATGTCGACGCCTGCACAAACCTCGGTTCGAGCTTGTATAGGACAATTGGCAGCGCGTGGCTGCCTTCCCCATTCTGTTCAGGGATCATTGTCTTCAAACAATGGCCGAAAACCGGAGCATGGGTGGCTTCTGAGTAGAAGGATCGTGAAGGGGAGCCAGGGAGCCGCTGGCAAAACTGCAGAGGGGTGGCCGCAGCCAGTCCTGGTCGGGACTGCAGTCCAGATTTGGATGATTGTGGCTCAAGGAATCATGGTTGACATACCACCCGAATGTTGCCACTACGGAAAGGTTTATAGTCAGACAGGATTGAACCTTTTCCCTTGGGGGTAGCAAAAACCTTTGTAGGAATTGGTTTCCTTCCGATTTGACCCCTCAATCTATGCTCAGGGCAAATGACATGGGAGGTGGAAAAGAAGGGCAGGGGTACCTGAAGCTTGAGTCCAATGTCACGTGCGCAAAGCAAGCCTCAGAAGCCTACGTTTTGCGACTCAGAAAGCTTCGATTTGCGTACAGTGCGCCAAGAGTTGTGTGAAATCTAAGCAGGGAAGAACCTCTTGACTCGCTTCTTGGCAAGCCAGCAGGTAAGAAACCAACCAAGCAACCAAACAACCAACCAACCAACCAGCCAGCCAGCCAGCCAGCCAGCCAACCAACCCACCAACCAACCAACCCGCCCCCTAACCAAACCAAACCAAACCAAACCCATGATCTTCCCAAGTTTCAAGTCCACCTGGGAAGGCAGTGAGCAGATCGAGTTCTACATGTCCAACATCGGAGCAATCGCCTGGTCATGTGCTTCACCAGCGCCGTCCACCAGCGCAACATGGCGACCGACTCGGCGACCGCCCCCCCCTCCCCCGGAGTCGGTTGGATCGGCGCTCGGGCCGAGGGCAGCGAAAAGGAAAGGTGCACCCGGGCGACGAGTTGACTGCCGAAAAACTTAAACTTGCGCCGAGAAACCACCAAAAGAAAGCTTCAAGAGTGCAATATCTTAATGACTCGGCAAAATGAATTCAAGGGATTCAAGCATGTACGAATCAAGTCAAATACATGTCTTGAATCCGCGCTCCGAGCTCTGAGTGCGGGGCCAGCCACTGCTTGGCACCTGGTAGCCTTGTCCTCCTCCTCCAGCTTCAACCTGAATTCAACATCGACCTACTAAGACTGGCCAAAAGGGTTGGTTTCTTCGGGGGCTTCACTACGTGATTCTAAGAGCCATGACCCGAAAAATGCAAACAAAGGCTTTGGGATATATATATATATAGGCGCAAACCTGGGTATACGCCCCATTCATCATGTCTGGCTTACTCACTCCACCCCTCCAACAGAAAACAAGACCTCCGTGGGAGAAGTTGGTTGCAAACTCAACACCTGTGCAAACCATGTGCATCGCCAACAGCAAAAATGGGATCCAACGCCAAAACAAGAAGCTTCACAATAGATGAGTTGGAGAGGTTGCTTGACCTCCAGTAAGGTCGGCAAATACTTTGCTGGATTCTATGGTTGGAGACTTCGAGCAAATGCCATGAAACCATGTATACTGTATATACACACATGGATGACTACATGTGCCACGCTCAAAACCCTTGCCATCACTGTCCAAACTCCCATACAAAGGGAGTCCTTTGTGATCCCAACATATTCGAGGTCTTTTAACGATGACTCACAAGTAGGTGCCATGGTCCAAACTCGCATCCATGTCCATGACTCCCTCAATAGACTGCCGAGGAGCCATGGCTGTCCAACCAAAGGATCCATTTCTTGCTTCAATCCAACACGCCCTTGAATCTGAAGGAACCTACCACCTACAGAACCAAGCCTCATGTTTCTTAGCAAGTGAAACCTGCTCCACATGTTTACCACAATATCAGTACTTGGCAAGGCTGTCTTTTCTTCCTCCTCCGCCTGCCCTCCTCCTGTCCCTCTTCCTTCTCCTTCACCTCCTTCCCAAGTACGTCTGCCCCAAACACCTGAACAATCTAACAAACAACGACATGTGCCAAAAGGGCCTGGTTTTTCAGCCCCAAACTCCCCGAGAGTTGTGGCCTTCTTTGCCTGATTTTGCCTCAAAAAGGGTTCTACATCTTTCGACTCTACTAAAGCTAGTCTAGTCATGACATGCTTCATAACGCACCACATTCGCACGTCTCGTCAAACGGTTCTAGGTCGCAAACGCGCACTCACATGCCCACACAGATACTGGGGTGAGCCTCTAGAATTTCGAAACAAGGTCAACTCGCCTTGGGGCTGGCAAGGAGCAACGGAAAAAGTAGACTTAAATCAAACATCGGTAAGCCTTGACAAAAAGTGAACCAACCCAAGGAACACCTGAAGCACCATCTATGGGAGAAAAACAAACAAGAAACCTGTAGACCTTGAGAGAATTTCAAGGTTGGAAACTGATTTGGAAGCCCCTCCAGTTATCAATCGGGAGTCCCCCCCCCTCGAAGAAAGAAATCCAATCAGCAAAAAGGGACACCCTAAATGTAGTGGATATGAAACCCCAACTCCGCGAAACAGGATGCGGGCAAACTACTCTACTTCACAAGCAACGCACAAGGAGTCCAACTAACCTTTGTGGGGTGGGCTCACTTTGCCCATCAGTGAAGTCTGTTAGATCCAGAGCATCGAGCCCCGAGTGTCTGGCTGCTCAAACGCTGCGAGCGCTGCAATGTACCTGCACCCGAATGCACATACATTTAAACATCAGTCACTGTAGTGTATACACGTGTGTGCACATATATACAGAGATACATATGTAGATGTGCCTGTTATATGTAAAATTGCCCCCGCTGTAGCATCGCTTTACATGTCCGTATTTTCGCAGCCCACAAGAACCGCTGGGGGCAAACACTCAGAGGCCGGGAGTTAAAGAAAACACACCAACTTTGGGAGGGTCTCCCATTTTGAGACAACCCGAAGAAGTATAGTCAAAGGAAGCTAAACAACAACTTCCGCACTACTGGAACTAATTTTGCTCTGCGTTCTTGTGGGACCACACGCGCTGCGCGTGATAAAGTTAAGCTCAAAGCGCAGGCGAGATCAGGATTGAAGGGAAAGTGGCCCCGTGCAAATTTGGCTCTGTCGCATGCGCGCAAGCCACCGCGGTCGCAACGACTGACGGAGGCGGTCTCGGAGAAGTCTTAAAACGGCTGCGGACTCCCGTGGGCTTGCCAAAGACTCCATACTCCGTGTTTTTTGTTGTGATTCTCAGTTTGCTCGCGGAACTTTGTGGGCACTTTCGGGGGGACCTTCAAAAACTCGAAGACTCATAGTGATTTTGCCTTCTCCAATGAGCGCAGGCATTGTGTGAACCTTCTGCGGACTTTCGCTTGGCCAGCCATCAAAAACGTGGTTCTTCTCGGCGTTGTCCACTTCGCTCGCGCAACCCGCTGTGTACTTTCAAGTCTCAACCTTAAAGCATGTGCTTGTGTGCCTTTAGTTGGGCAACTGCCTAAACCAGAAAATCGAAGAAGCGGCAGGGTAGCAGTCTCTATCTGGCGAAACTGGCTAAATAACATATTACCGTATCTAGCCAATTTAGCCATTAAGCCGCTAGCTAGCTAATGAGCTGACCAGCTGATTTGTGAACAAGCTATCAGCTTAACCACCTAAGCACCTAATTCGAAAACTGGCTGATTGGCAACCTCAACTGCCACCTGGCTGACTGGCAATTGGGGCAACTACTACTTAACTAGTGAACCAACAAGCTGCAACCTCACTGACTAGCTCTCTGAGCTTCCTGTGCTGTCCATCTGGCGAACTAGCTCGCGTGATCGCGTGACAACAGCTGACTAGCTAGCTAAACGCTTGGGTGCCAGCTATCTAGCTTTCTGAAATAGCCAACATGCATAACAAGCTTCCTCTTGAACTAGCCAACTACTTGGCAATAAGGTAGCTAGCGTTCAATGTAACCAACAAGCTAACTCAATTCTCTAGACTGTAAGCACCCCAATAACTAGAATTCAGCTACGCGGCGCTGTAAAGCCAGATTTGGTCATGATCATGGGAGCAATCTCTCGATAACTTGTTGGCCTTCATACTACCATTTTCTGATGTCAAATCCCCGGGCCCCCAGCAGGCAAGTCATTCCCCAAAGTCGCACATGGCGGGCTGGCAGTGCTTGGTCTGGGCAAGCCTCAGACTGGTGCCAAGGAAAAAGGTGGGTCCCCCCACTGACTTCAGAGCTGGACCCGTTGTTGAGAGCATCAGCTTGGGTTGCAAGTGATCCCTTGAGCTGCAGGGAAACATGGTAGCAGGGGACGGTGTGGATTGACCAAACTTTGAAATTGCCCAACCCAACATGTCGAAACACTTGGTCTCGCATCGCCCTCAAGCAAGCCGCTTGGGCCCGGGGCTTGTCCTCGGGGCCGTTCATCAACAGCTCCTCCAGGTCATAGCCCAAGATCTGGCGCGTCGCCGTGTCGAAACTTCACCGTGGCAGGGGGCTGAAGAAACTTAAAGCTGGAAACCTCAAGCCCTACCAATAGAAAGAGTCACACAACATCACGGATTTCCGCGGATTGCGGTGCAGCATGCCATGCTACACAGGCTCTCTCTCGCTCTCTCTCTCTCTCTATTATTAAACAGACTGCAAATACTCTCTCTATCACAACAGCATGTTCTAATGTCAAGAGCCCAGCGGAAGAAGCTCCCAACTTTGGGGTCCCCCAGAAAGGCCTTGGGAGGCCCGACGATCGGGCGCCTTTCTGAGGCCAGGGCAGTGTATCCGAGGTGCCTTTGTGTTGTGCGTTTGGGAGGTCGGGTTGTTGGGATCAGTCTGGCAGTCGGGCCATATTGGCTGTCGCTGGCCCATATGTCTGTCAAAGTGTGAATAGCCCCTTCAACAACTACAACTGTAAACCAACCACAAAAGCGAGTTGTTCAAAAGGATTCAAAAGGCAGCGGGTCTCTGCTTCACATGGAACCCAACAACACTTGCAGATGTCCCGTCGGAATTGTTGGGTCTAAAAGTAATTTGCAGAGTAAGCTCGAAAGCCCCATGAAAAGAACAAAATGGAATTCCAGACCCCCGGTCTGAAGAAGATACCCATTGAACATATGTTGGGTTTCTCAGTTGGGTCAAAGATGGCACACCTCCGCTCCTTGTGATCCTTTTGGGTTAGTCATGGCCCTTACCCGAAGTAGAATTGCGATCTACCTGCCGGTAGCCTGGAGCCTGCACTGTGGCCTCCTTGGCCTTGCTCAGCATCTGCCGCACCGCGGGCAGGTCCTTCATGGGGTTGCCATTTGTGGGGAATGCAAAAGGGATTGGGGTGGATTCAAGGGGGGCTAACACCAAGTGATAAAGCCGGGGGGGGGGGGGTGGGAACGTTCACATTTTGGCTAGTTTAGTTACCCTATGTTACCCTGGCTACAAGGGTTTGCAGTGGGGGTTCAAACAAGGACGGACTACTGTTCAATTCGTGGTTGAACAATCTTTGCGTCCACCACCGCATTTCTCAGTCCGAGCGAAAGATTCACCCCGCGCGTTGATCCAGCAGGACTCAATCGCAGGCAAGCGGAAGTCTACTTAGCATGGAGCCCCACCATGACGCAGCGCTTGAACCAAATCATTCACCGCAAAGGCCAAAGTCAAAAACAACATATCATATGGCAGAGCAATCAACGTGGAACGGGGCCAGCAAAATGTGGTGAGGTCTTCTTGTGGATATTGGTGATCAGCACAAAACGATCACAGCACTGCGAGTGGCCCAAAATCCAGAAACCCATGACACCGAATCACACTATAACAACTATATAACCAGCAAGCGGGATTCCCGCTAGAGGAACATTCCTCTCGCAAACCCCATGTGTGAAGTTGCAACGTGTTGCCCAAGTTTAAGCCCAAGCGATCTCTTTGCTACAGCGGAGGTGTCCTTGGCTACCCGCCGATAAACTCACTCAGCCAACTGATTTTGCATCACCTAAGGTCAGCTTCGTGCTTTAACTTGAGATTTGCTTCTAGTGTCCGTTCGCAAGCGGTTTCTTTACCCGCCGGCAGTTCCCAAGTACCTTATTGGCACTCCCCCTACTCATCCCTTGCCCAAACAAGACTCTGTGGATCTCAGGCAGGAAAATCCCTCATTTCCTGCTGTGGAACATAGTAGGCAATCAAGGAATTTCCCTGCCAGCTGTTGAAATAGTTCCACCTGCTTCCCATGTATGGTATATAGAGGCAAACGGAATCACAGGCAAAGATGATTGGAGAGGACGATTTGTGAGGCGCGGCTCCAATCAGGGCAGAAAGGCCCCTCCAACCAAAAGAAAAGACTCTCAGCATGTTGCGCTCGGATCGTAGCCTTTGTTGATCAAGTTGACCACGGACTCCAAGTGTAGACCGAACCCGGCGTATGCCTCTGAAACAATGATCAAAGAATCAAACCAAACTGGTCGATTTTGGATTCCCTTCAAAACTAGCAGCCGGTTGGGGAGCTGAGCCGGCCTTCTGCTGCCGGAGCATGCCCACGCACTGGGACCCCTGGCCTAGCAATGCAACAGCCGCAGTCAAGCAATACATTGTGGGGACCTTGCACGAGAAATAACGGTTGCATTCTTTCTTGGGTGGATTGGCCCCCAGGGTCCCGATGTTTTGCTGACCACAACTATGGTTCTTTCCAACAAGTACGTGGACTCATGAGCTAACATGGAACCCAAGTACACGTCCCTAGCAAAGCATGTCCTTAAAGGGAACTTCATGTGTCCATGCTAGTGGACGGAAGAAGATTTCAATCTGTCAAACAGCGGCTTTTGGGATTTGGGTAGACTGCCTTTCTGACACATGGCCCCTTTCCTAAGTCCGCTTCCCCGCAGCTTGACTAGGGATTCCCCTGTTTCAACTTGACTGGAGTTGGGAGGTGCCTGTTTTTGAAGGTTGGAAACAGCACCTTGTGTCAGGGGCCTTTCTTGTAAGGGGGAGCTGACTTGATGATTGACACTGACCATACTGACCATCGCTTTCCGTTTTAACTGTGTTGGTCAGTCTCCCTCCTATCCTGCCATCCACCCCAGCCCTGACGCTTTTCGGCATTTGTTCAACACGCATAATCAAACACTCCGTTGTCTCCGTTGAAGCCCGCTATGTACCTCAGGTCAGTATCCATAACCGTGCAACTGTGCAACCTACCTTACTTACTCCATCTAGGTATCGCGAGTACCTGCGCCACACTTTATGCCAGAGGGGCTCAGCCCCCGCTAGACTCCAAAGAGAACCCAAAAGGACGCATTCCTTTGTTTGGGGCTCTTTCCGGGACGTAAACGCGCGCTTCACGAGCGTTCCCCAACTGCGCTTCGTATGGCCTGCCCGGCATTTCGGGCAGAAACTTCCCTGCAGGCATATATATATATATGTATATACTTATGCCGGGGCGGGGCACGCTCACACACTCGCACTCGCTCAGCGCTGCACACACGCCTGCCAAATGGTGAGCATGCCCGCTCACGCGCGCCCACTCAGCGCACGCCTGCCACGTGGTAAGCACACCCGCAAACGCGCGCTCATGCCCACTCGCTCAGCGCTGCACACACACACACACACACACACACACACACACACACACACACACACACACACACACCTGCCACATGGTAAGCAATCCCGCTCACGCGCACCCGCTCACGCGCGCCTGCTCACACGCACACACACACCCGCTCCTCGCTGCACACACGCCCACCAAATGGTAAGCAGACGCGCTCACGCTCACCTTCTCATTTCAGATTTTCAAGCACACGTCTGCAATGTTAGCAACTTCCCTTTGGTTGACCCTGTTTATCTTGACCGCAACGAGCGTTCAAATTCCTAGGCGCCAGAGCAAGCGCGTTGTTTCTTCGGTGAAAACCGCAATGCGTCAACTTCTGGCCCGAAGACAAGGTGCATTTCGCCTGGCCTGCGTGAGAGATCGGACGCACGCCACGCTGCAGTCTTCAGCACATACGGTAACATAACGGTGTAGTGTTGTTTGTCCACATTTAAAATGGTGCTCAAATAAGAAAACCAACTTAGCATATGCCCAACTCCGTACGGGTTTGTCAAAAAGATTTGACCGAAGACAACAGCCAACGCGCCCGTTGTTGAAACATGAACTGACCCTAGGCCATTTTGTTACAGGGGCTTTACAAGTAACTCAGTGTACCCTACAGGAAAGGGAGGCTTGCGGGTTCAACTGGGGATTTAAACAACATCCTTGTAACTTCCCATTGAACTCAGCTTTTGGTGCCTGGAAAGACCAGGCACACAGGCAGCTTCTTCTGAGTGTCCTGGCGACTGCGACGAGTTGAGCTCAACTTGACGAAGTCAGAAATCGCACACCTTCCCCACTATCGTACCGGGCCAACCAGCACAGCTTTCTCCCAAAAGAGAAAGGAATTGGACCCCTGAAAATGCTTGGCCAAAATAGCCAAGCTGCTTTTTCCGCACATTTTAACCCAAAACACAGTCACTGCTGCAGCCCAGCAGCTGGAGAAAACATCTTTCTTGCAAAACACAACTACTCTCATTGAAGCACAAAACAACACAATGTTTCAACAGAACGGGACACCATGGGCAACGTTTTGATTTGTGCCAACCCCTCCGACGCTCCTCCCGCAGTACCGGCTCAAGGCCCAGCGCCCGCGCGTACTTGCCCCGCGGTCGCAGTTGCGCCTGACGGTTCTGCTGTTTTCTGGGTTCTACCAACTAACAAATACTACACACAACGTTCTTTTGCAAGCGATGGGACCTGTTTGTTGGAACTATGGGGTTTCCTCGCACTAGACCTTGCGGGAGCCGCAATGAAGGAATTTAGTCCGAGCGAAGCACTGTAAGTCACACAAGCAAGGAACAAAACCTTTGTTATTCGCTACGTCTCGCCCAAACCAAGCATTGCTGCTACCAACATACCCTAGAATTAGGCCGACATAGAACCCGCCCCCCCTTGTTTTGCAGGTTAGATGTGAAGGCGCGTCTTTTTGCGCCTGCAGGTGAGGGTTGTCCTTATACCTTTTTGTTTCAACTGGTGTCCCCAATTCGTTCAACAGACATCAAGCTGGGAAAACCAACACAAAAAGTCGATTCGCCTGGAGCAACCCAGGAAGCGCATTGCAACTCGGGAATTTGTGGGGACCAGGCAAGCGTCGAGAGGGGAAGGCGGGGACGGGCTAGCATATATTCAATCCTAACAGGTACAACGTTCAGCCTTCCAGACCTGTCGGGGTCTAGGAAGGGAGGGGGTGCCCATGCAGGCGGAGCGTGCCGTCTTGCACTGGCGCAGCCTCTCAGAAGCCACGGGGCTGGCCGAGAATGCAGGGAAAACCAAGGTGGTCGCGCGCGCTGACATGCGCCAGCAAGTGCTTCAGAGCCACGTGTTGCGGCCACATGTAGTGGACACAGCCAGAATCTTGGGCATAGACTTCTGCGCCCGGAGCAATGCCGCAGGACGGCCGGCCCAGGATGGCCGCCTCCAAACTGCACTCAACCGAGCCAACCGGCTGCACTGCGTAAGCTGGCATGTTCATTGCCAAGGATAAAGCACTGCTTGGCTGCTGCCAATGCTTTTCCCATCCAGGTCTACTCCAAGGTCTCGCCAGTCTTGTGGATTCATGTTGATTGGGTCTTTTGCCCCTCCCCCCCCCCCGCACGAGCCAAAAACAATCTGTTGGAGGTTCAATTCAAAATCGTGCATTTGTCTAAAGATCTACAGGATCCACCATGCAGCTCACAATATCACCACCAAAACAGGGGACTGCCAAAAACAGATGCTCGATCTGCAAAACCGATAGCGGACCACAAAACAACTTGTTCTAAACAAAATACCCTAGTAATATAAAGCATTCCTCATCCTTGTTGCTGCCAAGTGCCCCTGATCTTTTTACGTGGCCTTTGCTTGCACGGTTGACTATTCCTGTCATGTTGGAAAGCGGCGTCGTCTTTGATCAGACCACGGCAACAGCAGTCTTGCAAGCACCGGGCATCAGCTTGGATCCATCCAAGTGACCTCCTCAAAATCACGACTCCAAATGGTGGTTTCAAGGGAGCCTCCCAGAAAAACAAAAACACCTTTGAGAACTTCTGAGAATGCTCAGTTGTAGGGACCCAGTCAGCTTGACGACTTGTAGAAGAAACACCTGCCCAATCCGCTGCCTGCTTCTTGGCCTCGTACTCGTCCGGCTTGCCACCCTTGAAAACCGCCTCTCAGTTTGAGAAGTGAGTCCTAAAAACGAACTACTTCTATATAACTGGGCTAGACCTGGTCCCCCTGCACAAAGGCATAATTACTTCCAGTTGGTTCAACATGTTCACAGGAAGCGTTAACTTTGAAAGTTGGCAGTCACGAGCAACACCACGCAAATTGGCCCTCTTTCGGCTCTCACCTCCCACAAGCCTTCTCATCGTGGGCAGACCACAATGAACAAATCGCATATGCAAAACCTAGGGGCAATGGCGGGTTTCCTTTTGGTTTGGAAACTTTAACCTCCCAACAAGAAGCTTAGCCAGTTTGCCAACTCGAGCAAGTTTACCCTCGTCAGCCCCGAGGTCCCACGCAAGCTCTGAGCAGAAACACCCTGTTGATTATCCTAGGGGTACCTCCCCCATTCTTTCCAGGGATCCTTCTTTCTAGAAAACCTCGAGCAACCCGGGGAAAACGGCTGGTTATCGAAAAGAACGATGGTTGAAAAGAATGGGGAAACAACCCCTAGAATTATTCCCCTTCATCACCAAGTGAACTATGTCAGGAGGGAGGCTAGGTAAGAGCCTGCGATTGCCAACTTAACAGTTAGAAGCACTTTTGAACACAACAAGATCTCTCTCTGAAAGCAAGCAAATGTCGTGACTTTCCAAGAAACATGGATTAACATGATTGAAATGGTTATGAGTCATGAGCCACTGCAATCGCTGTTCCAAAAGGGAAAAAATAGGCCCAGGGCTGGGCCACTGCTCCGCTTGAACACCATGAACCACCCCTGTGCAACCTGCCTCGTGTTGGTGCCCCCTTCACGGAAACCGGGTCAGGTTCAAAAGTTCAAACCTTGGTAAGAGACGCTGACAAAACCCGGCCTTCTCCCACTTCTTGAGGTGCGTCGGCTTCTGCATCCTCTGGGCAATGTGCCAAGGTGTCTGCTCCGCCGAGTTCAAAGCCTCCGCGAGCAACCCACGTGGCCAGGAGCCGGTCAAAGAAACGGAGTTACACCCGTTGCATGACACTGGTTTACAGGTGACATGTAGTGGCCGCCTTCTGAAGGGACCAAAAGAAAAACCTCATGTCTTTGGGTGGGTTATAATGATTCAGCAACCGAAGATACAGAACAGGCTGAAACCCTACGCAACGCATCATGTGTTGGCTGGCGCTTCAAAATGGGCCTCAAGTAATATATGCAACTCTTGTGCCGGAGCACCGCGAGGCGGCGCTCGAAATCACAACATGTCAGTTCAAACCATGTACACAAAGTACACAAGCAGGCAAAGGCAAAGGCTACAACTCACAGAAACAGAATCGATTCAGTGGGAGCACGGCAACCACAGATACATGAAAAGGGGGACTGATATCCTTTCTCCCTAATAATGAAGGTCCCTCTCACAATCACATGTACTTGTTGCAAAATTCCAGCGGGCCCAATATCTAAGTTAGACTACGCCAACTCTAAGCCAATACGAGACAAACGTTTTCTCCCACCAATCTCCAGTCCTATCAGGGACCCTTTGCCCTCAGTCAGCAAGCACTATCTTTGAATGAACAACTGGCTGCGGTGTTCACGTGAACTAAATAAAACACAGCCATCCGAGCACTTGTTTGCGACCCGAATCATAAACTTAGGTTTCCCCGGAAGCTTTGTTTGTCTTTTTCTTGCTTTGGGCGGGACTCCCCATCGACAAGGCGCCTCGGGGTCGGCAGCGCCCAGCTGGATCAGTTCCCACAAGACGCAAAGCGACGGGCCTCGCGAAACGCGAGGCATCGCAAATTCCAACACGGTTCGCGATGTTCGCGTGTTTCGTGCGGGTGGGAGAGCCGGGGGGAATGGAACGCCGGGGAAGGTGCGAAGAGAAGAAGGGATACCACTTGGCTCATGTTCCAAGAGTCATCAAACGCTCCATAAATCAAACTACAGAGCATCCAAGCAAACGGTCACTTGCAACTAAAGTTAACTAAAGCACCCGGAAAGAACTACTTCTTCGGAAACAAGTCCCACTTGCAAACCAAAAGATCAGGGCGGTTCGCTTTTGGCCGGCCAGACATAGGATTAAAGCCCCCAATTCGACAAACATTTTAGTTCCAAAAAGATGCTCGAGTCCAAAAGAACTCTGGCAAGGCCGCGAGTCTTGCCTTTGAACAAAGGAACAAGTGGGCCAATTAATTAATCGGAGGGCTTGGGCTGAACCCGGTGGATTTCAGCGAGCCTCACATCCAACCAACAAAATCCTTGCCCACGCCCATGACTTGCGAGGAACATGCTCGGTGTTGGGTCCTACAGCGCTTGGAACCTGGCCCCGCCCACTAATTGTCATCGTCCGCACTGTCGCGCTTAGTGCCGATGTCCCACGGTGCGAGCAATGCCCAGCCGAAGCGTGTTGCCACAATTCAATTGGCTCCGCATGGGGCAAAGGAGGGTCCAAAGTAGTACCTTAAAAAAATCTCTCACATGCACACGCGCAACCAAACGAGGGCGTGCTATAACAACGTGTTGCAGGTATACCCTGTAATCCGTTTCGTCTCAATCCGGGCGCGGCCATCTTGGTGGACATCAAGTAAGTGGGGATTTGCGTCCGTCCTCATGAAGCCCGACGACTGAATTTCTATCGACCGTTTTGAGTTTTGGATAGACAGGATGAACCTGTGCCCTCGCTTATGATATCTTGCCATGTAAACAAAGTCACCAAAGGGTCTCCCCAAAACAATGCGAGGGAAGTCTCTGGGTGCCCCAACCGTAGGGGTGCTGTCCCAAGCCCGTCATGTGCATGGGCGTCATGCCCCACCTGAGAGTCGGAGAGTCGCAGATTCGCTTCCCGGAAGCCGTTAATCGCAAGCCTAATGTTTAATAGTGCGGACATATATATATATATATATTAAAATGTCGTATTTTGCAGCATTTTCTCGCGAATTTGGAAGCTCGAAAAAGTGATGATTCAAATAGGGGTGCAATTTCTCTGCAAACACTCTAAACAGTAGCGGATGGGTTTGTTCGAAGAAGTGATGATTCAATTAGGGAGGAACTGGTGATGCTGCTGATGCGGGATGCCAGATCCAAAAATGAAAGGGTGCAAAAGCCAAAAAGCCCAGAGAGGAACTGATGCGAAAAGCCAAAGCCCCAAGCCGCATAAACCAGCGAAAAGCCGCAAAAAAAGCTAGAACTGGGAATGCAGAGGATGCGAAAAGCCAAAGCCACCAAAAGCCGCATACACCAACAAAAAGCCGAAAAGCTCAGAAGCCGAGAAGCCAAACAGCCAAGAAGCCAAGAAGCCAAAAAGCCAAGAAGCCAAGAAGCCAAAAAAAGCCAAGAAGCCAAGAAGCCAAAAGCGGAAAAAAAAAGCAACAAAAAACAAACGGGAAACAAACAAATACCCTCCAAATCTTAAATGGGCTAGAACTTGTTGTGTGTTGTTTTTGTAGATGTTGCGTTAGCCCGTGCTGTTGTGGTTGGCTTGTGTTGGTTGTAGATGATAGTTGTTTTTCTTCTACATGTTTGTGGTTCATGCTCCATGCGGCTGCTTGTGTTCATTCCAGAACATGAATTCTACAGTAGGTCGTTTTGTCTCCGATTTGCCTATGTCCAACAATACCGTGCATGTATGTTGTACCCCAAAGTACGACTTCTGCTCAGAGTTGGTGTTCTCTCGTAGGCTGAATGCTACTAAAGTGGCAATATGTTGTTGTTCTCCTTTAAGTTTTACTCCTGATGGCCGCCCCGGTTGCCTACAAACTCATTGAAATGGAATTCATGGGCTCAGCGTCCTGGGCGCATTGAAGTGGGTATGACTTTTTCAGGTGGACACCCTTCGCACAGATTTGTCAAAGCCTCCCAAAATGCTCACTTCCATGGACGCAAATATCCGCTCGACCAGCCGACAAATCCCAAGGTCGCATAGCCTGAATTGTGGGGCAAGGGTCTAGGCGGATGCAAATTCGACGTGCCAACAGAGTCACATTCAGCCAGAACCTCGCTTTCAAGGTACCGTTTCACCCATTACAGTAAACATGACAGGATATGACAGGTTCTCAAAGACGACCTTCCTCTTCCAGGGGCCCGGCGAGTATGTTTCTTACGCGCCCCTGGGTAGAGTGGTGCAACCAGCTTCACTTTGCCAACCACAACCCGAGAAACCAAACAACTAAAACACGCGCCATAAACAGAACAAAGCCTCTAGACTCTAGACACGTGCAACCAACAGCCCAACAAGAGGTCCACCTTAGGGGTCTCCTGACACTCGGCAGAACCCGGTTGAAACAAACAGGTCCAACAGGGCTTCAGCGTCACCCCGCCGGGAGGACACTGAATCAACATAGACCCATGGTCGTCATCCCGGAGTCCGCCTTGCTCAATTTAGACCTTAAACCAGTCAACAAATTCCGTGATGTGCTGACTCCCTTGAACAGTTGGTACCCTTTCTCTCTCCAAACTGGAAGCTTAGGTGGGTCTCAACTAGATTACTTAGCTGGGCCAGGTGAAGATAACGCCCTCCAAGCATGAACAAGCCACAGCAAGCGCTTGAATCCAGGAAAACGTGATGCGCAAGGTGCCGAAGGTGTAGCCATGCTTGTTGGCGGGAGGGTATCTCAATGTCAAGGTGCCACAACCCGCAACCAGAGTCCAGATCTTAAGTGCTAGTCCTTTGCAGTGGGTGTGAAAATAGGTTTCCTCTTGGTTCCTGTTTAAACCAAGCAAACACAAAAACAAATCGAGGCAGGTAGGTTTCATGGTTTGGACACTCGGCTTCAGCTCGCGGGCAAAAAGCTGAGTACCCTCGCCGGTTGGGCTCCATGCACTGCTCCAGCGTCGCCTCGGCGATTTATCCAACAGATCCACGAGCTTTGTCCGGATCCACAGGTGGGAGTGGCTTTTTTGGGACTTGGTACCCCTTTTGTTGGTTAAAGGGATACCAAACTGAAAACCCCCATCTTGGGGGCTCCCCGAAAAAAAGGAGCACACCCAGGTAGGGCTAAGAATTTGCCGAAGAACGATAAATTGTGGCTGGTAGGCGTAAACAGAGGCCTGCGTGCAAAGCCTGCCAACACATGATTCGGATGTCCGTTCCAACGGCATGCGTAAACCGTGCCGTGCCTTTTGCGGCAATTGCCTGCTTCTTTTGTCAGACAATTGCTACCACTCAATGTGTACCGGAACCTCCAAATACACACCTGCTTCTGCAGGATGTGTTGTTCTACAACCTTCAGTTGTCCGAAGATGAAGGAAAATACCTCCCGACAGGGTGACACGGTGACACGCCAAAAACCGCCCCCGCCACCCCCCCGCCAGCAGAAAAAGCGAGAACCGCTAATGTTCTTAACAAGAGACCCAAATAAATTCCCGCCCTTTGGCCCATATTCCCCTTGGCTTGCAGCTAAGGAGAGCAGCTTGAGATCATCGTGGTAGGCCGCCTCGGGCTGCGAACTGGCTTGGCAGATTTGTTTGAATCTATGAAAGCATCTCCAAGAAACTCTGCAGGAAGTTAGCCCAAACCCTCGGGATGGACTGGGGCCGTTGAATGAAAAGAAGAGAGGAAGCAAAAACGGAACCCCTCGGGGTGACGAAGCCCTCGTTGATTCGGAGGGGTGTCCCCTTTAAGCCGGGATGCGGATCCCGTTTGGGGGAACAACATCTCAACAGTCCGCCAAAAAAAATGGTGAAGAGGTAGCCATATGGCTATTGCCAACGATTTGTAGCTATTGGCAACTCCTGCCTGTCAATGTGAGCGAGAGTGGTAGTAACTACTTGTACTTTCAGCGACTATGAAAGACTACAAGTGACTGTTTATGATTTAACTTGTGACAAGCAGACTGTAGAACATAAACGATTGTCTGTGACCATGAGTAACTGGGAGATCGATCACTAGTGACAATTTGGGGGCTATGCGTGACTCTCAATTCAACCTCGTGCCTATAAAAGTACTGTCTAGAAGCAGCGATTGTACCCTTGTGGTCTTATTGTGTGAGGTTCGAAACAACCCTCTCAGTGAGGAACCGCTGAGCGGTCCAGCTCCGATGACCCGCTGGGGGGGTGGGGTGGGATGGAGACGGCTTGGAGATGTCTCTTCACAGAGTAAATAGTGGCTTTCCTCTCCAAATACGTGCTGAGATGCATTCCGGCTGTCTGAAAAAGCCATGGAATCTAAAAGGAAGTGGGTTCGGCGTTGCCTTCGGCAATTTTCCATCTGAGCTTGCAAATCACCCCACCCCCGGGTTGCTTCGTTCGCTCCGTGGCATTGCACCATGCAGCATGTCTCGACATTTGGATGCTGATAGCCAAGAACACAACTCCCATACAGTTGTGCGTGTGTGTGTGCGCGCTTCGATACTTCTGTTTCTTCCATGGTGACGTGCATCTGCAACCTTTTTATAATTGAATCTTGCCATGTTAACCATAAATATTTCCTTGTAGAGGAAAACCACTTTAATTAGAGGAAAACCACTTTAAGTTGGCTCCAAAGAGTACCAGCTGCAGTGGACATAGGGTTTGCTAACAAAATCAACTTGAAATCGTCCCGGTGTTGGACCTTAGTCCCTGTTGTGTTTCTTTTTGAAGGTGGTCAACAATCGATCTAAAAGCATTCCCGCGTTAAACAAACCTTATATCCAGAACTCTACGTGCTGCAGCTTCAAAGGTGATGTGTCCGAAACCACCCTTTCAGGGGACATCTATATCGGGACGAAACATTGACCTGAGAACCACATCTAGCCTTCAACGTGTGCATGTTTGTTCCCATCGCGCCAAAGGGCCACGTGGGCCACGTTCCAGAGGTCAAAGTTCCGGAGGCCGTCGGCCGCCATCCCAAAGTAGTCCTCCTTGTTGATGACGATCCTCGCGAGATGGGGTAACAAGGTTTCTGCAAGAAACTCACTGTAAATCTACCAAAAGAGACATATGGGGAGCCCTGCATGGGAGGGGGACTGCTTGTTGGGCTCAGGGTGAAAGAATGGAAGGTTTTTTGTCCCCCCTAATTATCTGGAGGGAAGTGTTGTTTGGGGTTACGGATGGCAACTCAATTTGGGTGCTCACTCCTGAACTACTGAGACGGGGACAAACATGTGCTATATATACATATATGTGGAACATACATACATATATATATATATGTATGTGGTTGTGGCAGAGGTGCGCAGGCTTCAGTCTTTGGTTCCATTTAGCAAGGTGGCATTTTGGTATATGTGTTTGATCCAAAGCAACATAACAGTGGTCAAGTCCACGATGTCCACTAAGAGAAACACGCGGCGTGAAGAATCCGGATGCGTGTTCTTGATGGGTGAACCGTTGGTGCTTTTATTGAAAATGAAAGGCGACACCGGCGATGAATGGCGAGGCTGGGGTTGGCCCTGGCGGACGTTCAAGCCTTCGACTCTGCCCTGGTCACGCCTGATTTGTGCGGCGAAACGTCAACATTTCGCACCTCACAAAATTAGAGCGCGCCGGTTGGGGTCGGCGGCAGTCAGCCGCCGACCATGCGCAGAACATGAGCATACGTTCTGCGCTGGGCCCGCCCTTATAAGGGTTGAAGGATTTGCGGATTGGTTTAAGCGATTTGCAAGTAGCATCTCCCCGCGGCGTCGAAAAACGATGGTTTTTGGTGGTTAATACTGGACAACACCCCCAGCATTGCCAGCATCATCCCGAATGATGCGGATGATGCCATGCATGCTGGCGATGCGAAATAAGGGGTTCTTGAAGGCCCGCGCCTTCTCCAGTTCTCGGTAGTGAAGCAAAATTCAAAAAATGCAGAAAACAAAGCGGACATGCAGGGAAACGGGAGTGAATGGAAGTGAACTTAAAGGAAGTGAGGGAGAAAAGGGACCCGGAGGACGGGGAAACGAAGAGAAAACTGCTGTAAAATGAAAAGATGTGCAGGAAACTGACGTGAACTAGGACTCAAGGTTGAAGTCACGGGAACCAAGAAGAACTGAGAGAAAGGACTGCGAATGAAGAGGCAATGAAGGGGCATTCAGGGAAATGAAGGGGGCTGAAGCGAAATGACAGTCAAGGAAAAGATTGCAAATGCAGGGAACTGAAAGGAAATGACACAGCGGGAAGGGCAAGGTGCCCGGTGGCCGGCTGTGTCGCGTCAGCGTGTAAATCCGGCCGCGGCCAACTGGCCGAACGGCTTACCCCCTTGGTCCTTTGGAGCAAGGCTCTAGAGCGAAGCTCTATGGGGCTGCCGCATGGTGCCGCCGACCCTGCGCATGCCGAGGATGCGGCCGGGGGTCCGTGAAAAGGAAAGTGATGAGCATCACCTGCATCATCTGCTTCTGGCGGGTGCGTTTTTGGGCTTGTTTTGGGTCCGGCTCCGGGGTCGCGGGTGATGCTGGTGATGCTGGGCACTCTTGGGCGCTGCAGATTTGAAGCACTGGAAAAAACGCGAAATGCAGGGTTTTTGCTGCACTGAACCCAGAAAAACCAAGCTGTTTGCATGGCAGCTGGCCCAGGCACGCTCGCCCGCGTGCGTGCGCGCGCGCGCGCACGCTCGTGTGCGTGTAAGTTCGTGCGTGCGTGCGTGTGCGCGCGAGTGCGTGCGCGCGTGCGTGCGTGCGCGTGAGTGCGTGCGCGCGTGCGCGTGAGTGCGCGCGCGCGCGCGTGTGCGTGTGCATGTGCGTTTCTGTGTGTGTTTGCGTGTGTTTGTGTGTGTGTTTGTGTGTTTGTGTGTGTTTGTGTGTGTTTGTGTGTGTTTGCGTGTGTTTGTGTGTGTTTGTGTGTGTTTGCGTGTGTTTGTGTGTGTTTGTGTGTGTTTGTGTGTGTTTGTGTGTGTTTGTGTGTGTTTGTGTGTGTTTGTCTGTGTTTGTCTGTGTTTGTGTGTGTTTGTGTGTGTTTGTGTGTGTGTGTGTGTGCGTGTGTGCGTGTGTGTGTGTGTGTGTGTGCCTGCGTGTGGGTGCGTGCGTGGGTGGGTGTGCGTGCGTGAGTGCGTGTGCGCGCGTGTGCGTGCGCGTGGGTGTGCGTGTGCGTGTGCGTGTGCGTGCCCTCTGTGTGTGTGTGTGTGTGTCTGTGTGTGTGTGTGGGGTGGGTGAATGCGTGTGCGCGTGCGTGGGTGCGTGAGCGCGTGCGTGGGTGGGTGGGTGGGTGGGTGTGTTTGTGCTTCTGTCTGGTGTGTGTGTGTGTGTGCCTGTGTGTGGGTGAGTGCGTGGGTGAGTGTGCGTGGGTGAGCGCGTGTGCGCGCGTGTGCGTGCGCGTGGGTGTGCGTGTGCGTGTGCGTGTGCGTGCCCTCTGTGTGTGTGTGTGTGTGTGTCTGTGTGTGTCTGTGTGTGTGCGTGTGTGGGGTGGGTGGGTGCGTGCGTGCGTGCGTCGGTGCGTGAGCGTGTGCGTGGGTGGGTGGGTGGGTGGGTGGGTGGGTGGGTGTGTTTGTGCTTGTGTCTGGTGTGTGTGTGTGTGTGCCTGCGTGTGGGTGCGTGCGTGGGTGGGTGTGCGTGCGTGAGTGCGTGTGCGCGCGTGTGCGTGCGCCTGGGTGTGCGTGCGCGTGTGCGTGTGCGTGCCCTCTGTGTGTGTGTGTGTGTGTGTGTGTGCGTGTGCGTGTGCGTGTGCGTGTGCGTGTGCGTGTGCGTGTGCGTGTGCGTGTGCGTGTGCGTGTGCGTGTGCGTGTGCGTGTGCGTGTGCTGTGTGTGTGTGTGTGTGTGTGTGTGTGTGTGTGTGTGTGTGTGTGTGTGTGTGTGTGTGTGTGTGTGTGTGTGTGTGTGTGTGTGTGTGTGTGTGTGTGTGTGTGTGTGTGTGTGTGTGTGTGTGTGTGTGTGTGTGTGTGTGTGTGTGTGTGTGTGTGTGTGTGTGTGTGTGTGTGTGTGTGTGTGTGTGTGTGTGTCTGTGTGTGTGTGGGGTGGGTGGGTGCGTGTGTGCGTGCGTCGGTGCGTGAGCGCGTGCGTGGGTGGGTGGGCGGGTGGGTGGGTGTGTTTGTGCTTGTGTCTGGTGTGTGTGTGTGCCTGTGTGTGGGTGCGCGCGTGGAGCGTGTGCGCGCCCGCGTGTGTGCTTCTGCGCGCGTGCCTGCGTGCGTGCGGGCGGGCGGGGAAGGGGACACGGCGAACTGACGGGAAATGGAATCGAAAATGGATAGAAAATGTTGAAGATGGAAAATGGATGTGTGTATGTGCGCAAGTAAGGAAATGTATGTCAGTTAATGTTGCTGCGCTGCCTCTTGCAAGGGCTGTACATTGAGCCTCGCGATGCTGCCACGGCCGGTTGTGCGCCAGCAACGTAAATCCGGCCACCGGGGCCCAGACCCCTAAGGCCGGGGGCCTACCTTCAGGAAATGCCCTGGGCCCGCCCTGAAAAGGGGCGAAGGATTTGCGAATTGGTTTAGGCGATTTTCGAGGATTTGTTGTAGCATCTCCCCGCAGAGTCACAAAACCAAGTGTTTTTGGGGGGGTGCCTAATACTGGACAACACCCCCAGCACTGCCAGCATCATCACGGATGATGCGGATGATGCCATGCGTTCTGGCGATGCGAATCAAGGGGCTGAAAATTGCAGAAAAGGAACCAACATGCAAGGAAAATGCAAGGGCAGAACGTGAAGGGAACCGGAGAACGGGAACGAAAAGAAACTGTTGGAAACTGAAGAGAAATAGGAAACTGACGTGAAATGGGAAGCGAGGTTGAGGTCACCTAAAATGAACTAAGGGAAAGGAATGCGAATGAAGGGGCGTTCAAGGAAATGAAGGGAGCTGAAGCGGAAATGAAGCGAAAGGAAGTGAAGGGAAATACCAGGAAACTACACGCAGGAAAAACATGCAAAGGAAGCGAAGTTCAAATTAACAGGAATTAAAGGAAATGGCCTTAAAAGAACGGGAAGGGCAAGGTGCCCGGTGGCCGGCTGTGTCGCGTCAGCGTGTAAATCTGTGTTACCTTTCCAAAATAGTGGCAGTCAAAATTGGAAAAACAAATGGTCAATTCGCCCAAGGGTTGTTCACTGAGCTAACTAACACGGAAGTTCAAAGCAACCCCTTCCAAAAGGAACATGGACTTTCGAGGGCGCTTTCTGCGGCACCAGCTTGGGATCGTGACTGTCACTAGAGGGTGCAATACATTTTGGCACAGTTGTGGAGATTTGTTGGTTTTCTGCTTGATTCAACAAACCATCAAAACAACAGATCTTCACAAATGTGCTCCTCAACCCCACCCAAACCCCTCCTGCGGTTCGCCCGCTCTGGATGGTACACCCATTTCGGCAGCTGATAGGAACCCAAAGGCCGGTGGCCCGGCTTGTTCTCCGCCTGCGCTCCATCGAGGTTGGAGCCTTTTGCCACCCGAAAACTGACAAAACCTGCAAAGCTGACAGGGACCACGAAACACCGTGGATTTTTTGCTCTTTCTTCGCGTGAGGTATCCCAAATGCTTGTGTTGAGAAAAGCAAACGACAAGACATACCCCAGACCGTCGGCAGTTCTACCCTAGGTATCATTTGGAAAAATGCATGGCACTGTGTCAAAGGAGACCGAGGAAAGCATCCCACAAAGGGAAGGAGGGCTCCGAAAGGCAAACTCGGGCTCAGTCAAACGGGTTCAGCAGGAATTGAAACAAGCGGTGCGCAAAAGCAGGCAGCGCCTTGGCAGTCGCTAGAACTAAACGGATCCCCCTGATCAAGAAGCTCGCTAGAAAGTAGAAAGACAGTTAAGGGTCAGCATTCTCGTTTCCCATGGCCCGAAGGAGCTGGTGAAAATCCTCCCTCGCCCAAAGGGTCTGGCGATAAACTGCTATCCAAAAGACCATGACTAAACAGGATCAAACGCGCAAAACCAAACGAGTGGAAAGAGCGATCCGGCTTCAACAATCAGTGAGAATACGACAACTTGCCAACAGAAAACAAGCATCACCGGATCAATCTTGTTTTAATTCAAGCTCCTGCTCATTTCTTTAAGGATCATGACTTCCAATGCACTTCCTATTGGATCCCTTCAAAACAGCACCAGCAAGGAAACCCTAAAACACACACGCACGCACAACAACTACAAACCAGACACCGAAACGTAAGTAGTGTTCTTCCAGTTTGCCTTCATAGACGATCCAAAAGGGGCTCCCCAATTGATTTAGGACACCCAATAAATCTACAAGCTAGCCTAGAACCCTGCAATGCGGTTGATCTGTTGAGCCATAGTTTTAGATCATTTGATGTTCCACTGGTCCACCCAGCGGTATGTTGATGCTGTAGAAACATTCAAACATTCGATGGTCTCTAGACTCTGAGGGGAACCATTTTGTCACAGGCATGCGACAAAAGGGCCTGCTGCAGGAAGTTATCCTGGATTCGATAAAAATCTGGTATATTCCCCGGCAGCTGATGTCAATCAGAAACAGACCCGTTTGGGCCTCCACTCAATTGCTTCAAAGGTAGATTCCATGCTCCCAAGCCAAGACAGGCCATGCTCACCGGCAATCTTGCGGTGCCCCTTGTGTTTCGACAAGAGCAACTCCACGCAAACACAAAAACTCCCAAAGACATATCATGAAACGGCCCCTGGCGCAGGTGTGGGTAGTCAGCCATGCCGTGCCTTCTGTTCTGGCTCCTTGAGAGGGCCTGGTTTCTCGCCCTCCGTGTAGTACTGGGCCGAGCACAAGGTCCCGGGCATTTCCGGATTGGTCTTAGAGCTGAGGAGGCCTTTGTACGCCTCCTGAAATTTGTTCCTTGAATGTAGGTCAAGGCATTTTGGAGCTATGGGGCACAGCCTCCTCAAAAAGTAGTCTTGGTTGCCTCTTGGAATGGGCTGCACCCTCTGTTGATTGACCAGGGGTCGAGTGATCGTGCGAAAACATTGCGATGTTGCGCATTTCTTGTTCAGCTATCAGCCGTAACATGTAGCACTGTAACGAGAGACAACAAACATGGAACTCCCAACTCCCAACCCAGCCTCATGCGGGAACTCCGGCAATTCTTTACCATCCGTTGTGTTTCGTGGGAATCAGCCATTATCTTCCCCGGAAACTGTTCGGAATGTTGTATGGCCAAACAAGGCAGGGATCTGGATAAATTTATCAATCACCTTTCCCTTTGGGTCCTTGTTTTGACAACTGGGCCTTTTGGCACCCAGAGTCTGTGCACCAATGTAGCATCCCTGGGCCATCTGCAGCCCACCTGAGCGATTTTGGCCTTGCGCAGAGACCCTCTCTTGGGAAGTCTCATCCACACTCCCAATGCGCACTATAGGCACCCTGCAAAAAGGGCGGCCCTATCCAATATTAGAAGGAATCCTTCACGGTTGGGGGACCCTTTTGTACTGGTTGGGAAAACAAATCAGCCTTTTGCCAGATAGCCAAGATGCATGTTTTTGCTCAGACACTTTACCCAATAACTGAGCCTTAAATCAAAATGACACCCAGTGCCCCGACTTCCCCAAAATCGATCGAGGCACCCAGTCTCCACCCTGTAGCACGGGCATCGCCCGCCTCGGAAACTCGACCATAGGAGCGGTGCGTGAGATTTCAATGTCCAAGGTCGCCGCCGCCAAATACCCGAGCTTTGCTTTCAAGACTTCCCACCCCAACCAGAGGTAAACAAGGCTTTCCAGAAAATGCCAACCAAAAGGAGCGGGTATTGGGAGTAGGGGGGCATACTGTTATAGGGCTTGCACCAATGCAAACAACCGATGAGGGGTAATCCGGTCAACAAATGAAAGGAACCGCTGGAACTGTCCAAGTCAGATTTGACCAATTTGTTCAGTGGAGGTCCCTGTTCTCGGGGTTGTGGTCCAGCCGTTGGGTATAGTTTGGCGAGCCTGGCATACTGCAGACCCAAATGTCATCTCAAAACCCCATCATGATCAAAAGATTCCCGAACAGGATTGTTGGCTCTTAGAAGGGTTCTTGCAACCTTTTCTGAGGGGCACGGGCCAATGTCTCCCCCAAAATGAGGCCAACAAAGAAGTGTCGGGTAGGCCTTTGGGGTCCCGCTTTATGGTTCGTGGGGTCCCTGGCATAGGTGTATAATATGCAAAATCATTACAAGGCTCTGGTGGGAACCATGCTACGAGATCAGGAACCGCTTGGCTGGCAATTTGTTTACCAAGTGTTTCTTGGGAATCGGCTATCTTCCTCAGTGGAACAAAACTAGTGACACAACTAAGAAACTCCCAAGGGGCCTTCATCATGATTAAGCTTGTTTTACGCCAATGCAAGTTCGTTAGGGTGTGTCTCAACAGGTCCAAAATGGGTGATGTCACGATGTCCTTTTGTTCCCTTTAAAGCATTTGAAAACCACCATTTGCCCAGTTCAGACCTCTCGGAGAGCGCCTGTTGAGGCCCCGGACCACGCCGCAGGCGAGTGCTACCCAACCCGCAAGCTATGAGCCAGAATGCACGGCGCAAAACCAGCTGTGTTATTACATGTTTTGAAACCATGCGTTTGCAAAAGTCAGGTAGTGAAAAGCCACAAAGCTGACTTTGAAGTATGTACGTATCACGAGCCCAGAACCAGCTCCTCTCTCCCATGTTGAACTAAAAATTAGCTCCGATTCAACATGACCGATGATTTTCTCACCTAAATGGCCAACGGGGCTTGTCAAAGCCAGTCCATTGCCATCGTCAAAGTCAGACCTGGGTTGCTGGTATATTCCAGCAGACTGGTGTTAGCAACTAACTATGGTCAATTCAAAAGGTGTAGCCTTTGGCTTTTAGGATGTTTCTCAAGATAGGGGGGATTATGGATTGTTTTCCTTTGGCTTCGCTTTGAAACCATCCAAACAGGATCCACCGTTGTAAGAACCCCACAGAAACAAGTAACAACCGAGCCCGTGGCAACGCGTAATTCTCTCTCAGAGTCAAAGTTCTGGGGGTTCCCTTCGACCTCTCAACGGACGATGGCCCATCTAAGACAAGCCCAGGTGATATCCCCACCCCGCCGGAACCCTCCGGAACCCCAAGTGCGCCAAACCACTCCCTAGACAGGCAACGCCTGGTTTCCCTGTAGGGCTCTCCTCTCACCACCAATCAATAGGGGGGTCTACCACTGGCTCGAGCCTGGCATGCCGCACGCCACAGCATGTTTAAAGCTTAAGAGCGGGCAAGTCCTTTTGAGACGAGATCTCCTAGTAAGAGGGGGGACACAGAAAACTATGGCAATAGCAATCAGTGCAGCTGTCACTCTGTCACCCAGAAACTCTGTCTCAAACGCAAACGGCAAACGATTCAATTAGATTGGTTTCTGCCGGTTTGCTTGATGGAGAAGGCGGATGCGAACTGAACCCCGGTGCGTTTGACCCCCCGCAGCTGATGTTTGGGAATGGGCCACCAGCAGGGGGACCTGGGAGTAATGTAGAGTAATCGAGCGAATCGAGTAATCCCTCCCCGCACTCTGCCTCCCGCCCTCGCCGCCTGCGTCAAGTCTGGGGGTGGTGTCCAGGTCACGTTGCCGCCCAGCTCCTGCTCGTCCAAATCCTCCAAGAATCCGACACGGTCGAACATGGTCGAACATGGTCGCAACGCATCCAAAAGGCGCCTCGGTGTATGCTGAACACCATTGTGCCTCTCACCTCAAGAAGCCCGCAATGCGATGCTTAAGCAATTCAACTCAAGAGGAAAAACGCAAGGATCCTAGCTATGGGGGGATCTAACCTGATTGCTCCTATTGATGGTAGTTGTCCTTTTGGTTTCACGCCCCCAAAAGGGGTACCCGAAAAAAACTCAAACCCATGTGGGGAATTCCTTGCAGCACACAATTCAAGGAAGATGTCTGAAGAGCGGTGGGGGGGTTGAAACGTGGTGGGGTTGCGGAGCCCTAAGTGTGCCAAAAGGAAAGGTCGAATGGTGTCGTACCATTTCGTATCATGGGCAGTATTGACATCACCCACAAGAAAGCTCAATTCCAGAGCACACCGAAAGGCGATGCGTGAATCGTTCAACTGAACAAAGGAGAGTCCTTGTCCACGAAGATGATGTCAGAGACGCGTGACACCACGTCCAAGATGGGCCTCAGGCGACTGGGTCACTGTCCAGGCGTGAAGCCGTTGCCGGGCCGAACACTGGCAAACACTGGCAAGCGGCAAAACGGGGGACCCGGAGCAATGGACCTGAACGTCGATGGGGTACATTATGATGTGATTCGCTTTGAATTGAAAAGCCAAAATAAATTTCATGAAGGTGGCAAAGTGTCACAAGAGCAAGCGACCATTCTTCCAAATTAAGGCCCGGGACGCAACAAAAGCTGAGTGGAGAGATTCGACAAAACCGCACATGCGTATGGATGATCAGAGCTTCTGCGGGTTCTGGTCGTGGTCCTCTCAATAGGCCTTTTGTACTGGCTGCTTGTGGCAAGACCCTCTCTGTTGATGACCATCTCTGAAAACCACCGCACAGCAAGGTGCTCTGTAAATATCTGCGTGACGCAACATGTTGGGGAAAGCTGCTGCAAGTGGAGGGCCTCCTTTTGGTTTTTACGGGGGAGGGGCAATGGGAGGACATCCACATATTCTACATATTTTCAAGGACATATTTGCTCCGTCACCGTGCGCTCGCCTGATGGCTCACCGTTTGCCCAACAGGCCGGCAGGCACACCAAACACTCCAATTGCAGGCCACGCCAGTTCCGGGGATGTGTTACTTGCTGGGTATGCACGGTTTCTTCTCTCTATAGACATTATCATTCTTGGTGTTTCATGTTTGTTGCTTGTTGGAAGGTTGACTCACATCCTCAAGTGGGCCTGACTTGTTTGGAATGCACGTTTTTTGTTGGGCACTTGCTTCGATGCTGACAAAGAAAACATCTCAAGGGGTCCAACAAGGGTACCCCTCTTTTGGCAGATTGACGCTTCCATGTGCTCCAGAATATCTTCATTTTCCCCAGTCTTCATTTTCCCCAGTTGTGGCTTGAATGTGCGAAGGCTGAAAATATAAACCATGAGCCTTTGGTTGACAAACAGTTTGTGTGCAAAGAGAAGCAAGTGTCCTTTGGGTGGGATGATTTTAACTGGGGACCTCTGGGGACCTCTGTGTGTCTGCTCTAAG